>JAMPIV010001149.1:207500-781877 GCA_024509875.1 Oreohelix idahoensis
CATTTTAGGGAAACGATTTTGTTTCCAAACTGGAAGCTTGTGTGCAGTGTAGATGGGTTTAATGTAGAATTACAACAACCTCTCTGATTATAGTTTTCCCCAAACGCCAGAAAAATTCCCTACAGCTGAAAGCAAGGGACCGTCGCCGATTATGATTTTCCCCCACTCCAAGAGAAAATCCCCAATGTAGAATAACGTCATGTAGAATCAAGCCATGTAGAATAACAATACCCTCTCCGAGTAAGTCTGTCCTCAAACTTAAAGAGAAATTTCCTATAGAGTGAAAGTCGTTTAGAATAACAGCACCTTCTCCGAGTATCTTCTTCTTAGATCATCAGCCGTTGACAGACAAAACAATCAGTGGCCATCACGCCTAGTGGCGTCTTGTAGGGTAGCAACACTTTCTCCATTTTCCTCAGTCAGTGGCCATCCTTCATGCAGTACCCCAACTATGGTTCGTGCTTTGCATCTCGTCCTCCACAATTCTCCGTCAGGTTGTTTTTGGCCGTCCTCTCTTTCGTCTTCATTCTGAGGTCCATAGCATAGCAGTTCTTGTGATGATGTCGGGGTCTCTTCTGAGGACATAGTCAACCTAGTTCCAGCGTCTGCCCGCAGTAATGATGTGCATATCTTTTTTGATTACTTCGAGTAAGCAGCTGTTGGCTCTCTCCGCGCATGTTTCACCTAAACCTAAGAGAAATTTTCCAAAGAAAGAAGCACTGAGTGAGCGGTTTATATGCTAGATAACTTGCTGTAACCGGACACGCAAATTGGCTCACAGCTTTGGAATTTAAACAGCATGTCACGCAAAGTAGGATTTGAAAACTCTTGCCTGATCTGCTGTCTATGACATAGGTCTCCCTGTCTTTCTCTGCCCCCTCCCCCACCACCTCTCTGTCAGTCTATCTGTCTATCCATCTGTTTATCTAATAAATCTGTATATCTGATATGTATGTACATCTGGAAAGAAAAGTTGGGCGACTGCGCGTCTCTGAGTATGGCCGTCCTCTCTTTCTTCTTCCTGGGGTTCAAAGATGTGTGCAAGAGAGACATGAAGGCACTGGGCATAAATCCAGAAACATGGGAGGATGAAGCTGCCGATCGTACCGAGTGGCGATGCTCCTTACGGCACCACCTCAGACTGGACGAAAATAAGCTGTCACAACAAGCTGAAGAGAATAGAACACGCCGGAAGGAACACCAGGCAACAACAAAAAAGCAGCCGAGGCCTGTCACATCAGGCGTATTCCAATTGTCAGTCATAGCTGTAGGGGCTACTATGTATATTTATCTGCCTGTACGCCTGTCTGTCTGTCTCTTTCTCTGCCTTTCAGTCTCCTTCTCCGTCTCTCTCTCTCTCTCTCTCTCTCTCTCTCTCTCTCTCTCTCTGTGTGTATGTGTGACTCACACACAATAGGAGAATAAATCGAAAAAGTTCTTGCAACTGAAATGCGCATAGTTACACACACTATTAAACCTGAGTTGTTTACTTATTAATTCGCCTCCGCACGATGAATTATAATTATGGTGTATTTTGCAATAAGCTATTTTTTGTTTTGTCTTTCCTCTTTTATATTTAAACTCGAGATCTCTTTAATTGTTTTTTTTTTTACGTATCTAATGGCGGAAAATATACTCTTTAAGCCCTGATGGGTCATAATTAGCATCTGTAATATCAGTTGTTTTTTTTTTTTCAGAGAGCATATTTAGTTGTTGCACTTACCGCACTTATCTTTCATCGTCATATGTTCCAAATTGTATGACGGGCAAATGAAAATGTTCCATTGTGTGTTTATTTCGCTTCCTGTATTGTTAACTCTTCATAATAATAGGTACAGTATTTTTTTTTAAATTATGCCTGATGGGTTTGTTTACGTTTTGCTCTGATTAAATTTTTTAATAGTATTTTCCCCTACAATTATGTACTGATTTCTGCTAAAAATAGGAGGCTGTCTACATGGTGACCCACAAGTCTGGATCATAGGGAGAAAAATAGCAAAACAGTTTTACTCATAGAATGTGCACAGTGTGTCCACCATTGTTCCTTATACACAAATCCAGATGAGATACCTATTCAGCAAGCACACAAAGCCTGCAAAGATCAAAGTATGTGAATCAGTTATTTGTCCTATTGATTCCAGACTTATCGGACATCCTGTATACTTAACATAAAATTTGGAGATATTCTGATCATCAGAAATTTATTCCGGGCAGCCAGGTGTTTTAACACTTTTACGCCATCAACTTTCATAGAGGTCCACTACGGCCATGACTGCTATGTGTTATTCTCCTGTTGGTATCCGCCCCCCCCCCCCCCCCCCCCCGCCTGTACAGACATTTGAGCCCACTCCAGTTACCAGATTTGCTATTTACTTCTGCTTTATGCATGGTAACATGGTAAACAGGTTGTAAAAGTAGCAACGTTGTTGCACATTAACTCACTGTTCATATATTGCAGGCATTACACAGCCACTGAAATGCCTTTTCCACAATTTTACCAAATCTTTTAAGTGTCCACATTCTTGATATGATAATGAAGCGAAGTCTTAGAAGTGCTATGTGAAGAGCTCCTCATGTAGTCCACTAGCTTTGTTCAGCTTGTTGAAATGTTTAATGCATACTTTGCTTCTTGGATTTCTTGGGCTGTCATATGTCTGCATTTCTTATTTTAAGCGGCAGACCACCAACAGATATCACTTATTAATCTGTGTGCATCCAATCACCCGTTTTAACGTGAAAGTTTCTTGGGCAGCTCCTACCACTTCATTCACTCTTTACTTCCTTCCAGTTTTTTGTTGCTGCCTCAAAGGTATAAGCTAATTCGTCTAATCTGCCATACAGCATCAATGCTAGTCTTGCCTTTCTTGCTTTGTATTCTTCCACAACTGACTTAAAAGCGAATGTGAGCTTTGTTTTCTTGCATTACCTTACTACGCCTGACAGATCTGCCATAACTGCTGACAACTTTCTTGTAAATTTGTTGATATTTCTCGCTATATCTTCCATTGTACTTGCTTTTATCTAATCTATATTTTTGAGCGTCTGTCAGTTTGTCCCCTGCAGAAACAGGAAACACATTTTTTTTTTTGGGGGGGGGGGGGGGGGGGGGGGGGGGGGGGGGGGGGGGGGGGGGGGGGGGGGGGGGGGGGGGGGGGGGGGGGGGTGGGTTGGGGGTGGTAATGACAGTTAGACAGAAATTGTATTGTTTCCCTTAACATTAATTTTGGGTCAATATATCAATGAACTTCCCATTTTAATTTTTTTTTAAAAGAAGGAATCATCAAGATCAGGGGTTGCAATTTTTTTGGGTTTGACTACTTTTAGAGTCTTCATTATCACACACAGCAAGACACATCAGATGATATTCTACCTAGAACCTGTGGAGTTGGTGACCCACTCGCACTAAGGATGAAATACAGAGATGATTTTACAGAAGATTTTAAACATCAGGCACAGTTAATATACTCTGAAATAGAAATTGGTTACAGTGATGAAGGAGGTACAGTGGAGAAAATGCTTGGAGTAGATGTGCAAGAGATGAAAGGTATGGTGGGGGAACATGATTGAATTAGATGTGCTGGATTTGAAAGGTATAGTGGAGGAAATGATTGGAATAGGTGTGCTCGGAGTGAGAGGTATAAGGGAGGGCATGATTGGGGTAGAAATGCCGAAGGTGGGAGGTACAATGGAGGACATGATGGGAGTAGAGTCTTCCTCTATTAGTCTTACCCTGGGGATTCCAGGACTGTCTGGTAATGCTATCAACAGGTTTTCTTAATACGTGTCCTATCCATCTCCAACGTCTTTTTCTTGTTCCACTGGCGCAAGTCTAGTTCTTGCCCTCAGTTCCACATTAGTGATCTTGTTATACTACTTCAATCCTTCTATTCTATGTAAGCAGTCTGTAGATTTTTGGTTGTTGTTCTCTATGTTTCGGGCTATGGACTGACTTGAAATTTTAATTGAAAATTCAGATTTTTGCGTTGGACCTGATTTATTTTGATCTCCATTAAATATAATAGTGTTAATATATTACCACATATTAATTATACCTTTACTAACTATTATATATTAATGTGGTTCTTGTTATATAGTCCTACTGTTTCAAAGTATTGCGCTGTTCCCAAGGTAGGTTTATTTTTAACACATTTCCTACAGTTAGGGTGAGTTGTATGCTTGGAAATATTCTATTAGTCAGGTAACTACTTGATCAGACCCCTTACATTTTAGTAAGAAGTACTCTGTAGTGTTTTCTTGTGGGTGTTTAACACTGTAAGGGTTTCTACCTTAAACTATCTTTTCTTAGTTGTGGTCTGAGAATTTTTTTTGTTTTTGTTTTTGCTAGTCATTTTTAATGCCCTAGATGACTTGACATGTTCTAGCTGGAAGTTTAAAAAGCTTAATACACATGTTGTTCTTTCAAACTTTGATCTCAGGATACTGTCCATTCTTCTGTTATTATTCTTTTAATGAAGCCTATGATCTCTTTTCTGCCCTGAAGTAAAAAACCAATTGCCATCTTGTATTAATGTTCATTATTGATCAGCATTGATCAGCATTGATCAGAACTTTGTTCTCTTTGTCCTACTTCTGTGCTCAATTCCTGTTCTGACACTGCTTACATTCTGATTTTAAGTCGAAAATCTAAGCTTACATTATCCTTTGCTAGGTGGAGCTTGGAGAGAGTACTGGAGCAATGATGAGAACATCCTCTGGCAGACTTCTGGAGACCATACCTCAAGATGAAGAGCTGAAGACGGGAGATCTTAGTTACGTATATGCCTCACACAGATCATTCTCTCAGGAGAGCTCATCCAGCATGGAAGACCTTACTTTCTCATCCAAGGTTTGTCATAGAATATCTTGTGTATAAGAAGTACATTATTTACCACTCCTTTTCAGATATGCTTAATTTCTTGTTGAACTGTTCCCTCCTGTATTGTCATAATAAAAAGACCAATGTGTATTAGTTATGTTCAAACACAAGAATTGCATTTTTTTTTTGCATTGCTTACATCTTAGTTGTTGTCAAAAGGTCCAGTTTTTTTTCTTTCAAATCCAGAATCTGAGATGTGTGAATGTGACCCAGATATAGGCTTGTGTTGCCTGTAAATACATTCATGTAAATGTGGCCGTGACATTAGCTGTCCTCTTCAAGTGGCTGCCAGTAAAACATTTTATGTCCATGACCTCATAGAGTGGTTGTTGGGCACCATAATGTAGGTTTAGTAAAAGGGACATCTAATCTTCTAAGACATTTGTCTATTTCTTTTTACTAATGCTGTTAAGTATTTTGGAGATCAGCTTTTGTTCATTTTATTTCATGTCTCTGTGATGCTGTGTGCTGTCCTCCTAACACTTTCTCTCATTACTTTCCTTGTGCCTGCTTTATTGTAATCAAGAATAAATATATCAGACAAAATATTAATAGCAGTTTTTACAGACTGACAAGAATACTCAAAGGACATTTGGATTAAACAAATAATAATTGGTCAAGCTTGTATAACTCATACTCATAACATAATTGAATGTAGAAAAGGCTATGTAAATGCTTAAAATTTCGGAAAAAAAACAACAGCATATTTCCTCTGACAAAAGTACCTAGCAGATAAAGTAATTTACATCAGTGCCTGATGCAAACTGCAACTAAGGAAATGTATCAGCCAATTAATTTTTCATGGTTATCTAAAGTCATGAGATTGACTTATTCTGGCCAGCTATCCAGACTGTTTAACTGATTTTTGCTCTTTCTGTTTCATGCATGAATTAATTGTTATTTATGTATTATTTTCATTTTTGTATTTTATGCCACATTTTTAGAAGAAGCATATTTCCCAGGCTGTGATTTTTCGCTGCTTTAAACTATCAGATATCACAAAACCAATGCTGACAAAGTTAATGCGGAAAAGCTACCCTGACAGTAAATCTTCATAACCCATGAGTACTGCTTGTAACCGCAGGCATTACACAGCCACTGATATGCCTTTTCCACATATATCTAGAACTTGGCACAATTCACCATGTATGTAAAGTAAAGCATAGATGTTACTTCAAGAAACCAGTTGGGCTTATTTATTTTTACCATACTCTTTAGTATAACATGCTGCATAAGTCATCATCATAAGCATATGCAGTTTCATGTCCTTTTTTTAATAGACGTTTTACCTTGTTTTGGTGAGGTGCACTTCATTCAACCTAGGCACAAGGTCTAGTGGTCATGTTAAGGCACATGTCCTAATATAAAAGAATTTGTGGTCTCAAAATCTCATCTCTGGAGTTTGAACACTAAAGACCTTCATTCCAGTGTTTTCCATGTCCAACTATCCATAATTTAGCCCCACTGCTTTTTTTGCATTCAATATATAATAATTTATTTTTGGACATGCGACCTAATTAACTGACTAGGTTGAACGGGATGCGCCTCGCCAAAACGAGGCAAAATTTTATTTTATTTTCTCTTGCATTACCAAATCCATGACTACCCCCTGATTTCTGCCACTACCTTTGTCCTCTTTATTTTCCTTTCCAGCAAAACTTCTTGTCTGATTAAATGTAAAGATAATGATGTTTTTCATTTCTTTGTCTCCTTAATTAGCTTCTTTTCATGAAGCTACCAGCTTTATAGTAGATGTATTTTGTGTCTGTGATACTGTGGAATTCTATTTGTAAGGCTAAATTATGAATACTTGATTTGTATTGTAGCTATATTTTGTTTTCTAAATTAATTGTAATACATAAGATCAGGCCAGTAGTAACTTATTACAAACCTGGCTCATGGCAGGATAGAAAATCAGCAGTTGTTAAGATATCCTCAAAATTTGCTACAGAAATGACTGACTTTAACGAAGGGGCAATAACAGCTTAAAAAGGAAATTCTCAGGTGGGGCTCTGTTATAATGTAATTATACTTTAACAAAAGAGAAATCATTCATTCAGTCTTTATCATCTGGTTGTCTGAGGAGCATAGGTATTTGTATTTTGTATGTATTTTTAAAAAATTCAGTCCTCTGTCTTAAGTTTTAACAAAAAATAAAAACATTAAAAGGTATTGAGTGGCTTTTTATTATGAAACTAAATTATTAAACTTCGTATTTCTTGACGGGTTTCTTGTGAAGAGATGATTTTAATGCATGTTCAAGATAACTTTAACTCAGAGCATAATGAAAAACCTATCAATTCCATATTTTCCCAAAGAGCTGGTGTGATTGTTTCAGAGTGCAAGGATGTTTTGTACCTTACAGAATATTTTTGCTGTAATTGTGTAATAATATGAAACATATTTTTAGCTTCCTTCCATTTCTGTAATTATTTATACTGTCTCAATAATTTTTCTTTTTTGGCTTTGTTACTTGGAAAGGTGAATAAAGCAAGTGGAGACAACCTTAGAATTGGGAAGAATAGCACAGTGTACTTTTGTCAGTGACTTCCTGTCAGGATGCCAGAATAATCTGACCCACTATTGTCTGGGTTAGATGGACAGGCTTGTGTAGCATAAACAATAAACCGTACCTCTGTATAATCCTCATTCTCCATCTTCTCTTCTAATATCAGATGTCTGACATTGAGATGATGAAAATATCTGACTGCCTTTTACCTTCTTTTTTATCTCTTTTAAACTCTTGTCAGTTATGATTCAGAAAAGAAGAATTTTGTCATAGGACCTTCACTGTTTGCCAGCATCTTTACTTGCTATTTTTGAACAGTCTTGTCTGTACCACAGAAATGCAGCGCTGTGGTTAGCGGCATCTTGTAAAATAGCGGATAACAAGAGGAATATACATCACGCTTGCTGTTCAGATAACCCATAGATATCATAGTATTTTCTGACAATACTAGACTTTTTGGGGGAATTTTTAATATGCATATACTTGTTATGAATTATGTAGCATTTCCCAACATGCAAGCTATTTTATCATCATTTTCTTTTGCGCTACTTACGAAGCATGGACTCACAACAACAGTTGAATACCTTACAAGAAAGCTTGCACTAGAGCACATACTGTGGTTTCAGCAGCAGCTTGTTTTACATTATGAGATTGCCAGCCTCATGCACAACCTCATATTCGTTGCCTTGCACAACCTCATATTCGTTGCCTTGCACAACATGTCTAAGAGACTCTTTTCTTTGTCTCCTCAGAGACCCCTAGGGCAGACTGTAAAACTAAACTATAAAATGGTGAGCTGTGTAATATTCAACTGTAAAATAATGAGTCGAGCCCAACACACTCAGCTGCAAAGCTAATGCACTAAAGCTGTCTATTTAAAATAATAAAATTAATTCATGATTTTAAATGACATGCACTTCAAATCTAGCCACAGTTTGTTTAGAAAGCAATATTTCTGTAGCAAAAACAGTGGTGGTCTATGTGCTGTGTCTTACTTCTGTAAACTTCAAGCCAAATTCCAATTTGCTTTATTAAGTTTTGTTGAAAAAACCCTGAAGTTGAAAATTAATACTATAAACATTGTGATGTTGGTTCTGTTTGTTACAGAGTTATGATTTGATTGGCATATATTTTTTTGCATGTTTCAAAATTTTGAACCTTTAAAATATTTTTTTCAGAGCAAAAAAGATGCCAAGTATAAAAGTTGTGGGAAAACAAGCCAAGATAACAGTATTACAGGTTCAAAGTCCAATCTGAGATCCAGTTTTCAGATCTATTCACATTCTCTTAAACTGAAAGTGAGCCATGTTTGCTGTTTTATAGCTTCATATGTTTACTTTGGATTGGCAAAACATTCTGTCACATGCCATTACTTATGTTTCTGCCATCCATATGATGGTTGTTATTTAACTGTTTACAAAATCTAGTGGATAATGGTTGTCAAAAAAGAAAGTATTTCATATCTGGATTAAAACACGTTTTCAAAAATACTGAAATATACTAGACACAAGCTGCATTTACTCTTTGCTAGACTGCATCATCTACAGCACAAATCTAATGTTTAAAAGTTCCACTTCACTATATCTCATATATACCATTGTTTTAAATATTTAGAGATAAATTTACATCCTGATATTAACAGCGGGTCATGCAAACATTTCCAGGGCCACTTATCTCACAGTTTGCATTTTGTGCTTTTTCCATATAGGTAAGGCAGCTGCAAATGGGTAGTGTGCCTGAGCAATTGAATGCCCTCACAGAACTTAATGTGCTCATGGAGCAGGCATGGTCTATGCCCATTTATGGTGAGATCATTATGTCAATTTTATATGACGTAAAAGATTTAACCCATTGTATGTTACCGAGGTCTGAAAGTGGAGCAAAAATAGTAAAACTGTAACCTCTATTTTATGTCATAAAAGGCAACTACAGAGATATTATACAAACTACATAGTAAAGTCTAGGAGAGATCAGAAATATCAGCAGATTAAAAGGAAGGATGTCTGGCCAAGTTGCCAAAGAAAGTAGATTAGCAAGAGTGCATGAATTACAGATTAGTAGTTTAACTGTCAGTGCCAGGACAAATATATTAAACAGAATCATACTGGAGAGATTAAAAGAGGCCATATACAGACAGTTTTGGACAGAACGGATCATACACAGATCAGACTGGCACTATGCACATTAAGGTGGAACAGACTCAAAGTTTAATTCACCACTTTACATTGGATTTGAAGGCCATAAAGAAAAGATCATCAACACTTAATGTAGTTAATCACTTTGGAAAATGCTGAGACACTATGGCATCCCTCATAAATGTATTAACCTAGTAAAGAAAACATGAAGACATGAAATGCAGAATTCTTCATAAAGGAAAACTACAGAACACTATCGGATAAGAACTGTTATTCAGCAGGGGTGTCCCTTGTTACAGTTTCTCTTCCTACTGGCTATAGATTGGATTATTGGAACAGCATCAGAAGTGTAATTTACTGGTGATCTAGTTATATGATTGAGATTGTGCCAATGACCATGCCCTTCTGCCACATAACTTAAACCAGATACAAGACGAAATATGATAATTAGATGAGAACTTTCAGTGGAAAAAAATATATATATATACTGAGAAAAGACAAAGGTATGAGAATAAAGGCAGCAGATGTTAGCCAAACTGCATATGAAGAAACATCCAAACAATATGTGATCACATACGTGTATATCTTGGTAGCAACATTGGTAAAGCTGAAGGAATGGATATTGATATTGAAATATGAATACTGAGGGCAATAGAGGCCTTCATTGCATTAAGAAATACATGGAAATCAAAAAGAAATCATGTCCAACACAGAAATAAGTATCTTCAACTCAAATATCAAAGCAGTCATGTTGCATGGCTCTAAAATATGGAGAACAAAATAAAAAACTACTACTACTACCAAGAAGTTACAAACTTTCATAAATGGGTTCCTGCATCGAATAGAAGAATTAAAATGTCATGACAAGACCACCAATGTGCAACCAAGGGAAAGAATCAGATAAGTACCATAAGAATAAGGTGTGATGAAAAGACACTGACATTGGATATGACACACACTGTGGAAAATACTAATTATCACAAGGCAGTGCTTTTTTGGAATCCTCAGGGTACGGAAGGTAGAAGAAGACCAAAACACACTAGCAGAAGGGAACTGGAGACAGCAATTAAAGTTGTAAACGAGGACATGGAAAGATTCTGAATAGATGGAACAAGAAAGAAATGCTTGGTATGAATTTGTTGAAGGCATTGCTCCTTTCTGGTAAGCTGAAAGACAATGATATTGCTGATGAATCAGTTACCAAGAACCTGAATAGATAAAATGCTGCTCAGGCATGTTGCATGAGGTGACTCATATGAAATTGTGTATGTGGCTGGCAGTCTCATCATGTACGTAAAACAAACTGTTACAGTAACCACTGTTGCTAGGACACAGGAATGCTTTGGCACAGACTTCCTGCAAGGGGACCAGCTCCAGTGGTGGATTAATACTGCATTAAGGAGCTAAAAGGGAAGTGATAATGATGTTGATGAATGCATATACAGTTATATTTATTTTGAAAATGTTGGGTTCTAAACATCATGCAAGGTCATATCCAGTGTTATTTTAGTGCTGTGTGGCCAGAAGGAATCTGCCAGGTTTTTCAAAAAAGCAAAACTAAAACAAAAATTTTTTTTTTGCTCGTGAAAAGCCATTTGTAAAATTTTGAAGTTATGAATCTTTAGGAGCCTGACACTTCCATCATGGCTCTGTTATTTTCAGGATGCAATCACCAGGTCATACATGAGACCTCATCTGTGTGTATTTTGATTTATCTTGTATCATTTCTATACCTGTCACAAATATTCAGTAATGAATATATCATGGCTATTTCATCAAACCTGTGCTCATTACTACTGTGCATGTGAGAATCAATGGATACAGTATAAAAGTTGAGAGCAAGGAAAAGCAGGATGTTAGATGGGCCTGGGTGCCCAATTCTACACCCTTTGAAAATAAAGTTCATTATTTCATTCTAGATTTGACTTCACATATTATATTCTAATTAATACCCGTTAGCTCCCCAAGGAGCATAGGCCTTTAACAAACACATGCCAAGTCCTCCTGTCCCATGCCATGCGCTCAAGTTCTTTCCATATGTTCCTCATCATTTTCACCTCTGTATCCAGTTCTCTTTGCCATGTGTTTTTTGGTCTACCTCTGTATTATATTCTAAGCTGTTACATTATTCCTTAGCGAACATTTTATGACTGAATTGACACAATCTACATTTCCTTTAAAAAAATGGTTCCGTAGCAGTCTACTAGCTTCTTCTTTACCTCACTCGAGGACATGCTGAGTCTTTTCATCATCTTCCTCTGATCTTTTCATGTCTTCCTTGATCACTACATCATCCATTTTCCTTGTTGGTTCCTCTCCAGGGCCTCCATTACTGTACTTTCACAATACACGGAGTAACTTCTAGCCATCATCTTGGCTTATTGCACACCAAGCCAGTGAAATCTTTCTGAATACTTAATCCTGTTTTCCAGGTAAAGACTTGGCTTATGAATTATGTGACATACTTCGGACAGAGAGTGCTCTGGATATTATTGTGAGCAACCTGGCATCCAACAACAGGGAACTAATGAAGGTCTCAGCAAGACTTCTGGAGCAGTCGCTGACCACTTCCAACAGGTACATCTACTTCAGAGTGACCAGCTGTCAGGTTTTGCAGTACCATATAGCTGGGACATTGCCTTTTCAAAAAATAAAAACAGAGAAAGTAAAATGAGCAGTATATTTTTAAACACGTGAAAACTATCAATACTTGAAAGGTAAGTACCTAGACTGTTGGAAAGAAGCAGCAGTTACAAGGTAGTTGTTTGCGATGAAATCTCATTCCCCTTAAACTTCTTAAAATAACGTGGTTTCATCATTGCAGTTTATCCCCCTTGCAGAAAATCTTCACCAGAGAACTTTGCAATGGTGGTTTTTCTAGCAGTTTGGTTTACATGATGATGATGATGTTGTCAGTGTCCATGCATAAACTCATATTTCTCTCTCGTAAACTGCTAGGGGAGCAAAGGTGGCTTTAATGCTATTTGGTTCACTTAATAATGTTGTCATTTCCTTGCATAATCTCATATTTGCCTATCACAACATACCTGAAGGAGCAATGGTTCTTTTCTTTCTTCATATCCTCAGAGAACCCAGGGAATCAACATAAACTGTATGTGTTGACTTCTTGTTGTCAGTGTGGTGTCATTTATTGAAGTGACAGCTTCAGATCTCTATTCTGAGCGTATAGATTCAACTGTTGTCTGCGAGTGCCAATTGTCTTACATGTTTCAACAGTTTTTGTTGCTCTTCTTTATTCTGTGACTCACTTCCTGAAGCTTCGTTAATCTTTATTGTCTTTTACATTTGAAAACAAATAAAAACTTAACCTTATTTAGCCTATTTATATTTCTCATGTTTGAATCCTGTTCATGACAAAGGATATACCCTGAAATGTCCTATGTCTCTAGTGTATTGTTCATTTGTTAAACTGACTGCAAACCAGTTGTTTTTTGTGTGTGTGCTTTATCTTCCAGTTTTACACTAGCCCCCTTTATTATTTTGCATTTTTAACACTGGCTGAATAAAGAACTGGAGAAAGTAACTGTATCAACTTCTTAATTATGATCAAATATAACGCAAAAGATAGAAGTTTTACAGAATCACTAAATAGAACTAACCATGTTTTTCAGTTTGTTTGATGGCTGGAGTTGCTTAGAGGTATGGCGTCTGCGTCTAGTTCTAAAGGTACAGGGTTCGCTCCCAGTGCAGGGAATATAATGGATAAAAAATTGTTCACAGCCAATAGTTCCTAATGATGTCATACTCTCACCTGATCTCTTGGGTAGGGAGATCAGATGTCAAGCCTTCTCGGATAAGGATGAAAAAAATAGGAGGTCCTGTGTGCAAGTTGTGCACATTAAATATCCTTTCGCAGTTGGAAATCACAAAGAGTATGCCATATGGCCGCTGCCCTGGCAAAAATTAGGAAACCTATCTATCGCAAAAATATTTATAGAATGTGTGATTCCTGTATACACACATTGGGATCCTCACCGGTGCTATGGAATTCATGCACTGTGCTGAGATCCTCCTTGTGTGATCTAAAGGAGGAGATCGGAACACTTATGGAGTTGTCTGTGTGCAGTGAAGATGGTCCTTAAAAACCAAACTTAACTATCTATATCATCGTTGTGACAGATCAGATTATTTCAACACTAGCCTTGTTGTGAAAGATCAGAATATCTATTTATACTAACTATGCCCTTGTTGTGAAAGATCAGAATATCTCTTTATACTAACTATGCCCTTGTTGTGACAGATCA
Organism: Oreohelix idahoensis; assembly: GCA_024509875.1. Taxonomy (NCBI): domain Eukaryota; kingdom Metazoa; phylum Mollusca; class Gastropoda; order Stylommatophora; family Oreohelicidae; genus Oreohelix; species Oreohelix idahoensis. The sequence continues at coordinate 221,286 of JAMPIV010001149.1, forward strand.
GAATATCTCTTTATACTAACTATGCTCTTGTTGTGACAGATCGGAATATCTCTTTATACTAACTATGTCCTTGTTGTGACAGATCAGATTATTTCAACACTAGCCATGTCCTTGTTAAAGATCAGAATATCTTTCTATACCAACTATGCTCTTGTTGTGACAGATCAGAATATCTATTTATACTAACTATGTCCTTGATGCAACAGATCAAAATATCTCTTCACAGTAACCTTGTCCTTGATGCTTACTTACTTTCTTACTTTGTCGTTACTCTTCTACCTTGGGGTCTAGAGTTTGCCAGAAAGAGCGCCATGCTATCCTGTCAGCTGTCTCCCTTTTGGCCTGGTTCCAATCTAGTTCTCAGTCCTTCAGAAATTGTTTGATGTTGTCCACCTAGCGAACTCTAAAGTTCTAAAGGTCTGAATCCGTGGCTCGTGATTTCCCATATTTGTTGTGGTAGCCAATCTTCTTCCATTCTGCAGACTTGGTCAAGCCACCATAATTGGGGCTGTTCCCCTTAGGTTGCCAAAACTAATTGCCATAGAAACCGCCGGGGCAGCGGCATGTGAATGTTTAGTGCATGCTTCCTGCAGTAGGGCCAGCGACGGTGGTGGCTCCACGCTCCTTAAATAGCACAAAGGAAAATGATAACGATGATTTTCAGATATGCCAGATCAAATTCTCTGTAAACACTAGCAATGTTCTTTATGTATCTGTAAACACTAGCAATGTTCTTTATGTATCTGTAAACACTAGCAATGTTCTTTATGTATCTGTAAACACTAGCAATGTTCTTTATGTATCTGTAAACACTAGCAATGTTCTTTATGTATCTGTAAACACTAGCAATGTTCTTTATGTATCTGTAAACACTAGCAATGTTCTTTATGTATCTGTAAACACTAGCAATGTTCTTTATGTATCTGTAAAACTACAATGTTCTAGCAATGTTCTTTATGTATCTGTAAACACTAGCAATGTTCTTTATGTATCTGTAAACACTAGCAATGTTCTTTATGTATCTGTAAACACTAGCAATGTTCTTTATGTATCTGTAAACACTAGCAATGTTCTTTATGTATCTGTAAACACTAGCAATGTTCTTTATGTATCTGTAAAACACTAGCAATGTTCTTTATGTATCTGTAAACACTAGCAATGTTCTTTATGTATCTGTAAACACTAGCAATGTTCTTTATGTATCTGTAAACACTAGCAATGTTCTTTATGTATCTGTAAACACTAGCAAGGTTCTTTATGTATCTGTAAACACTAGCAATGTTCTTTATGTATCTGTAAACACTAACAATGTTCTTTATGTGTCTGTAAACACTAGCAATGTTCTTTATGTGTCTGTAAACACTAGCAATGTTCTTTATGTGTCTGTAAACACTAGCAATGTTCTTTATGTATCTGTAAACACTAGCAATGTTCTTTATGTATCTGTAAACACTAGCAATGTTCTTTATGTATCTGTAAACACTAGCAATGTTCTTTATGTATCTGTAAACACTAGCAATGTTCTTTATGTATCTGTAAACACTAGCAATGTTCTTTATGTATCTGTAAACACTAGCAATGTCTTTATGTATCTGTAAACACTAGCAGTGTTCTTTATGTATCTGTAAACCGTAGCAAGGTTCTTTATGTATCTGTAAACACTAGCAACGTTCTTTATGTATCTGTAAACACTAGCAACGTTCTTTATGGATCTGTAAACACTAGCAATGTTCTTTATGGATCTGTAAACACTAGCAATGTTCTTTATGTATCTGTAAACACTAGCAATGTTCTTTATGTATCTGTAAACACTAGCAATGTTCTTTATGTATCTGTAAACACTAGCAATGTTCTTTATGTATCTGTAAACACTAGCAATGTTCTTTATGTATCTGTAAACACTAGCAATGTTCTTTATGTATCTGTAAACACTAGCAATGTTCTTTATGTATCTGTAAACACTAGCAGTGTTCTTTATGTATCTGTAAACACTAGCAGTGTTCTTTATGTATCTGTAAACACTAGCAGTGTTCTTTATGTATCTGTAAACACTAGCAGTGTTCTTTATGTATCTGTAAACACTAGCAGTGTTCTTTATGTATCTGTAAACACTAGCAGTGTTCTTTATGTATCTGTAAACACTAGCAGTGTTCTTTATGTATCTGTAAACACTAGCAGTGTTCTTTATGTATCTGTAAACACTAAAGCAGTGTTCTTTATGTATCTGTAAACACTAGCAGTGTTCTTTATGTATCTGTAAACACTAGCAGTGTTCTTTATGTATCTGTAAACACTAGCAGTGTTCTTTATGTATCTGTAAACACTAGCAGTGTTCTTTATGTATCTGTAAACACTAGCAGTGTTCTTTATGTATCTGTAAACACTAGCAATGTTCTTTATGTATCTGTAAACACTAGCAATGTTCTTTATGTATCTGTAAACACTAGCAATGTTCTTTATGTATCTGTAAACACTAGCAATGTTCTTTATGTATCTGTAAACACTAGCAATGTTCTTTATGTATCTGTAAACACTAGCAACGTTCTTTATGTATCTGTAAACACTAGCAACGTTCTTTATGTATCTGTAAACACTAGCAACGTTCTTTATGTATCTGTAAACACTAGCAAAGTTCTTTATGGATCTGTAAACACTAGCAACGTTCTTTATGTATCTGTAAACACTAGCAATGTTCTTTATGTATCTGTAAACACTAGCAATGTTCTTTATGTATCTGTAAACACTAGCAATGTTCTTTATGTATCTGTAAACACTAGCAATGTTCTTTATGTATCTGTAAACACTAGCAATGTTCTTTATGTATCTGTAAACACTAGCAATGTTCTTTATGTATCTGTAAACACTAGCAGTGTTCTTTATGTATCAGTAAACACTAGCAGTGTTCTTTATGTATCTGTAAACACTAGCAGTGTTCTTTATGTATCTGTAAACACTAGCAGTGTTCTTTATGTATCTGTAAACACTAGCAGTGTTCTTTATGTATCTGTAAACACTAGCAGTGTTCTTTATGTATCTGTAAACACTAGCAGTGTTCTTTATGTATCTGTAAACACTAGCAGTGTTCTTTATGTATCTGTAACACTAGCAGTGTTCTTTATGTATCTGTAAACACTAGCAGTGTTCTTTATGTATCTGTAAACACTAGCAGTGTTCTTTATGTATCTGTAAACACTAGCAGTGTTCTTTATGTATCTGTAAACACTAGCAGTGTTCTTTATGTATCTGTAAACACTAGCAGTGTTCTTTATGTATCTGTAAACACTAGCAATGTTCTTTATGTATCTGTAAACACTAGCAACGTTCTTTATGTATCTGTAAACACTAGCAACGTTCTTTATGTATCTGTAAACACTAGCAACGTTCTTTATGTATCTGTAAACACTAGCAACGTTCTTTATGTATCTGTAAACACTAGCAATGTTCTTTATGGATCTGTAAACACTAGCAACGTTCTTTATGGATCTGTAAACACTAGCAACGTTCTTTATGGATCTGTAAACACTAGCAATGTTCTTTATGGATCTGTAAACACTAGCAATGTTCTTTATGGATCTGTAAACACTAGCAATGTTCTTTATGGATCTGTAAACACTAGCAATGTTCTTTATGGATCTGTAAACACTAGCAATGTTCTTTATGGATCTGTAAACACTAGCAATGTTCTTTATGTATCTGTAAACACTAGCAATGTTCTTTATGTATCTGTAAACACTAGCAATGTTCTTTATGTATCTGTAAACACTAGCAATGTTCTTTATGGATCTGTAAACACTAGCAATGTTCTTTATGTATCTGTAAACACTAGCAACGTTCTTTGTGTATCTGTAAACACTAGCAATGTTCTTTGTGTATCTGTAAACACTAGCAACGGTCTTTATGGATCTGTAAACACTAGCAACGTTCTTTATGGATCTGTAAACACTAGCAACGTTCTTTATGGATCTGTAAACACTAGCAATGTTCTTTATGGATCTGTAAACACTAGCAATGTTCTTTATGGATATGTAAACACTAGCAATGTTTTTTATGGATCTGTAAACACTAGCAATGTATTGATCAAATATTCACACTAAGAACAATTATAGAAGAATCAGTGGAAAGGCAATCGCCACTTATTATCACCTTCGTCGATTTTCAAAAAGCCTTTGATAGTCTACACCGCCCATCATTGTGGAAGATACTTACAATCTATGGTTTTCCAACAAAATATGTGAATATAATCAAAGCGCTATATGACAATGCAAGATGTTGTGTTAGAACAAATAAAGGGAATACAGAATGGTTTACAGTAGAAACAGGGGTGAAACAAGGCTGTATTATGTCACCATTACTTTTTGGAATAGCTATTGATTGGGTTATGAGAAACTATACCCACAATGAACAATTGGGTATAAAATGGACAAATGGAAAATTCCTGGGGGACCTGGATTTCGCAGATGATGTAGCATTCTTAAGTTCAACACCAAGACAATCCCAAGAAGCAATAAATAATTTGTGTCATCTCTCGGTTAAAATAGGTCTCCAAATAAAATGCCTCTAAAACTAAAGCTATGAACTTTTCTAACGAGACCTTTGATATCATCTTGAACGGGGAAAAACTACAGAAAGTTGAAAGTTTCAATTATTTAGGCAGTAAAATGACTCAGGATGGTGACACAACAAGAGAAATCCATACTAGAATTGCTTTGGCAGCTAGCGCCTTCAATAGATTATCTAACATTTGGAAATTACGATCATTGAATATACATACCAAGCTTCGTCTGTTTAATTCAAATGTTATCTCAGTGTTAACATACGGCTGTGAGAGTTGGAAAATAACAAAATCATTGGAGAACAAGCTGAATACATTCGAGAACAAATGTCTTAGAAAACTCATGAACATCAGTTGGAAAGAATTCAAGACTAATCGACAAATAAGAGAAGACTCTAGGCAGAAAATATGTCTCCGACTATATAAGGAAAAGACGATGGTCATATATCGGTCATGTCCTACGAATGCAAAACAACAGAATACCACTACAGGCGCTCACTTGGGTTCCTGAGGGTAAGAGGAAAAAAGGAAGACCAAAAGAAACACTCAGAAGAACAATAATAAGAGAAGGAAGAACGTTGGGCCTAAATAATGTGCAAGAGCTAAGAGGAGTGGCGTCACAACGAACAACCTGGAGAGCACTGGTTTCTGCCTTATGCGCCGTGTTTGGTGCTTAAAGAATTTATTATTATTAAACACTAGCAATGTTCTTTATGGATATGTAAACACTGGCAATGTTCTTTATGGATCTGTAAACACTAGCAATGTTCTTTATGGATCTGTAAACACTAGCAATGTTCTTTATGTATCTGTAAACACTAGCAATGTTCTTTATGTATCTGTAAACACTAGCAATGTTCTTTATGGATCTGTAAACACTAGCAATGTTCTTTATGTATCTGTAAACACTAGTAATGTTCTTTATGTATCTGTAAACACTGGCAATGTTCTTTATGTATCTGTAAACACTAGCAATGTTCTTTATGTATCTGTAAACACTGGCAATGTTCTTTATGTATCTGTAAACACTAGCAATGTTCTTTATGTGTCTGTAAACACTAGCAATGTTCTTTATGTATCTGTAAACACTAGCAATGTTCTTTATGTATCTGTAAACACTGGCAATGTTCTTTATGTATCTGTAAACACTAGCAATGTTCTTTATGTGTCTGTAAACACTAGCAATGTTCTTTATGTATCTGTAAACACTAGCAATGTTCTTTATGTATCTGTAAACACTAGCAATGTTCTTTATGTATCTGTAAACACTAGCAATGTTCTTTATGTATCTGTAAACACTAGCAATGTTCTTTATGTGTCTGTAAACACTAGCAATGTTCTTTATGTATCTGTAAACACTAGCAATGTTCTTTATGTATCTGTAAACACTAGCAATGTTCTTTATGTATCTGTAAACACTAGCAATGTTCTTTATGTATCTGTAAACACTAGCAACGTTCTTTATGTATCTGTAAACACTAGCAATGTTCTTTATGTGTCTGTAAACACTAGCAATGTTCTTTATGTATCTGTAAACACTAGCAATGTTCTTTATGTATCTGTAAACACTAGCAATGTTCTTTATGTATCTGTAAACACTAGCAATGTTCTTTATGTATCTGTAAACACTAGCAATGTTCTTTATGTGTCTGTAAACACTCTGTAAACACTAGCAATGTTCTTTATGTATCTGTAAACACTAGCAATGTTCTTTATGTATCTGTAAACACTAGCAATGTTCTTTATGTATCTGTAAACACTAGCAATGTTCTTTATGTATCTGTAAACACTAGCAACGTTCTTTATGTATCTGTAAACACTAGCAATGTTCTTTATGTATCTGTAAACACTAGCAATGTTCTTTATGGATCTGTAAACACTAGCAATGTTCTTTATGGATCTGTAAACACTAGCAATGTTCTTTATGGATCTGTAAACACTAGCAATGTTCTTTATGGATCTGTAAACACTAGCAATGTTCTTTATGGATCTGTAAACACTAACAATGTTCTTTATGGATCTGTAAACACTAACAATGTTCTTTATGGATCTGTAAACACTAGCAATGTTCTTTATGTATCTGTAAACACTAGCAATGTTCTTTATGTATCTGTAAACACTAGCAATGTTCTTTATGTATCTGTAAACACTAACAATGTTCCTTATGTATCTGTAAACACTAACAATGTTCTTTATGTATCTGTAAACACTAACAATGTTCTTTATGTATCTGTAAACACTAACAATGTTCTTTATGTATCTGTAAACACTAACAATGTTCTTTATGTATCTGTAAACACTAACAATGTTCTTTATGTAACAGATCAGACTTTCCCTTATAGTATGTTAATAATGTGATAGAAAATCCCTTTTCTGTGTTCTACATGTGACAGATCAGACTATTTCCTTTTCTGTGTTCTAAATGTGACAGATCAGACTATCTTTAACACTATGTTCATAATGTGACAAATTATAATATTCTTCACTCCAACCCTTATCACTGATTTATTATATAGGATAATGTGACAAATTATAATATTCTTCACTCCAACCATTATCATTGATTTATCATATAGGGAAAGTTTACTTTCACCATACTAGTTTGATAGAATGTATTAATGTTTGAATGTGCATTTTGTATTCTGCTTATTTCCTGCAGACGCCAGATAGCTGAGAATGGCCTAGAGCTGGTTGTCAAGATGACGCGTGATGCCCGGGGTGACTGTGAACTTGCACAAATATGTACCGGAATACTGGAGAGTCTCTTCAAAACTTCTGAAGACACATGTGCCAAAGTAATCAAGCTGGGGGGCCTTGACACCATTACTTACTGGTGCCGTTGCAATGACAGGGTCACACTAAAAAACTGTGCCATAGCTCTTTCCAATCTGGCTCTGTATGGAGGAGGAGAGAATCAACAGGAGATGGCAAAGCACAAAGTTCCAGAGTGGTTATTTCCACTTGCTTTTGTTGAGGATGACAGTGTTCGCTACTATGCTCTTCTAGCAATCGGAGTTTTGGTTTCTAATAAAGAAATTGAGAATGCCGTGATGAGCTCAGGAACTCTGGCTTTAGTTTTGCCATTCATTGACTCTCATGATCCTGCAGAGTTTGCTGAAAGAGATACATCACACCGGCATGGCCGATCCCCTGGGTGGTTGAAAAGATTGATTCCAGTTTTGTCCAGCAAGAGAGAAGAGGCTCAGGCCTTGGCAGCATTTCATTTTGTGATGGAGGCAGGCATTAAGTCAGAGCAAGGAAGGAAGGAGGTATGAATTAATGGAGCAGGGCAGGAGTAAATTGTGTCATTAAGTCTTGTTAAAGATAAAAGTTGGCGTTATTATTTTATAAGATTTCTTATTCATATGCTACAAGCCTGGCACTGTAGGCAATGAGATCTCTTCACAACTTCCTGTCTCTAGTACTGTTTATCAGTTCTAATTTTGACTTCTTCCCATGCCATGATGTCAGACTGTCCAGTATGTATTTTCTTTGCTTTCCTTGATTTTTTTGTTTTCCTTCAGTCTTTCCTGTAATATCATGCAATCACAATGAATCTTTATAAGACTGGGACTAGGTTAGCATTAAATCTGAACAAGGCAAAACTGTAGATATGTCTTATATTTGAACTGTAAGAGTGTTGCGAGTTTTTCTTTGATGATATTGTAGTTTCGTTTCAGCGAGATTTATTCTTCAACATCTGTCTTATTTATGTATCGATCTTCTGCCACAACACTGGATTCGTTTTCTGAATTTCTTTTCGGTGTTTGAATATTACTGTTTATTTCATTTCAATTATTCTTTGCTTGATAGAGTTTGTATTGAAATGTTCTAGTTGAACTGACCTTGAAAATAATGGTCAAAACGCATACAACCTTTATAACGAGAACTGTAGAACTTTTACTATTTATCAAGTCTCTTTTGACGACTTCAAATCATTTTCAATCAACACACAATTTCCATCATGAGTTTTCAATACTAATATGTCTCACATTAAAATACACGCAATATATCACAGTTTTTTTTCAGACATCACACGTCTGTTACTTTACGGATTAGTTAATACTCAATGTCTTGTAATTACAAGCTTGGTATACTTATTATTAACTCTTACTATACGGGAGCTAAAACCGCGTTTTTACGCGCTAGTTTAGCTATCGTTACCGTCGCGCGCCACTTGAACTGGCGAGCCGTAAAATTGGTACTAAACCCGCGCCACTTCACGGGGCTTGCCGGATACTAAGAGTTAATACAGAATTAAATAATCATTCTGCGACTATTTCTGCTAGGAACTCAAACATATTATTAATTTTCTTTGGCATTCATCGCCCAACTCTATCAGCCTTATATATTCTAACTGCGTTTCATATTTTACGGCTTACGTTAATAATAAAAATGATTGCGGTTTATACTACTGACATATATATATATTCGGACTCAATGGTCCTTACACATTATCCATATATTTTACCGGCTTTACATTACCGTAATATATTTTCCTAGTTCTACACTATTATACTTCGGTGGTAATGCCACATTTTATAAACACGACCATAAGGCTCCAAGGCCACACATAAGACTACTGTAACTAACTCCCCCCGCATCATGCATCGCCACACGCAACCTAATTCATTTCGGTCTAGTGAGGTGTTTCATGGTGCGACCATTTGAAACAAGTTCAAACTAAAAATGCTTGCTGACCATGCAACAATCCTCAACAAAGAGATGGATATTATGCTTGAGCGAATAAGAGTTGAACATTAAATCTGAACAAATAAGACAGTCTAAACAAAACAAAAGGTAGACGTTAAATCTGAACATACAAACAAGTGCCCTGTATAGTTCCCATGGGGTCTCTGATGAGATAAAAAAAGAATAGGACCACCGCTGCCTCAGGCATGTCATACAAGCTGACTAACATGAGATTGTGCATGAGACTGGCAACCTCATTATGTCAAACAAATAGCTCAGAAGCCACGATATGTGATGCTTGATGCAGGCTTCTTACACGGGGACTTGCTGCATCATAAGGGGAACAAATGATAATAAAGATGATGATGATAAGAATAAAAGTGAACATAAAGTTCCTAAAAGTGGACATTAAACCTGAACAAACAGGTGGACACCAAATCTGAACAAAAGTAGAGATGGACATTTAAAATTAAACACACAAGGCAACATTTTGTCTAAACAAAACAAAGGTGGTTATTAAATCTTAACAAACAAACGAGTCTACATAAAGTTCAAACAAATAAGTGGTGAACATTATATGTAAATAGTAGAAGAGGTGAACATTAAGTCTGAATAGAACTAGAGGTAGTTATTATGTATGAATAAAACAAGGGAGAAAATTGGTACACTTGAAATTTAAACATATAAAGAAGGTGATCACTGATCGCTTTGTTGAGGTACATCCCGTTCAACCTAGTTAGTTACATTAGGGTGCATGTGCAAATATAAAAGACCTTTAGGTCTGATAGTTGTTCTTTCAGTAACATTATCTGCACTTAACACTGTTTAATAGCCTGACACCCTTTCAGCACCTTTTATTAGCCTGACACCCCTTCTCTTCTTAAGTTGTCCTCTCCTGCATCTTATTCACTGCTTATTAAGTATCATGACAAGTTTAGACAAATCATGGTTTATAGGTTGTCTACAGAAATTAAATTCAGACTTTACACATGGTGTTATGCCAACACAGGTGCTGTACAAGATTGGAGCTGTGGATCCACTTAAGTGGTTGGCTAGTACTCCCAATCGGGTGGCTTCAAAACTAGCTGCTCAAGCCCTGAAGATCATTGGTGAAGAAATTCCCCACAAGCTGTCACAGCAAGTTCCTCTATGGACATGTGATGATGTGGTTCACTGGACTGCTCAAGTAAGATTGCAACTAGTTGTGGGAAATGTTGTGAATGTTTGAAGTAATAAGCTATAATATTGGGAGAAACTTTAACCCAAAGTTGTTATTTCTATGTTATTGTCGTAAATTTTACTGAGATAGGTCTTAGAAATAGTGGTCCCGTCTGAGTGGATGATGATAGTGAAAACTCTGTGATAGTAAGGGGTAAGAAATAGATAGTTGATTCACAAGGGTGCTGGGGTAAGAGGAAGGACAGTCTCTGAATCGTGTAATTTCTCCAATTCAGCCTATCTTACGACATTTATTTACCTGCAGACTCCTTACTCTCCTGGCTAAACAATTTTGCTAGTTACCCTACACACATGTACACACACCAATTTGGTGATACAAACGCACAGACGTGAATACAAACTACATATAACAGATATGGGATAATGGGTCGACCGACACAGTAATTAAAGGTTTATGGCGTTTATTATCATTAAACCAAAATCACATCATCAATCATGTTACATTCAAAAAAATCAATAGTTACAGACAAGGGGGGGGGGGCGCGAGAGAGAAAGGAAAAATAGTGTCTCAATAGACCCTGCCCTCTTGTATAGGAAAACCCAATCCAAAGACAATTTCTATCAGAGAGATAATTAACCCAAATAGAGATTTATTTTTAACTGATGGGGTAAACGATAATCAGTATGGGGTATAGAAACAGATTCCTATTATTCTCAATGTTATCCCTTGACTAAGCAGATTAAGGGAGGGGGGAAAGAAAATTAAACAACCCCACAGAGAAAAAACAAGAAATCAAGTAAAAAAAAATAAAGATAATTTAAGGTTATCTAATTTTTCATTCATTCAATACATGCTCACAGTGGCCGCACCATTCACACTTACCGATCGTTGAAACCGGCATTCCATGAAATAACAAAAAAACATCTAGCAAGTACTCAAAATACTCTGAGTCTTTTTCTTCCTCTTTCAGCCCCAGACTAGTTGGTTTTGCGTTCAGCTATTTTTCCCGTAGTTGCTGAAACTCGAAGGCTTAGTGTCCTTTTTTTTTTTGTTCTAATGGTTCAATGCGATGGTACTGTCCTCGAGATTTAATCTATATATATATGTAAGAATATATTGGTCCCGTTGAGCTTCGCCGCTGGTGGCTAAGAGACTTCTATGGCGTGATGAACACAGAGTAATGGCAAAGGCTGACCAGTGAGTTTTTCCTTTTGGGGGTTAAATCCAGTAGAAAAATGTTTACTGTCAGTTGAAAAATAATGATATAAATTCTACCACAGCAGAGCAGTAAAAAATTATAGAATCACTTCTGGCAATGTTCTTCTTCCAGTTATACTTTAAAAGAATTGATTATGATTTAAAAGTTCTTGGTTTGACTACTCTCATGAATGGAGAGGTGGACCGCATATGAGTCACAACACGAAGATTTTTCTTTATTCAATAATCACTGGATGGTGTAAGAACCAAAGTCAGTAGGACGCTATGAAATGCTAGGACGCAAAGGTATTGTCCAGCCTATATGTAAAAAATAGAAAACATGTAATAAAAAAAATACAAATCATATTCTGACGCGCGTTAATTTTTCAGGTAAGACTTTTTAACCACTCCGGTATTTAATTATATATATTTAAAAACTCTCCGCGAGTGTCTAGTCATTAGAAAATACACACATATATATAGAACTAAACTGCATTAATCAATTATCAATCGCCTAGTGGCTTATAAATTATTTTAAGCATCTCTCACTGGGGAACTAACGGGTAATTAAATTTACGTTATATTTTAATAGTTTTTCTATATGTTTATTTAAAACGTTTTCAATACACACAGAAATCCCAGTGAATTAAAATGAAACTTTAAACGATAAAATCACTTAGATGCTAATAACTATATTATTACCGCAAACACAAGAAACTAGAATTTTAATATTCTCCACGAATTTCTGTAGGAAGTCTGATAAATTTTGACTCCGAAACTGCGCGCTAGACCATTCCAGAAATCTTGATTTGTAAACTGACCCCTGAATTAGATGCTCCCAACTATATATTTAAAATGGCTATTCTTTCATCTCCTGTGCGGAGTTTAACACCTCTGTTCAATTTTGGGAAAGTTGCTGGTCCATTTTTTTGTATGGAGGTCCGAAATCACACCATTGCCACCCGTGGACCATTACACTTGCCAGCGGCTGCCTTAAGATCTTTCTCTACGAGCAAATTGCATCCCCTGAGAGCACGATCAAAGGAAATGCAGTCGCTACAAGCGGTTAATGCCCCTATACTGTCATAAACAAACCGTTGACTCTCTAGAACTACAAAACCTCTTATGCCCCGCCCTTCCCATGTTTCAGTTGATGTGCTGACTTAATCCTGACAGCAGGTAACCCCTTTTAAAAGGAAAGGCAGTTTATGCATCTACATATCTGAGTTCTTAGTGCATGAGACCAAAGACAGGAGGCGTGGCTAGACTAAGAATCGGAATGATGGCTACAGCGAACCTGGCTTCCACGTTTTTACCTGTGCATACTTAATTAGCCTGCGAGGACAATCCAACGTGTTAATGTAAAAAGATATTTCAAATACACATTTTCTTCTTGATTTTCTGAACCCTTAGTGCTGTTTACTGTAGACACAGCCTGTTTCCATTCTTCTCTAATCATGATGATGTACCCTAAATTTACAGTATCCTACTTCTTTCAGGTTAATTTCTGTGCTGTCTTTCCATCTTATTCTTGGGCTGCTTTTTGGTTTTGTGCTATGAATTTGTTCAGATTAAACTTTCCTGTTCTTCTACTGCCACCATTCGTTCCAGGTCCCAGCAATCTGTGATGTCACCTGTCTAAGTATTGTAGCCTGTATAGTTGGTTTATTTGCTTGTTCATAGTCTCAGTTCATTAGTACTTACATTTTTTATTTGATTCTTCTAAGTATTCTGTACTCAAAATGCTGCAGTTGCATAACATCTAAGTCAGACACATACTTACATGAAGAAAATAAAGAAATCTTGTTTCAAAATGTGGCATAAAGTAGGGAGGTAAAAAAAAAAATTAGGTGTTTTAATAATTATGGTACCTGTATTAATATGGTAAGTGTTATGGCAGCTATTAGTACATTAGTATTAATGTTGTGTTTTGCAATTTAAAATTTGTCACACATTCTGGCAACTTGCTTGCGTATCTGATTTCAAGAAAAATGCAAAAACACCTTCAGTTAGCTAAAGAGTATTGATTTTTACATGTTTATATGTGATACAACTTCAGATGATTGAAACATCTTCTTAGGTACATTTAATTGCATTTCAGAGCATTGTCCCATTGATAAAGATTAATATAATGTCAATTGTTTTAACCAGTTTTCTCTTAATTTGACATCTCAGGGATATTACGCATAACACTTCACTAATTTTCCTGATTTTAATATTTCTTCACCATTACAAATATCTGTGCATGATATTTCTTCTGAAAACAATGTCTCAGTGTCTTAAAATTCAGACATTTTTTTTGGGGGGGAAGGTTTCATTGCATTATAATATGCTGAGCTCCTGCTTTTGTATTTCTTTCTGTGCAGTCTTAACTTGTAATAATCCATCTCTATCTTGTTATCATTCTCAGTATTTCTGTGTCATCCACTTAACTGCTTCTGTCTGTGTATTAGCTCCTCATGTATTTCCATTGTCATTGTTGGTAAGGTGTTATGTCAAACTCATGTCACTTCAGGTTGGCTTCGGTATTTACGCAGACAAGTTCAAATCTTGTCATGTTGATGGTGATCTGCTGCTTCGTCTGACAGAGGAGGAGCTGCGAGACAGCTTGAATATGTCATGTGCCATCACGAGAAAGAGGTGAGGCTTGTTTCATAATGTTTTCTTGGCATCTGTAGACAGTGACTTATTTTATATGAAGACCAGTGTTTTAGGAGCCGCAGTAGCTCAGTGGTTAGTGCACTGGCTTCCTAGCTTGGTGGTCCATGGTTTGATCCCCAGTTGAGGTGGGATTTTTTAGACCGCAAACGGCTCTGGGGTCAACCCAGCTTCACTAATTGGGTACCAGAGCGACTCTGGGAAGGTTAAGGCAGCTGGCATGATGCTGACCACATCACCCCTAGTGTGCCGATGGTCAAGAAAATATAAGCCCAACACCATATTCCCAATATGCCTCAATGGGTTTGTAATGGGATCCTTTACCCCCCCCCCCCCCGCCCCCCGCCCCCCCCCCCCCCCCTCCCCCTCTCCCCCCCCCCCCCCCCCCCCCCCCCCCCCCCCCCCCCTCCCCCCCCCCCCCCCCCCCCCCCCAAGTGTTTTAAAACAATATTTAGACTTTCCTCTGTTCTTGTTTTTCTGTATCACCCTTTCAAGACTATAGGATCACAAATGTAGTAGGCTTCCATACCAGAAATCTGTACCAAAGAACTCTTGTGCTCTTACAGTGGTGAGTTCTCTAGCAGTTTGTTTTTCACATTGAGACTGCCAGCCCGTTGTGCACCCTCTGACTAGTCACTTCTTACCTTAGAGAGCAGAGATTCTATTCTTTTTTTTTTGGTGGGGGTTGGGTGTTGGAGGACACCCCGCCCCCCCTTTTTTACCCCCCCCCCCCCCCCCCCCCCCCCCCCCCCCCCCCCCCCCCCCCCCCCCCCCCCCCCCCCCCCCCCCCCATCTCCCGCCCCCCCCCACCCCCCCCCCCCCCCCCCCCCCCCCCCATCCCCCACCCCACTGACTGAAACAAATTACTGCAGACGTATAAATATTTTGTTTTTCAGATAAAAAGTGGGAAACTTGAATGTTGACTTTATACCATACTTTATTCAGAAAGTATTGTGAAACAAATTCTTGCCTGCATTGTGGCTGTACACAAGTCTGAAAAACCTCTACAAAAAAAAGCTGTACACAAGTCTGAAAAACCTGTACGAAAAATATATAAAAAACCCTACAAAGACAGAAAAACCATACAATGACCAGTTTGTTCTTTGAGAAAACAAAAGATAATTTTTTTCGCCCATGCTTTCGCATAAGATCTTGTTTACTGCTTTTTCCTTGTTTGTATTGAGTACACCTTCATAGAAACCTCGAATGTTCAGGAACTGTTGTGGATCTACTGTCCTGGTCATGCAGGGGTAGTCAGCAATGAATGAGCTGTCAGACTAGCTTCAAGAGCACCCATAGAAAAGGTGGATATGAATAAGGAAGAGATACTGAGGACAATTAATGTTCGCCTATTAGAGAATGACACTGCAAATCTTAAAATGAAGAAATCTATACAGAATATGGGTAACCTGTATTAGTTGGCATGTCTGTTCATGAAATGTAGCTGATAAAAGAGGAGAATTTTCTATATAAGAGACTTCATGAATCATCAAGGCTAAGATTACTGGAATTTTGAATAAAACGTAAGACCAGCAGGGATGGACATATGAGAAGATGCATCCAGTGTGTAGCAACCAGCATGCAACAGGAACAATTAGCATTTATACCCTTTGACATTTGCTGAGGGAGACTGAGCACCTATGGGTTTGTCCAGAGTGCATTGATATCGATTCTGATCAACAATCAACAAAAACAATGTATTGAGCACATTTGGCACATTTCTCCATGCATATGATACAGAACATAACAACTGGAGGCAATCTGATCATTATAAGGATTCCCCTTGTCAGTCAAGTGTTTAGGCTCTTTAATACTTCTTAACATTCTGCCACATTGTCATCATCCTGATCAAATACAAGTCATGTCTCAGCTCCCAAAGTAAGGATTCTTCCTCCTGGAAAGCCATGACTTTAAAAACAAAACATGAAAAATCTAAATATCAACTGATTAAAAAAAAAAATTTCAGTAAAGGGAAGTTTTACATGTACTGGAAATCCATGTCAAGTCTTGCTAAATTTTGAAGCCTCTTTGCTATATTGCCGCGATGGACACCAGTGTTTATTTTCATGAATTTTGGACATGACGTTAGACTTTGTGCACTGGCATTTTTGGGCACATGAAACTGTAAATGATTAATAATTGGGCAAAAAACCTGTACAGAAAGTATGTACAGCTGTACAAATCTGAAAATGAAGAAACCTGTACGGAATATGGGTAACCTGTATTAGTTGGCATGTATGTTCATGAAATGTTGCTGATAAAAGAGGAGAATTTTATATATAAGAGACTTGTTAACTGCTGAATCAGAAAACAAAGAATGTTTGCTGAATTACTGTTGACTATTCAGGATCATGGCTACAACTACAGTTAAGATATTCATAATGTGCTAGCTTTATCAATCATTTATTTCTATCTTTGTTTTAGTTTCCTAAAATTCAAATAATTTTCTTCCTTGCCTTTACATGGCACTAGATTTCTGAGAGAGTTGAGGGACTTGAAGATCTCATCTGACTACACATCATGTGACCCGAGCATGTTGGGCGCATGGCTGCAGGAAGTTGGTGAAGATATGTCACAGTATACCTACCAGATGTTGAACCAGGGTGTTGATCGGCCACTCCTTCGGGCTTTA
This sequence comes from Oreohelix idahoensis, assembly GCA_024509875.1. Classification (NCBI taxonomy): domain Eukaryota; kingdom Metazoa; phylum Mollusca; class Gastropoda; order Stylommatophora; family Oreohelicidae; genus Oreohelix; species Oreohelix idahoensis. The sequence continues at coordinate 238,197 of JAMPIV010001149.1, forward strand.
ACAGACTCACTTCTTGTCAATGACTGTAAAATAGTCAATGGCATTCATAGGATGAAAATACTAAGCAAAATAGAAGGTAATGATTTACAAGGGATGTCTTAAAGTTGTGAGATTCTATTACAAAGTTAACAGAGATGACTTGAAGTTATTGAAGCTGGCATGAACTTAATTGAGAAGTTAACAAAGCTATTGTGATGATGCACATGATGCTGTGAAGCTAATAGAGGTGCTAGGAAATTAATAAATTGCCTTGGAATTACTTGAGCAGCTGTGACGTTTGCAAGATATTCAGGGATTAATCAGTATTAACACCTCATACACGCAGGAGTTACTCTCTCATAAATGTTATAATCTCAACACATTCTTCTTAATTAACATAAAATACTGCATCTGATTTGATATATGTTATATTTTTAGGCAATGAAAGAACTTTTAATATTTGGTTTAACTGATTCGGTACATGTCTTTTTAAAGATTCAGTTCCGTTCCTCTGGACGCAAAAAAACGCGAACTAATTTCGATATTTTTCCAATCCAGTATTTTAAAGTGACAGGAATTTAATCCAGGATGGAGGTAAACACATTTTTAAGCATTTCTGAATGTTCTTTGTTCACTTTTGGTGGGAATTTTGGTGTTTTAGCTTAATTTTTATTTGCGTTTCATTGTGATAAACAATGGCTGAAAATATACAGTATGGGAGTGGTTTACAATCAAAACGACGTGCTTGTTTAACAGCTATTCAAGACTGAGAATGGCTGGAAACTGTATTAGACACAAGTGAAAGTGACATGAGTGAATCTTCATCAGATTCTGATACTGAATTTGAAATGTATAGCAATTCTGACGAGTCTATAATAGGTGATTCTGAAGCAGCTGAGAAGGAGGCATTGCCGCAGGCAGGTCCTAGTAAAACAAAATGTAGGAAAGTTGAGTCTGAACAAGTAAAATCTGTTTTGAGAGAACTAAGTGAAGGTGCCATGTTTAATTCATTTAGATTTATGTAAAATAAAACACCAGGTGTTAATGCAAATCTAAATGACAGCTTTACACCACTGGACTGTCTCAAGGCTCTGTTGATGTTCTTCAACTTTTATGTGATTCAATAAATGCATATATATTCAAGCTGGACACCTCTTACTATATATGAGCTGAAAAAATGTTTTGCCATACTTATAGCAATGGGGATTGATGTTCAACCAAGCATCAAGCACTACTGGTCAAGAAATGAAATATTTTTGTACTGCATTTTATCATATTATGTTCAACGTGAATGTTTTGAAATTATTTTTCATACAATGCTGCACTGTTCACAGCCTGACTCTGAAAGTACAGCCAAAATAGAATCCTTCATGAATTTACTGTAAGCAAAATTCAATGATGCATTTTATCCATTTGAAAATTTATCGTTGGATGAAATGGTGGTAGGTTTTACAAGCCGTTGGCAGTATAAACAATATAATTGCATAAGTCAAAGAAGAATCAAATCAAAGTATTTGAATTGTATGACTCAACTACTGGGTATGTTTTAAATTTGCTTCCATATTTTGGCAATAAAACCTCTTATAATCCAGAGGCAGATCTTGACAGAGACATAGCAGTCAAGGTTTTTCAAACACTTCTGGCACCGTTTGGAAAAGGCCATCATGTATTTGCTGATCGATATTACACTACACATCAGCTGGTAACTTACTTGATTAGCCAGAAAACATATTTTACAGGCACTCTGAATATAAAAAAGGAAAAACTTTCCTGCTGAAATCAAGACACTGAAGCTTCATCATCTTGAAATAAAATCATTTCTTGATGACAGTAATTCAATTCTTGTAACTGTGTGGAAAGATAAAAAGGCAAAAAAGCCTGTGATTATTGTGTTCTCCAAGGCTTCAGTTGGAAATATTACTAAAGCAGATAAGAGAATACAACATGCCTAAGAAAAATTCACCAAATCTTTTGGCCGAATACCATCACTAACCAAGATCTGCTTACTCGTAGCAAGCAAGAGGACATGCACACCATCATAGGTGGCAGACGCTGGAGCTGGGTTGGCCATGTCCTCAGAAGAGACCCCGATGCCATCACAAGAACAGCTATGCTTTGGACCCCTGAAGGAAAACGAAAGAGAGGCCGACCAAAAACAACCTGGCGGAGGACTGTGGAGGCTGAGATGCAAAGAATGAACCAGAGTTGGGGCACTGTACGAAGGATGGCCACCGACTGAGCAAAGTGGAATCAATTTGTTGTTGCCCTACAAGACGCCACTAGGCGTGATGGCCACTGACTGCTTTGACGGTCGGCGGCTAAGGATCAAAGAAGAAGAAGAAGATAAGAGAAAGCAGGTGAAAACAAAACCAAAAGTGATACATGAATGTAACTTTTCTATGAACGGATGTGACTGCATCGATCAAATTTTGACATTATACTAATTTCAACAGGAAAACTTAAAAATGGTGAAAAAAAACTGTTCCATTGACTTCTAGAAATATGCCAGAGTAATGCTTTTATTCTTCATGCTCTGACAAGAAATGAGATAAGGAAACATAATATATTAGATTTCAAGTTAGCCCTCATCAAGGAACTGACCATGGCAGCAGCCACTTTGATCCCGAGAATGTACAACAAGCTCTACTTTTATCTGGTAGACCCAGAATGTTAAATGTTGTTGAGAGACTTCAAGGAGCTCGGCATCTTATTATGTGGTCTGTCAACCAGAGAAAGTGCATTCATTGTAAAGCCTACAGGAGTTCTTTTGTATGTAAACGATGTACTGCCCAGCCTCCACTGTGCGCAAAGTACTACTTCAAACAGTATCACAACAGCAAGAAATAAGTTTTTATACTGACAAACACTTTTCAAAAATTTTTAGTTATCTTTTCTTGAAACATTTGTGCCATTCAAGTGATTGTAGTTGTGTTTTCATGGACATGGATGTTTAGTAAGATGCAAGATGTGAATTTTAAAAAGTTTTAGTGGAATTTCTTCAGAGACTCATATTACTACTATGTGAAAAATTCAAAAAAAACTGGTTATTCAGTCAGTTTTATTGCTTTTTCTGGATTACCAAATGGATTATCTACAAAATGAACGCAAGTAGAGTGCATTGTAACAAAAATTTCTGATGGAGGCCTTTGGTAAGTGGGAAAAAATTCATAATTTCAAATCATTGGGGGGGGGGAGAGAGAAATGTACTTCTTAATCTAATAAAACTAATACGTTATAAATTTAGTAAAAACAATTAATATGTTCATAATGCCCATTCATTCTCCTTTTATTTCATATATAATAAGTTATACTTTACTTATAATTAGATATTTTATCTCAGTAAAATTAACTTATGTATATGCAAACTTTTGGGGTCTAAAAATAATTCTGTCCAAAATCAGTTAAATTTTTTAGCCAAAGAGAAAGGATTATTGTTGAAAGTTTTCAACAAAAATTATTTTTGGAAATGGGTAAAATTATGTGATTGTGCACAATAATCATCACTATCTGTGGATTCCTATGTCGTGGGTGTTGAGGATTGTTGCATGGTCAACGAGCATTTAGGTTTGAACTTGATTCGGATAGTCGCACCATATAACACTCCTACTAAATAAAATGAAATAGTTCGCGTGTGGCGATGTATGATACATTAGACTTAGTTACGGAGAGTCTTTGTGTGGCCTTCGAGCCCTATGGCAGTGTTTGGAATATGTGGCATGGCCACTAACTTATGATAGTGTATAACCGTAAATGTAATGCTGGTAACGCAATAAAGTTATAATGTGTAAGGACCATTTAGTCTGGAGTTATGTAAGTCGGTATTCTTAACCGCAATAATTATTAAACGCGAAAGTTGTGAAATAAGATCGCAGGTAGAATATTTAAGGCTGATAGAGCCCGGCTATGAATGCCAAAAGTGAATTAATATAATAGACACAGTTGTTGGATGTGTGAATCACTCCTTTATGTCATTATTAATCAGAAATATAATAGTTATACCAAATGCTTAATAAAATAGATTTGGTCAAAGACATAAACTATATGAAAACGGTTACACGACAGACGTACAATGTCTGGCAAGAAATGAACTCTAAAACTGTGATAGCAAGTGTCTTTAATGTGTAATATCTTGTTAAGTATTCATGATGAAATGATGAGCGGTATTAAATATGTTTAGTCGTCTGAACGAGACTTGTTCCCTGAAGTGTTCTATAAGTTTCAATTACTTTCCATGACTGTTGACCGTTAACCTTCAAGGTTGGTTCAAGAATATAACACTTCAATACAAGCTGCTAATAATAGCAATAATAAAACACTGTCATCAATACGAATACAAAGTTTAATGAAAGAAACACTGATACAAAATTATAAAAATAACGTAGATAAACCCAAAGTTGCAGCAGAAAGATACTCCATGATGGCAGAACAGATGAATTTAGAATACATGAAGTGAAACATATTATCAGCCCAATTAACTAAGTCTGAAAGTCTGCAACAGTGGGCATAGTTTCAGAGTAAATACTTTCACATTTTTTGCGTATCTTGCATTTCTGTTTTAACTTCTCAGTAGGACTGTATCAAGGTAATTGAATCCAGGAGTGTTGGAATGCTTAAAAAAAGTATTTAGGAAGTAAAGGGTGCCCCATGTAGTTTTCAAGGGTCTTTGAGGAGACAACGAAATAATAACATATTTTTTTATTTTATATTTAATGAAGAAAAATATCCCGTTCAACCTCTGGTGGGTTATAATTAGGATATATGTTGTTTTAAATTCCAAATAATATGAACAACTGCCGATATGAGAAAGTGACATCACATTTGTCAAATAATTGTAAATAGGGAAAATCACAATTACCAATTATGCTTATATGTTAAAAAAGAACAAACAAAAAAACCAACAAAATCAAGAAGAAACTCTGAGCAAATAATAAGACTACTGCTCCCTTATGCATCTTGTAAAAAGTGAGGTTGTATAAGAGGTTGTGCATAGGGCTGGCAACCTCATCATGTCAAATAAACCACTATAGAAACCATCACTGTAAGAGTTGGTGCATTGGTGTAGGCTACCTCATCTTGTCAAATAAACCACTATAGAAACCATCACTGCAAGAGTTGGTGTAGGCTACCTCAAGGGGGGCCATCTGCAGTGGTGGTTCCGTGCTCCAGAAAGTGTGAAAAAGAAGATAAAGAAGAAGAAAATGTAAAGGGTATTGCTGTTTAAAAAGTGCCCAGACATCAGAAATCCTAAGACATTGGGTAAAGAGTGTAGTCTGATCTCCTTTCCTTGAGCAGCAGAAAAGAACTTTTGTATGAAATATGAAACATTTTAATGTAGACTTTTTTCCTTCTTATTATTCAGAGCTAAGATCAATTGTGAGCAGCCCATCTTGTGCTCGTTATGACAGCATTGATGCCATGAGTGCAGCCCACAACTCAACAAAGACCCCAATAGATGTGTTCATTAGTTACCGGAGATCAAATGGATCTCAACTTGCTAGGTATTTTTTTTGTAATGCTTCTTTTATCTGAATGTTGGCTCACTTTGTTTGCTAGGTTTAAACACTTGCTCTGGTTTCACATTTCTCATAGATGTAACATTGCGGTGTGTAAGATAAGTAATTTATTTGGTGTGTAGGTCAGCATTAAGTTTGTGTGTAGGTCAAGCATTAATTTGGCTTGTAGGACCAGCATTAATATTTGTAATATTTTTAGGGATAATATGGGAGGAACTATATTTTTGTTTGTATTTTCACATTAGTTTGGTTGTGTGATCATTAACAGGTTCAATGTTCACAGCTTTTATCAGCTTAGACATCCAAATTGCTTTTAATTTATAGTTTTAGGGTAAGAGAAGACTCCAGAGCCAGCAAAGTTCCCTATTTGTCATTCACATTTTTAACATAAGACATTTATTAACTGCTGTAAGATATTTGCTGCTGTATTAACCTCTCACCATTCATGAGGATTTATTTTTATAAAAAAATAAAGCATTATGAAAGGGCTGATTTACAACTAGAGCAAAAACAGTATACCTGGCCATCAGTATAACATTTATCATAATTTTTCATGATTTGATACTTTCACAGTTAACCTATTTTTGATGATACCACAGTAGTGATTTTTTACTAATCTTAGCACTCATCCATATGTCATGTTTCATCTATTTCACATTATTTGATTTGTCATTACAAAGACTGGGGAAAATGGTCAGAAATGGTGGCTAAAATATAAACATGTTGTACAGTTCTGATTTGGGGAATATTCAAGGACATTGCTAACAGACTTTTGAATGGTGAGAGACTATTCTTCTTTAACTATATCACTGAAATATGAAATTACTTGGTGCTCTTGACGTTAAAAATAAAAAGATTGTCATTAAATGTGTCAGTAGAAGTCCTAGGCTAATATGGATTTTCACTAGCAGAGACCAGGTAGGAAGGTTGTTGCCAAAAAAATATGTCAGGAGTAAACAGCTTCCTCCTCCCATGTTTTCCCTGTAGACTTTTGCAAAAGATACAGAGAAATGAGTGTATAAAAGAGTTCTACATTGGAGAGGATGTAAGTATGAGCTTGTCACAAACTGCTGCCTGTCAGACAGAGTGGCAGCAGTTTTCTTTTTGGTAGCCTCTTTCAGCCTGCCACATTATGAGGGTTGCTCCTTACAGTTTTTCTATAACTTTTGCCTTGATAGAATGCTGGATGTAACATGTTATTTTACTGATTATTGCACAGAATGTTACCAAAACATGTAATCTTGTACAGATGTAACCCTCATAGTGGCACCCATGCAATTATTGTGAATAGACAGTGATTGTAGATATCTTGTTACTTCCCTTAAAGAAGTGCTTGAAGATTGTTAAAATCACTTTTTTGCATGTGCTAGTATAGCCACAGTCCGTGAGACCATTAGAATCACTTGTACAAATTTGAATAGTTCAACATTTAAGTGTGGCCATAGTAAGAGTAATGAATGGACTAATTAAATACTTATGTGAGAATTATTGCAAGTGCGCTATGTAGGGTTTCTTACAAAATTTGATAAAAATTGATACATTTTGATATTATAGCATAACATTTTTTTATTTGGGATTGGGCACCTGATACAGAAATTATCTGCCTCTTGTCACAAAGTCATCTGTTCGTGCGGCTTGATTGAAGTCCCCTTGTGTCACCTGTCTGGCGCTGTATTTTGTCTCATTGTTGCAAACTACGTTCATAACCTTTAGGGTACTTACCATTGTCCAGTACCAGACATGTTTTAATTCGTCCGTCATCCGACCTAACGATTATTTACATTTCAGTCTAAAGTGGGGGGAAAAATACTGGAGCGGCTGATATGAAATAAAGGTTTTCAAAATCCCAATGGTGGGGCAATCACCCCGTCACCACCCCCTTGGATCCGCCAGTTAGTAATTGATTTATTCATATTTTTCCATATTTGATTTTTATCGAGCATGGAGCCACCATTGCAGCTGGCCCCTTGTGGGAAGCCTGCACCACACATACAAAACTGGCGGTTTGTGTAGCTAATTGTCTTACATGATGGGGTTGCCAGCACCTTGCACAACCTCATATTAGTTGTCTGTTATGACATGCCTGAGAGAACAGCAGGTCTATTCCTTCTTTGACCCTGGGGAGGCACCAGTTAGTAATGGTTGTCATAAACATTAGATAACAAACCATTAAGTCGTAATCATATCCATTTGTGCAGTTTGTTAGCATAGGCGATAAAGTCTCTGGACAGCTTCATACCTGGTCTTCTATATCCATTGTTTTACTGACTTACTGACAAGCCCATATTATTAGGCTGTGAAGTGTCATCTCAATTTATTATCATCTGTATGTTTCTTTCCAACAATGTCTTGCCTATAGCCATCACTGTATATTCTAGCTTTTATTCAGCATGTGCCAATTGAAAGTGGCCTCCCTCTCTCTCACCTTTACATTTATTTTTCTTTGCATGTTGATTACATTCTTGAAATGTTCTTTGGTATTTTTAAGCTGTCTGTAACATTTTTTACTGTTCTTGCCAATTTACTGTCACAAGGCCTCAAGCGATCTTCTTGGTTGTGTATTAATTGTCCTCAGTTCGCTTTTGCATGCAGTATAACGTCTTTGCAACATTGCATACATTTCTGTTGAACTTCCATGGATACAACTTTACAAGCATCATGATCATGCTGCAAATGGTAGATCCCATTTGCAGAAATATCTCTGCAAGAAATGAGCTGATACATATCTTGGCAGGAGTATAGACAGTGAAGAAGGTAGGAACAATGACAACACAATAAGAAAACAGAAGGCAAGATGGGCATTTGTTGCACTGGGAAGTATAAGGAAATAACAAGAAATCAAGTCCTTCACAAAAATTAGAATTTTCTACTCATATGTGAAGGCAGTCCTATTGTTATGGTTCTGAAATATGGAGAACACCACAAAATGACAACCAAGAAGTTGCAGACTATCATAAATTGGTGCTTGTGCAGGGAAAAAGGATTACAATGGTGTGACAGAATCTCCAGTGGAACAAGCGGTGCAACAAAAAATGATGGTGTTGGATAGGACACAAAGCCAGCTGATTACATGACAAGGCAGTCCTTTTTCTAGAATCACCAAGGTAAAAATATAGAGAGACCAAAAAACACATGCAAAAGTGAACGGAGACAGACATAAACAAAGATAGAGAAGATATGGAAAGAATTTGAATACAGAAGGACAGAAGGCTTGGTGTGAACTGATTAAAGGCTTGTACCCATCCGGGTGCTGCAGGGTGGTGATGACGAATGTAGGTTTATTGAACAGAATGGTGCGTTTTTCAGTATTCTTCACCTGTTACATATTTTTGTTTTTCTGAGTGTCCATTTGGCAGAGTGCGCCTGCCTCTCAAGGCAAAGTTACTAGGTTCAGGGTTTAAAATCTTTCTTTACTTCTACCTTCCTTGGTCTTTCATAGTTCATTTGTAGCTCTTGATCTGCTAGCTGGATGTTTGGGGGATTTTGTGGAGCTGGTCTATTGAGAAGGTCCTCAAAGTATTCCGCCTCTCTTCATTTGCTCTTGTATATTGCTAAGCACTTTTCCATTCTTGTCTTTAATGAGGCGGTTTGTTTGCTTGTATTTCCTTGTTAGCTTCTTTGTGCTGTTATACAGTTCTCTCATATTTCCTTTGGCTGCAGCATCTTCTGCCTCTCTTGCCAACTCCTCAATATATTTCCTGTTGTCTCTTTTGATGCTTCTTCTTACTTTTTTGTTTGCTTCTGTATACACTATTTGAGCCTTGGCTTTGGAACTTCTGGTTTTTCTTCCTTGTTTTTTCTGTCTTTTATCTTATTGATAGTTTTTGTTGTTATCCATGCTTTTTGTTGTCGTTCCCTTTTCCTCAGTATTTTTTCAATTCTTACTCATACCATATAGTTTTGATTTGTTGCCAGTGATCTTCTGTATTTGCTACATCTTCCAGCTGTTGAAGAGTTTGGTATTTGTTGGATATTGTGACCGTAAATTCGTCTCGTTTCTTAGATGTCCTACATTAAATTGTTGTCTATAGCTATGTATTGTCGTATATCTCTTAAGTTTCATCTTTACTTTGGCTATCAGAAGATGGTGATCTGATGCCACATCTGCTCCTCTATATACCTTTACATCATGTAATGATGATCTAAACTTCTTGTTTATGCATATATGATCAATCTGATTTTCTGTTCTATGGTCTGGTGATATCCATGTTGCCCTGTGTATTCTCTTATGTGGAGACATGCTTCCTCCTATAGCCAGTTGATTTGAAGCTCAGAAATTTGTGAATAGTCCCCCATTTTCATTCATTATTCCAAGCTCTTGTTTTCCCATGATTTCTTCAAAGCCGGTGTTGTCTGTACCTATATTTGCATTTATGTCACTCATCATAATTGTAATGTCTTTTCTTTTTATTTTATCCATAATATCTTGTAGTCTGGTGTCAAATGCTTCTTTCACAGACTCTTCTTTGTCATTTGTTGATGCATAACATTAGATGACATTTACCTTTATTTTGTTTTTTTAGCTGTTTTGAAAGTTGCTAATATGATTCTGGGTTCCACTGCTTCCCATTCAATAACACATAAGGAAGGGAAACCTGAGGCCTGTAAACAAATATTAGATAAACATAAAGGTATGTTTTCATACCGTTATGTTTGTCTAATATTTATTTACTGTTTACAGGCCTCGGGTTTCCCTTCCTTATGTGTTATAAATGTTTATACAATACCAAAACCTACCCTCTGTCCTGTACTTACTGTTCTTAGTCTTCTATCATTTACTAGACACAGTATTAAGGTCTTTGTCTTGTGTAGTCTGACCTATACTGTATAATAGGGGAACGACAGAAGTGATTGCATCATTAATAGGCTGGACTGCCCATGGTAAATTTCTGGTGTTATGTGTTGCGGGTCGCACTAGTGACCCGTCATCGAAGCATCATTTTTTAGTGATGCCTAGATGGCAGGGAGGATAGTGTGATTCGCTTGCATAGCTAGGCGGGGTTGTCGCACGGAAGGTCCTGGGTTCCAGTCCTGGGTAAGCCACTCACGTCTATTGTTTTTCTGTTGTCTAGTTTTCTACTTCTTTATTTCTTACGATGCCTGAAAACATACTGTTATGTTTGTCTAATATTTATTTACTTCCCATTCAATGAGTGCTTTCTGTGCTTCTTTAGATAACATTAGAGCTACTCCCTCACTGTGGTGTGAACTTTTGTCTTCATGTCCCAAAGACAGCACCATTTTTGCTGTGTTGAGTTTCCTCCTGCCTATCCCCTTCCACTTCGCTTCACACAGTCCCAGGACATCGATTTTATATTCCCCCATTGCTGCTGCTACCTGTACCATTTTCCCTTGTTCGTTCAATATCCAAACATTCCAGGTGCCAAATCTGGAGGTTGTCCTTGAAGAAGGAACACAGACTCCTTTCAGCTTTCTCTGTGTTGCATCATACACCTCCCTACAAGAGGACCTTCTCCTGTCTTGGATGGCTGAGTTTTATTTTCCTTAGTTGACCAGTCCATGTTTGTTGAAGTTTTTGCGGTTTAACATTTTTGACAAGATGATGTAACCGGTCCCACACCTAACCCTCCTTAGTCACTTTCTATGACATGCTTGGTAGTGAACAGTGTTACTATTCTTTGCTCCCCTTTCAGGCCCTGGTAACACACTGGTGTTTTTCATGTGTATGAAACTGAATTTTGCCCCTTGCAAGAGTCTTATGCCAAAGAACTTGGTACAGTCTTGCACTTGTTTTTCCTTGCTGCCTTAAGATGGCTGTCTGAGACTTTATTAACAAAGGCAGTTATTGTATCAGACTCACAATCCATGTTTTGAAAGGTCCAAAATGGTTGGGTTCGACATGAATGGAAAACCTCCATAGAAGCATCGAATCTTCAAGAACTGATATGGATCTACTGTCCTGGTCATGCCTGGGTACGTAGCAATGAAAGAGCTGACAGACTAGCTTCAAGAGCACCCATAAAAGGTGCATTGGCCATGGATAAGGAAGAAATACTGAAGGCGATTCATGTTCATCTATTAGAAAATGACACTGCAATCGATGAATCATCAAGGCTAAGATTGCTGGAATTCGGCATCAAATGTAAGACCAGCAGGGATGGGCGTATGAGAGGACGCATCCGCTGTGTATACAACCAGTGCACAACAGGAACAATTAGCATTCATACCCTTCGACATTTGCTGCGGGAGACTGAGCACCTAGGGATTTGCCTGGAGTGCAATGACGTCGATTCTGATTAACAATAACAATAACTTATTTTCCCCCATAGAAATGTGTTTTACATGATGCATTTGTCAGCCCATGCACAAGCTTTTATTTAATTGCCTCTTTAAACATGTAGTGGAATCAGCTGCCATATTCTTTCTTTGTCTCCACGGAGACTTGTGAGATTTGCTTGCCTACTGCAGTCATTAACTTGTTACTGAGAAATTCATTGTCATTTTTTGCATAAGTTAAGTGGCCTGGCATATCTTAGGCCATTAGTCTACCATCTTTGAGCTACTCCTTCAAGTCATCATTTTCTTTGGTCTATTTATTCACAATTTATACCCTTGTCACAGCATAGAAGACTTTTAGTTGCTGGTTTCTTTATATTTAACAACATGGATGAGCGAATCTCTTCTTAGCTAACGTATGCTATATATGGTTCAGTCCCAGCAGTTTTCAGTAAATAAATTATAATAAATATAGATACATTGCGTATCTGTTAAAGTCACTACTTTTCCTTTTCTAAATTTATAAGATAGTAGACATAGCACAGTTTATGATGTTGTAGATACAGCTTTAACAGATTAAGACAAAAATATGTTCACCCACAAAGTGCTGGACCAAAACCAACTTTAATCAAACTTACGTAATGTAATTAATTTAACAACAAAAATTCTTACAATTAATTCTTAACAGTCATGTGTGCCAGGACATTACAAGGGTAGTAACTCTAGACAGTAGTGTTTATTTACTCGTGCATTACACAATGCCACTTTCCTAACTGACTGTTTATGGTAACTGAGTATTTGCATGTCCTCTTAGCAAAATAAAACAGGCATAACACTAATTTTTGTAGGAGAGTATGTCAGAGTTTTTTCATTTCTTAGCTTGTCTTGCGTCTAATTGAGGAAACACATTTTCACCACATTTTTTATTTTAGAGATAGTCTATATTACCTCATGCTCATTATTTAGTGTGGATGCATATTCGTTTGTGAAAACTGCTGCTTCTTTATTCCAATGCATGTTTGCTTTTAGAGGCATATCAGTCCTTTCGTTACTTTTATAGCATTTTCTGTTGCATAAGCAATACTCTTTTCCTGGTTGAACAGAGTCCAGATCAGAGGACTGTACACATTAAAATCTTCATGGCTTCATGAGGATTTTATGATGTGTTGTCCAGTGTTACATGTAAATGTTTGTGGTCTGTCTCAGGAATGATTTATCCAGTCTGGTGGTAGTTAAACAATTAACAGCGTTAATGTAGTTACTTCATTTTGTAGCTTAGTGGTTATTTTCTGTAACTGATTTTTGTTATGTACTTCTTGATACCACAATAGAAGAATGAACATTGTCTTATTATTAGTACACATGTTTGCTGTATGAATAATGTTCATTCTCATGGTGAGAAGATTGCTGTCAGTTCAGTAATTAATTCAGTAATTAATTCATTATCCTTTAGCTCCCTTTGGAGCATAGGCCTTCAATCAGCTCATGAAGCAATTTTAAGAGTTATTAAAGATTATTCTTATAGATGTTTAAATAATTTCTAATGTATCTATTCATATATATGTTTATGGTTCAGAATTGACGTAACTGAAAGGTTTCTAACCCATGATTTAATTTTATGATTGGACATCTTCTGTCATGTGACCGGAGGCTAGAATGGTACTGTTCAAAAATGACTAGGGCAATTTTTCTTTAAAAATCATCGTCATCATCACCTTTTTCACTTTTTGTGGAACATGGAGCCACAACTGCAGCTAGTCCCTTAGAGGGAGCCTGCACCAAACATTCTTGTCTCTTACAGTGGTGCTTCCTGTAGAAATTTGTTGTAAATGATGAGGTTTTTAGCCTCATGCACAACCTCATATTCATCATCATCATTTTTTCACTATTGCAGCTGACCCCCCTTGCCTGAAACCTGCACAAGGCTTTCATATGCTCTTCTCTTGTAGCAGCACATTATATAGCAGTTTGTTGTACATAATGAGGTTCCTAGCCCCCATCTACAACCTCATATTAGTTGCCTAATATGACATGCATGAGGGTTCAGTAGTCCTATTCTTTATTTGCCTAATAAGAGACCCCGGGGACTACATGGTGCACACCCTCATATTACTCCCTTCTAATGACATGCCTAAGGCAAGGGTAGACCTATTCTGTCTCCTCTGAGATTCTGAGGAATGACACCATGAGTGCTGTAAAAGTAATAAAGGAAGTGATTTACCGAGGATCAGATCAAATTAGTATAGCAGCTTATACAAACATGACACTCTGAAATTGGAAATTTGTGAGTTTTTCTTCCTTTGTTTGCTTCCAGTTTGCTGAAAGTCCATCTTCAACTGAGGGGCTTCACAGTTTTCATTGACATAGAAAAGCTGAAAGCGGGAAAGTTTGATGAGAGTTTGCTGGAGAGTGTGCGACAGGCTAAAAATTTCATTATAGTGCTCACACAGAATTCACTGGACAGATGCATGGGAGATGATGACAAGAAGGATTGGGTACATAGGGTAAGTGTCTGCAAGTTGTTTTAATGAATCCTTTAGAAGAAATTGTGAGTGAGTAGAATGTGAGAGATTTTGTGAATGTAAAGAGTGTTTGTGAGGGAGAGTGTGAAATTTGTATGTGTAGGAGTGGGTGTGACTTGTATGTGAGTAAGCGAAAGAGTTTACATATTTTAATGTGCTATTGTTTCTGAGAGAGAGTGTGTGTAAAAGAGAATATGAGTGGAAAGAGTAGAAGTGTAGGAGAGCCTGTGAGTATAAAGAGTGTTTGTGTAACATATGTGTGTGTGGGAATGTGTATGACATGCATATGAGAGAGTGAGAGAGTATATACGAGGGAAGGTCAAAATATAATGCCTCCTATTTTTTATGTATGTAAATACTGCATCGGTATGCAATTTGTACATTTAGCAGGATTCCTCAAACACTCTTCTGCACTGTATAGCATTACCAACCTGTTTCAGTAACAGGTGGCACCACTGTAACAGTTTAAAAATGGCTGCCAAAGACGTTCGGTTAAAACAACGTTATGTCTTAGAATTCCTCAATGCTGAAGGCGAGACCATAACCATCAATCTCCTGCACCGTTACGAAACTGAAGGAGAAGAGTTTTTATCGAATATTGTGACAGGAGATGAGACTTGGTTTCATTTTTTTGAACCAGAATCCAAGAGGCAGTCAATGGAATGGCATCACACAACATCGCCGACAAGAAAGAAGTTCAAAAGTTCACCATCTGTAGGGAAAGTTATGGCCTCCGTGTTTTGGGATGAGAAGGGTGTGATTCTTCTCGACTTCTTGAAACAGGGAAACACGGTGAATGCAGACCGTTACATTGAAACTTTGAAGAAGCTTAGAGGTCGTCTTCGGCGACTTTACCCATTAAAAGATCAGAGAACTGCACTACTGTTGCACGATAATGCCACGCCACACACCACTAAACGCACCATTGATGCGATTGCAGAATTTGGATGGACATTATTACCACATCCCCCTTACAGTCCTGATCTTGCACCTTCTGACTTCCATCTGTTTGGACCACTGAAAGAAGATCTTCGCGGACATCACTTTGAGGACACCGAGACCCTTAAACGCGCCGTACACCAGTAGTTTAGGAAAAAGGACACAAATTTTTACCGTACGGGGATACATGCCCTTGTGAGAAGATGGACAAAAACTGTAACAAATAACGGAGACTACATTGAGAAATAAATTTTTGAAGTTCAGACTTGGAGCTACATTTCAATGTGAATTTTATCTGTTTTCTTGCCTATTAAATGAAATTAAAAATTACGAGGCATTACTTTTTGACCGTCCCTTGTATTTGCATGTCAGAGTATGTTTGCATACAGGGTAAGATACAGGGTGCATATTTGTATAGGATAATGTATGTGAGAGAGTGTTTGAAGATTTGAGAGAGAGTGTATATTAGAGAAATAGTACATACTTATACATGTGCATGTTTGTGAGAAAGAGTGTAAGATAGTTCCTATTTGTCTGTGTGAATGTGTGAGAGAATGTGGTGGTGCATATGCATGAGAGTGTTTGTGAAAGAGAGAGAGAGAGAGAGTTTATGAGAATATAAAAAAGTAAAAGGTTTTTTTTAAGGATAGGGAAAAGAGCATGCAAGCCCAGCTATCATTCTGCATTTTTTTCTTTAATGTTACTGTATAACTGTGTGCCAGCATGTGAAGCTATCACTTGCTGTGAAAGGTGAATACATATTAGAGAAATCTTTTATTCCATTGCTGAGATATTAACTTACTTTTGTCGAGCAGTTACCTAGCATTCGTATTTTTTTCATGATAAGAGAAATATCAGCGAAGGATTACTAATCTTGCAGTAGCAAAGCAAATTATGAGAAGTTTAATTATAGAACTAATGCAATAGAGAAGGATTTGTTTAAGTCTGGAGAACTGAATTTGAAGTCTCTGATTATACAAGTTTTCTGGAATTTGAATGTAAGGCTTTCCAGGCTTCTTGGTTCTCTGTTAACATATAACCATTTTCTAGTTCAGTCAGCATATTTTTGTAAATGTTTCCTTTTGTTTTCTGAAGGAGATCACAGCGGCCATTGAAGCAGGCAGTAACATCATTCCACTCCTGGACAACTTCAAGTGGCCTTCACCT
Source organism: Oreohelix idahoensis (assembly GCA_024509875.1). Lineage (NCBI taxonomy): Eukaryota > Metazoa > Mollusca > Gastropoda > Stylommatophora > Oreohelicidae > Oreohelix > Oreohelix idahoensis. Next base: position 254,554 of record JAMPIV010001149.1, read on the forward strand.
GAATCTCTACCTGAGGATATGAGAAGCATATGTTACTTCAATGCTGTCAGGTACGGGCTGAACCGCTAGCTATTAAAATATTGATGAGAAGAATTTAAGGGGGACTATAATATGACTGGGTGTGAACAGTGATATGTATAAACATAGGTCATGCAGACAGTCTCACTATCAAGGAAAATATAACACTAACCACAAATTCTTTATTACAGAGATGTTCCTGCTTGCTTACTAATTGTCCATGACTCAATTCCGTTTGTTAGATATGGCTCTCTATAACACTTAAAAACTTTCCTTCTTTCTTCCATTGACAAGGAGTTATTGTATAAAATTTCTCACTTTTATAATACAAGACTCATGATGAAAAAAACCAAATGTGGTAATTGCTTTAATATTTCCCCCTAAGATTTACCAGCTGGAATCCTAAATCATTCCATCACTTTTAAAAAAATGTTATATCAGTGGAATTCTGAAAATTCTCTTCCCATATGTCCACCAATATTAACATTTCATCCATCTTAAACAAATAATATGTGTTCTAAACTTCTGATTACATAAGGAGGACAGACTATTACATTATAATGGCAGCTGAGGACATTTAATACATAAACATTTGGAAAGTCTTACTGTAAGAAGTAGAAAATATCAAACTATTAACCAGAATTAAACTTGTTTCATCACAAGACGTTTGGCAACATACATTTTCTTTTTAATTCATTTGTGTTTTACAGTGACACACACTTTCATCACAACATTTTTATTTTTGCCTCCTTTTTTGAGACAAATTTAATTTTAAACTAGTGTTATTGTGAAGTTAAATGACTCTAAATAGCCTGAAAAAGTGCAAGACTTTCTAACTGCACTGTAGTGAAATGACATTCACCCAGGCAAAGGTCAATATCATTTTTCCAAAATAGACTTCTTAACATAACCTGACCCATGCTTGACCCATGGAAGAATAGCATTGCAATGTAAACATTACAGGCTTTTGCCATTACCCTCAATATGATTGAGCTTAGTACTATTATACAATTACAGAAAGACACTTTTATAGACAAAGTACTAAAGCAACTCCTATTTTTAAGTGAATTATTCCTTATGTCCTTCACATAGTTTTCAAATTACCCCAAAATGCTGCATAGCAACTTTCAAACGTGAAGAAAGATTATGTGTACATGTAATACTAAACCATAACTGCTTATGATAACATGTAGAACTTTTTTTTGCATAGTAGAAAAAGGAGTAAGGTTTTAGCAAAATATTTCAAGCAGAGTTGGTTTAGACAAAAAAGATAAGATAGTAAAGAAGAAAATAAATTCAGATTACTTTTTTTATGCTCAAGACTTGCTGTATAAAATATTATCTTTCAGTCCAAAATTATTTTTAAATCAGAAGAGGAGCTTATAACATCACTCACTTGCAGTAACATATAATATCAATAAAATTTCAGCGTTAGCAGGTCAAAACAAATTAGCTGTAAACAAATATGGGTGTTTTGCTAGTATAATGTTCACAAATAAGAAGCTAAGAAAAGAAATCACTTTAAAACAACATGCTTTGAACCTCAAAATATAGAAATATCTGGTAATCAATTCCTGCTTAATGTATCAGAGATAGGTATTATTTAAATTACTACATTTGAAGGGAAAAATGTAAAGAGGTATAATCTAATTAAATAAATCAATGTTGTAAATACTAACTATAATGAGACAACAAGCCTTACAGAAACAACAACCAGAGGAAACAACTTTCATAAATGAGTGCTTGTGCAGAATAGAAGGATTGAAGTAGTGTGGTGTGACTGCCAACATAGAACTGATGACAAGACATAGAACTGATGACAAGACATAGAACTGATGACATAGAACTGATGACAAGACATAGAACTGATGACAAGATCCAGACAAATATCAGTGGAATAAGAAGTGAGGAAATATCGTTGTCATTAAATAGGACAAACATTGAAGAAACAAAATGGTATTGTTACAAGGCAGTCCTTTTTCTGGAATCCACAGGTAAATACAGGGAAGCAAAAAAACACATGGAGAAGGGACATGTTGGGATAAAACAAACATTGAAAGACCTTGAACTGATGACACAGGACAGAAAGGCTGGCCATGAATTTGTTGAAGGCTTACGTCTCACAGGGAGCTGACGGGTAATAATAAATCAAATCAAAAAGCTGCAGAGATTCACTCACAGCCAGCACACAGATGTATTCATTGGGCTGCTTCCATCAGCTTGCAGGACGTAAAGAGTTAAATGATAACCAACTTTCATATTCAAATTCAAACAATTTTTTTTTGTCAGTTAATAACTCTGAGCTTTTCTATTCTTAGATGGATACATGACTACCAAGATGCTTGCGTGGATAAGCTAGAAAAGTTTTTGCGAGGAGAGACCAACCCACAACAGCGACACCCTGTTGGCACAGCCAACAATGCTAGCAGTAACAACAGCATTGGTGCTGCCACACCTACATCCAAACAGACATCAGGTTTTGAGAGTCCTAACTCTCCTCCCTATCAGAGGGCTCAGGGGATGAGAAAAATGTCTTCAGTAGAAAGTCCAGTGGATTCTTCATGACCATTGTTGACAAGTATGCTAGTTTTCATATGATTCATTCCTTCATCAAAATCTGAATGGATATTCCAGAACTTTTTGTACCAGTAACCGCTTTTGGAGTATGACTTGCATTGATTCATACAACCATGTTGCATCATAATGAACTCACATAATAATATTGTGTCATACAACTTACAGACAAAAGTACAATGAGTGATGAGATTAATAACGGACACTACAGCACTTGATGTCCCATATTCCTGACTATGGCTTTAAGAGGTAGCAACAGATCTTGTTTTATATATTTATTGCAAATATAGGCTTTTGTTCTTGCACAAATTGGAGGTTCAACTTAAAAGTAATAAAGTGACCAGTTCATGACATATCCTTATTTTGGAGACAAGTTTTGATAATTAACCAATCTGTCTGTGCAGAATTTCAGACATGGCCATCTGTTCACACCATAATGTGATTACGATATCTCAGCTGAGCCTTATAAACTTCAAAAGGCAGTATGGGAAGGTTGTAAGCACAGCTAAATGTTATCCAGTTGTGTTATTTGCATATGTAGAACTTAGACATTTTACTCTGTGATCAATTTTTATGAGTATGTAAATTATGTGTATCAGAATCAGTTTCCAAAGATTTCTTTGTTCCTGTAATATTTTTTAATAGGAACAGTTTTGTTGATACAATCATTATGAACGCAGTTTGAATACACTGACATAAAACATTAGTCCTTGAATCCTTATTCAGTGCCTACTGAGCCAAGGTGAATGTGATTTAAACTTTTTTTGTTTATCATTTGGTGAGCATGGTTGTGTTAGTCATTAATTTTCTTTGAATTATCAAGGAATTACCTGATTTTAAAGGCTGAGCAGAGCATTTATGTTGACCTTGAAACCATTTGTATTTATGTTGAATAGTCTTCATGCAAGAATAAAACACACCATCTTGATTTTTCATGAGCTATTGTTGGTTCCACTGTAATTATTTGAAACTTTCATACAACCAGAGCCATAGCAGGGGCGGAGCAAGTGGATCGGCCCCCTGAGCACCTAAATTAAGGGAATACAGATCAATAAGAGTAAATATTCTTGTCTATATTAGCTAAAGGAGAGGGGTGCAACAGATAATTGTTTGCCCCAAGCACAAGAATATGTTGCTACGGGTCTGCATACAGAGCCAAATATGTGTTCTTCTTCCTATCAAATGTTGCTGTTAAACAATAAGACTCTATCCATAGCATCTTACTGAGCCATCATTTTGTGTTGTATCTTTCCATGATAATTACTGTGAAGAATGTTCCTGTTTCTGTAAAAAGCTAAGTATACCTGATGCATTAACATTATAGACTCTGTTAATAGTTGTCAGTCATTTTTACATAGTGGCATTGGGTGAGAGTAATACCCTTCCCAAAGTGGTTGGGAGATTGGCAGGTCTTTAGTCTACAGATAAGAATGATCTCTGGAGTGTAACGTATGCCATTACTAGTACAGAGCCACTACCTTTTATCCTGGGGCTACATGTGTTTCGGAATTTTTCGGATTTCGGAATGGTAGTACAACTAGCATGGCATGACAAAGGTCTCAAAGGAATTGCTGCTCTTGCAAGGAGCTATGGGTAGGCAGTCAGTAAGCTAGCATCCTGTTTGACGCGTTCTTTCTGACAGAGGACCGCCAGCAGGCGAACTTTGTCCTCACAAGACAGTGCGTGGTCCTGGCTGCCGGGTCTTCCCAGTTCAGATGGGGCAGAGCTATGTGTCCTTTTAGATGACGTCCTTTGGCAGTGGTAGAGGCTCGGCAGTGGCTGTGCCACTGCCTCGCTACGACTGCTACAGTGACTGGCTGCTCTGCCAGATATTGCTTACTCGTCTCGAAGACATAACCCCCTTTGCAGGGTAGAGAACCATCCTTCTCGTGGCATTGCACACATGCTACTCGGCAGGAGGTTACCTGGGGTTGCAACAAAGCCCACGTCCGTTCGATGACTGACTGCTCTGCCAGTTATCGCTTACTCGCCTAGGAGATATAACCCCCTTTGCAGGGTAGAGAGCCATCAAACCTCGGAACATTGCACACACTCCAAAGTGGGACTGGTGCATAATGCCTCCGAGTCTAGGATGCTCCTTGGGGTTGCAAGAAAGCCCACTTTTGGCAGCCAGGTGGAGGCGGTGGCTTCGCCACCACAACACTATGCTGTCTGGCTGCTCGTGCCACTGCCGGTGACTGGCTGCTCGTGTCAGTCTTGTCTCGGAGATATAACCGCCCTGCACCAAGTAGAGAGCTATCAAACCTCTTGGCATCGCACACACGCCAAAGTGGGCCTGGTGCAACATGCCGCTGAGTCTAGGATGCTCCCTTGGGATTGAAACAAAGCCCACAAATCACCTCCCATAATTGGCTCAAGGGTATGAGTGATTAACTCACACCCTGAAGGGCATAAGAGTGAATAACTCACGCCCTGGGATTCTCAATCAATCAATCTGACAGAGGACATGTTTTGTTGGTAGGTGACTAGTGACAGTCAAAGAAAATGGCCGAAGCAGCAGGGATCTGCTCTGTACAGAGCTGTCTCTTTTCTGAAAGATGGTTGTACAGTCCACTACTGAGAATGAGAGGTTCTTCCTTTTCTTCTTCTCAATGTTACCCATGTGGATATCTGCATCTCTTTTTGATATTTTCACAATGAAAGTGAGCTCAAAATAAAAAAAAGTATGCAAAAGCTGCTGTTAGTATGGCTACTAGCAGTGTGAGACACAACTGTCCATACTATGCTCAAAAGTTTTACGATGCTGTGGTGCTTAATTTACTTGTCTAATGTACTGCACATGAGCTAATGTGGCAGTATAAGAACATAGACAGGAAACATGATGTAACTGATGCTATATACCTGCTTTGGTCATGTCATGCACATAAGTGATGCTCCACACAAAAATCTTTTGGTTTTCAGAGCTTTTTGAATTTCGGAATTTTAGATAAAAGGTTGCGGAACTGTGCAGAGGTGGTCACTGAAAGTAAATCTGTCATTGTAACACAGCAGATTTTTAGCATACAGGCTTCATAATATGTACTCTGACAGTGCCGGGGAGTGACAAAATATGGTGATGCCGGTTCATTATTGGACAATAAACTATTTGAGGCTCTATGTAGCATCACTTCACCTACTAACACACTGTAAGTCATTGTCTGACATACTGACAGTCCTTACTGATCATTTTAAAAACTGATTTATCCCTGGGCAGGCTGGTACTATCTAGACACAGTGATTGTTGTGCTGGAAGTGAGTGAAAATAATAAATATCTGTGGTAGAAATTCTACAGACATTTTTTTCTTTTTTTTTTTTGGTGACAGCAGACAGAACACAACTGAGTCTACCTTTACAATAACGATGACATCAGTGGACACAATTGTCAATACAGGACAAATGACAACTGTGCCAAATTTACATGTAGCCACTGCATTTTCTTCATAGTTACATTTTCAGGTTCTTTGCCATCACCATGCATACTTGGACCATTCTTCTCCAAGAGTAGCTATGATGAAATTGTAGCTGTTGCTGCATAAGAATACAGGTTCTCAACCCCTTATTTTAAACTCTTGGGGCCAGATTTGTTTTAGAAAATCTTTATTATTTTGCATTGTCTAATGTTGAAAGTGTAAAGTTTTATATTTAATAAAACTATTTTTAACGCTGTTATTTTTACATTTTGGAAGAGTAAAAAATATACAATTTTCTAAAAAATATATTTCAAACATATTTGACAATTTCATGTATTTTGTCACAGCATGGTCGCATAGACGATGTAAAATACAATGATAAAGTAATGTCAGGGTTGTTGTATTTCAATGGCCCAGCTATAATAGAGTATAAGTATATTACCTATGCAGCTGATGCCTCACACACGCTTGGGTCATTTCATGTAGATGAGTGAGGCTCCACAAAAATACTTTCATATTTATGAGTTTTTCTAATTTTCAAATTTTGGATAAGGGGTTGAGGGCTTATTTAAAATGTGGTCAGCTGCAGCAACTAGACATGGGCAAAATTTGGCTGTTACTAATTAAAGTATCTACTTACATGACCAGAACCAGTTTGGTTCTTCTGCATAAAGTCAGTCCAAAACATATATCATACCTGTCAACCTGTACGCATTTTTCGTACAATGTATGTATTTTTGATCATTTTAGCAGTGTACAGCCGTACAGACTCGTTGTACGGATTTTCTCCCCCCTCCACCCCCCCAAAAAAAATCGAAAAAGTTTTTTTTATTATTATTAAAAAGAAACTCTAAAAATATTTTCCAACCCAAGTTTTAAAAAATTTTAAATCAGAAAATATTTTCTAGCTCAGGGTTTTTTTAAACCAATTTTTTTATTCCGGGAATCTCTGTGTCTGTTTTAAAACTGAGGTCTCTCCCAGCAACCACTAAAATCCTTTTATACCCAACAATTCGGCAAAAACTTTGAATTCGGCCTCAAACACTTTCGGTTTTCAGCGTGACGTGACGTATTTTTAAAGTTACCTGTTATCAGCCACTCTTGCCAAGACACTTCGACGCCATTTCGTTTAAAAAAGCTAAGTACTTATAACTTGGTTAAATATTGCTATTGTTTTGCTTTGTTGCAATTTAATCGCTGTCTTAATCTTTCCAATCATATCTTGCCCGTCAGTATATTTCCGATAAATTAATGTCATAATATTCTGTGTAGGCCCTACATAACTAGAAGAAAAAAAAGTTTGTTTGCGTTGAGTAGGCCTACTTTATTCCAGCGATATAGATTCACTGCTTTATTTTTTAATAAAGTGGCGATCTATTATCACTGGTCTAGGCTACCAACTTTTAAGTAATAATTTTGTAAATTTTTGGTAGTACGTTATTTCTTCCTAGATTTGAGATTCTGTTCATAATTTAATTTTTTATTTTTTGCTGTTAGCTGTTTGCTTTGCTTCGTTGTATTTTATTTTTGCCGTTCTCATAATCTTTCCAGTTATATTTTGACCATTTAAATATTTCCAATAAATTAATATCATAAAATTGTTTGTAGGCCCTACAAAAGTAGAAAAAAAAAAGTTTATTTGCATTGAGTAGGCCTACCTACTTTATTCCAGCGGTCGAGATTCGCTGCTTTATTTTTTAATAAAGTGACAATCTATTATCACTGGTCTAGGCTACCAACTCTTAAATAATTTTGTAAATTTTTGGTGCTACGTTTTTCTTCCTAGATTTGATATTCTGTTCATAATTTGGTTAATTTTTTATTTTTTGCTGTTAGCTGTTTGCTTTGCTTCGTTGTATTTTATTTTTGTCGTTCTCTTAATCTTTCCAGTTATATTTGATCATTTAAATATTTCCAATAAATTAATGTCATAATATTCTGTGTCGGCCCTACAATAACTAGAAAAACAGTTTGTTTGCGTAAACTTCGCTGCTTTATTTTTCAGTAAAAAAATCCACACAGACTGCAGGAGGTCCATGAATGCAGACACACTCACTTCTTTTTTACAGTGTAAGATTAACATTGATACATGCTGTGCAGACTTTAAGCCCGCAAATTCAATTCTGCAAAGTGCTAAAAGTGCGTGTTGATTATAATACAAAACACTGTGCATTGAAAGAATAGCACCTCACGATCACTAAGTTTTTTATATGTAAAGAACAGCATGAGACTATTAGCATGTTTTATATCACACTAATTCAAATGCTAATAGATTTGTATGTGTCAATTCTCGTTTTAAAACTGTATTGTGTATAATTTATTAATATATTTTTTGCGTAAGGATTTTTGGGTGTTTGTAAGGATTTTTTGGGTCCGGCGTACAGGTTTTTGTCTCATGAGGTTCACAGGTATGATATATTGTTACAAAAATGAGTATATTTATTAGTGTCAGCATTCTGTAAGTGGAGAAGCTATGATATCTATGGCAAGTATTAATTGACTAATAGTATATGTTACAAAAATGCTGGAGATCCCTGAAGAAATGCTGCTCAGTCATATTGTATTTATAATGTCATCATGTAGAAAAATACTTACTTACTTACTTACTTAGTCGTTCCCCTTCTACCGTGAGGTGTAGAGGTTTGGAAGAGAGAGCGCCAGACTATTCTATCGGCTGTCTTCCTCCTGGCCTGGTTCCATTCTAGTCCTCGGTCCTTCAAAGATTGTCTAATGTTGTCCTCCCAGCGGACTCTGGGTCATCCTCGGGGTCTGGATCCTTGGCTCTTTGTTTCCCATGCTTGTCGTGGTAGCCGATCTTCTCCCATTCTGCAGACATAGCCAAACCATCTTAGTTGGGACTGTTCTACTTGGGTCTGTAGAGGGTGGCATTTTAGGCCTTGACGTATCGTCTGGTTGCGTACCATGTCTCTTCTTGTTACTTCAACCACCTTCCTCAGATACCTCATGTAGAAAAATACATGTATTACAAAATTTTCAAACAGTTAAATAAGTCTGACCTGCAGTGAACCTCACCTGTATGCTATGTGCAACTCTCTTTTTTGTGACTTGGCATGATCCACTTATGTTCATACAACATATTTCAATTTTTTTAAATGGAGCCTTCTTATTTCTCTTTCTTGCTTTTGAAAGAACACATTTCATTCATTCCACCTGCAATCAGTGTGTGTATGCGATTTCCATTATCATTATTCAACCATTGTTTTTATTAAAATAATTAGTTCATTCTCACTCTTCTGGTAAAATGTCATACCTTATATTCAATTGCATTATAAGTACCATAGCAATAATCAATGTTTCTCAAGTACCAGAGTTTGGAAACTTGACCCATGATTCTAATGACAGTAAGAGTTGCTGGAAGTCCATTGTACATGCTTTATATGTCTGCAAGTTATGGTCCATCTCAAATTGCAGGAATCATGAACTGCTTTGTCAGCATGCAAGTCAAACCTTCATTGTTAATGTGCTGCTTTTCTGGCTTGCTTGAGCTGTTTTCTGTAGTGTTGCTTAACACTTAAATATGTTGTGCTGTCAGCATATTGGCTTGTATCTCATGTATGTGTCTGTTATTTGCAATAAGAAGTATTTATATAAGTATTTGTTGTTCTATTAGGTGAGTCTTATCCAACAAACCAGTTGCAAAGGAAATGAAGAATCGCTGAAATCAAATGTATATTTATTTTTATGGCAGACATTGTTAAGGTAACACTTGGGAAGGACAACGGCAATGTAGCTGTCTGCATCTAGATTTCAATGGAGGTCAGATTTGTAAATATAATAGTAGAAATACTGTTACCTTTATAGCCATAGAGTCCATCCTGCATTATGGTATATGTTCATGATTTGTATAGACATTTACACAGCATCTTACATATGCCTGTGGTCAGCTTACAGAATGCACATATTAATGTAGCAAAATGTGCAGACATGAATATCTCATTAGAGTACAGACTTCAGTGAATCCATTTAATCTAAGCTGAAAGTAGAAATGTTAAAATATTGTTTTAATTTTTTGTGTTATAATTTTTTTTTTTTTTTTTTAGTGACAAATTTTATTTTATGTTTTTATTTGCTGTCTATTTAAAGAATTTTTTACATATCATCATCATCGTCATGTTCCTTTGTGTTCAGTATGAAGAATGGAACCACCGCTGCAGTGAGTCCACTTACAGGAAGCCTGCACATGCTCATACAGTGGTGGTTTCTCTAGCAATATGATGAGGTTGCCAATCCCCTGCACAACCTTACGTTGGTCACCGTGTATGACATGCCTGAGGGAGCAGTAATCATTTTCCTTCTATGTACATCAGAGACCACCGGGGAAATACACAGGAAATTTTTTTAACATATATTCATTATTTAATTTTACAAAGGAAAAAGTTTTTAATGCCTCCAAACAGTAACATAATGTTATGGAAAATACACATCATATAAGGGATGGTAGTAAGATATATACAACAAAACATAATAGAGTGGCTTTTCTTGTTTTTTAGGGCTGTTTATTATCACTTTGTTTATTAGTTTTCTCCATTTTATTGAATGTGTGATTCCTATATACACACATTGGGATTCTCGCCGGTGCTACGGAGTTTGTGCACTGTGCGGATATCCTTATTGAGTGATCTAAGGAAGGAGATTGGAGCACTGATGGAGTTGTCCGTGTGCAATGAAGATAGTCCTTAAAAAGCAAAGCTAACCAAACCAATCTTATTTACTAAAGTTTTGCCTTTTTTAGAAACCTTGTACTACACGTGATGGTACGTCAAAAGTTGTGTGGTTAACATGCACACTTTTTATTTTGCAAAACTAGTGTTTGCACACCGCAAGGACTCCACTGAGACAGACTTGGCCAGTAAAATGTGGCTAAAGTGACATTGGATATTCTCTTCACTACACTTAAAGGCAGAATATGGAAGATGCTTTAATTACTCCACTGTTTGCTATTGTTTCCATTTTATCTTTTATGTGTGTTTTTGTATGTGTGAGTGAACTTATGCATGTGTTTGTGTTTTCTTGGGTGCACTGTTTTTAGGCCTAAACATTTTGAATGGTTTCCCAGAAATTTCCACATTATATTTTTCACTCATGGGCTTTATTGCCAGTTTCAACTATATTCATTTTTTTTTTTTTCATTTCTGAAATGAACTGTGAATACTCTGTATTTTTGTTACATCAGTACAACTCAGCATGACTTTTCTGTTATAATTCGATAATGTCATTAGTGGATCACTAACATGGGACTAAAAACAAGAACCAGACCAGTGCCAGTGGAAAAGAAATTAGAAGAGTCTGGTGATGGACAGGACAAAAACACATTGAGGAAGCCTGTTAATACCATAACAAGGCAGTCCTTGTTCTGGAATCTCCAAGAAAAGAGATGTAGATGGAGGCTAAAATAGATACAGAGAAGAGATGTAGATGGAGGCTAAAATAGATACAGAGAAGAGATGTAGATGGAGGCTAAAATAGATACAGAGAAGAGATGTAGATGGAGGCTAAAATAGATACAGAGAAGAGAACTGGAGACAGAAATGAAAGGGATAAAGAAGAAAATATTCTGAGTGAAAGGCACAGGGTGGGAGGGGCTTGGTGTAAGTTTGTTCAAGGCCTATTCTCGTTGAGGAGCTGAAAGGTGATGAATGCCATTAATGACCACTCAGAACAATCTGTTATTTTGTAGTGCTCCAAGTTATTTAGCAGACGCATTTATTCATCATCATCACCACCCTTCACTCCCTTGTGGAGCATTGGTTTTTAGCTAATTCCTGTCAAGCCATTCTGGTTTGCGCCATTCATAAAAGTTCTTTCCATAGCTTCTGTATCCTATTTAGGCCTGTCTCTCGTTCCCTTCTCCATGCATTTTTTTTTTGGGATCATTCTTTATTTCTTCACCAGTGGGCTTCAGTGTGTGTCCTATCCAGTGCCAGCATCCTCTCAACTCTTGTTCTACTGGTATTTTCATCAATTCTTTGTTGGTGATCCTGCCGTACCATATTAATCCTTCTATTCTGTGCAAGCAATCATTTGTGAACGTCTTTAATTTCTTGTTTGTCATTTTTCTTGTCCTCAATATTTCACAGCAATACAAAAAGATTTGTTTTGTCATTTGTGTTGAAAGTTCTTATTTTTTTATGTTGGATTTTTTTTTTCCCATTTATTTATATCAGTCACAGTGTAGTGAAAGCCCCTCATGCCATCTGTATTCTTATTTTGACGTCACTATTTATTCCTCTAGTTTTGTGTATCTTGCTGTTAAGATATGTGTAGAAGCCACATCATGTGTGATGTTTTTTTTAAATGCAATCTAGTTATCATTTGCTGCATTTATTCTCATAATCTTTCTTTTCTATATGGATATTCATATCTAGTTGTTGTGACCTTTTATCTGGTATTCACAGTTTGTCTAACATCTGAAGTCAGTTCTGGGATTGAAGGGCAAGGTCATTGGCAAAATCTTGACTGTCAAGCTGTTTTGTCAATTGAATTCTTTTTCTTTTGGTTGATGTTGATTTTCCTAATCCAGTAGGAAAAGACGAGGTGACAATAGGTGCCACTGCTACACTTCACTTCTCATTGCAAAGGGTTCTGCAAGCTATCCTTCATGAAGAACTCATTTTGTGTCTTCATATTTTTCTTTATTACATTTATGAACTGAAGAGAAAATCCATAGCTTCACTTCAATTTCAAAAGGGACTCTCTATCTAAATGGTCGAAGTTCTTGTCATAGTAACAGATCCAGTATGGTCAGTTCGTCATGTGCTTTCTGTCTCTTTCTTCTCTTCATCTCATTTAGTTTTTACCAGTCATTACCATATTTTGTTCTCATGATGTATCCAGACTTTGACTGTCAGTCTCTTGTTGGTTAGTTAATCTTCTTCCTTCCTCTTCCTCGTTCGTCCTGAAAAGGACGTTGGTTGTGTTGTGTCTGTTTACAGGTTAGTTAATGACTTTCATCTGTTTCTCTGAGTTGTTATTTGAATGTGTGGTTATTAAAGGTGTTTATATAGGAATTTTTTAAGGGTGAGATTGCTAGCCCCCATGCACAACCTCATCTCAGCCACATATTGTGTCATGGTCATGGCAACAGTCATCCTATTATTTCTGTGCTGACAGGAACCACAAAGGGTGTCATAGGATAATACACTTTTTTCTGCTTATGTAGTCATTACATTCTGTTAGTTGTAAATTGCTTTTATATTGGTGCCTCATTTTACAAGATTAACTGGTTCCAGAAAAAACATCTCTTATCTACAAACTCTTGTAACTCAAGTAATCGGAAAGCCTTATAACCAACCCATTAGGAGTCCTGGAAGTTCAAAAATGTAAACATAAATGTGTACTTGCAGTAAAAAAAATGGTTTAAATTTGTTATGTGTTTATTTATGTTTACAGAATAAAAATTTAGATTGTTTCTGATAATGAAGACTGGTTTTGTTGTTCCTCTTTGGCTGCAGATGTGATCTTGATATGCATGGGTTTTATTTTGGTCTCTCAAGAACTAAATTTTATCAGCTCTTTTATTTTATTTTTGTTTAATATCTTTATTTAATAATGTTGCATGAACTGTGGTCTGTTCTAAACCAAAATGGATAGTGATATCAGCTGTGTGCTTGCCGTTTTCACTGCTTTGAATAATTTTTAATTTACAACATTCTGGACGCCACATTTTTGGGCTTTACCTTTTTTTGTTTTTCATCACTATACAGTGCACTTTCCTTCACAGGCCCCATATTGATACAAAGTGTTTTTAAAAAATACTATAACTCTGTTAACATCAATAACATTAAATGATAATTGACAAAGCACATCTCAGCAACATGCCAACAGTGAGTGATCTGTAACCACAGATTTTGGCTTTTTCTCAGTTAGCAGCCTCCTTACAAATCTTGTATCTGAGACAAAGGAACTCAGGAAAGATTAATTGGAACCAAGAGTAAAATCTTGTAAGTCTGAAACTGCATAAACTAAGGTCATGTAAGTCTGTGCACAAGTGTACTGAGATTTTCTTTTTTTTTCTTTTTGTTGGGGATAATTGTTTTGTGCTGATAACTTTTGCCATGCAGGGTTAACTGAACAGCCTTCTATAGAATCTCATTTCAACTGCCTCAGGGTAAACAAAAAATATATTTTCATTCGTTCATATGCTAATATTCATCACAGAGTATGTGAACAACAAATACCTAACCATGGAGATGGCTAGAGCATGTATTAAGAATGCTTAAAAACTGATAACCTCACATGATCTGAAAAAAATACTACACGGAAAAGAAGAAAGGTGAGCTTTGCAAAGTATAGGAAAGAACCATAAAGAGAGAATGAATAGAAACAGGAAGGCAAAATGAATGGTTTGGCTCATGCAAGGCCGGTCCACATGGGAAAGATTTGTCACTGTCTTATGATGCCCTGAACAGTCAGTCAAGAATTTGAGCCATTATGTCATGAACAATTTCTTAGTATAGTCTGTGACAGACATTAGTGCAACATATTTTCTCACTACATACTTCAACAAACATTAGACATTATTAATATAATGTGTCCATGTTTTATCAGTACAGTCTGTGGTAGGCCTTTGATTATAAGTGTTTGTAAAGTGTTTAAAGCAGGTATCACACTGCAGAAATGTTGAAGAATAACTATAGCTTGAATACCTGATACTGGGATTCACAATCCATTGACATTAATACTGTTGTGTTCATGACCAGAGAATAGAAGTAGATAGATCAGTGCATGTTTACTCATTGTTTTTCAGCCAATAATATCTGTATGTGTCCTTTTTTTGCTGTTGACAAAACCTGGTCAAATGTTAAACAGATGCTGAAATAAAATGTGTTAATTTATGTGCTTGCTGTTCTTCATTTTGAGACATGGGGAAACTTCTGTATGTCTATTTAAATGAGAGGGTATCAGAAACAAACAAAGAAGAATAGCTTCCTTGGTATTTTAAATATGTCTGGCCTTCCTTCTTTGTCTTCAAACACTATACTTGGTAGCATAGATGATCATGCCTTTATACAGCTCTGTAACTGTACTCAAAGAAATCCTGAAATGAGATCCTACATAAGATTGCTCTGTAATGATTAAACTGTGAAATGTGCAGGAAGAAAATACAGCCAGGCCTGTAGAAGCAACAAATAATAGCAGATTCTATTTGTATACTAGTGATATATATTGTGTACTATATAAAATAATTTCTCTGACCGAAAAGTTACCAGATATGATTGTTACAGAAGCAACAGAAAGTGACAGTAAGGGCTTTATAACATCAGATGGAAGATGCAGGTGAAGAATAGAATAACCCATGCAAAAGTAGCAGTCCATAAAAATGACAAGTATTTTTGCAACAAATCTGTATCAATAGAAGTAAGAAAGAGACTTATGCAGTAAAACCTACAGCCAATCTTGCCATGTGGAAGTGTTTTATGGACACTCAGTAAACAAGCAGAAAAGCCCTGAAGGCCTTGTCGTGACTCCTTGCCTTTCTCGCAACTTCTCCGCCTCCATCGGTTATGCCAAGACGATGAAGACTTTCTATGCCAAGCACAGGAAATGTTGGACTTCTTCCACAGGAGGCAGTATCTAGAGGATGTTCTTGCCTCTGCCCTAGAGCGTGTTTCCCTATCTCACGTCTACAGGCCCTCAAACCCCACCACAAAACCTCCTCTGATAGAGTCAAGTTAATATTGACCTATCACCCCCACAGCGCTGCTGTTAAAAGGATTCTTTATCACCACCTACCTCTTTTCCAAGCTGACCCAGTGGCATGGGAAGTGTTCAGTGAGCCACCCTTGTGGGCATGTAGACGAGATACAAATTTGAGGGACCTCTTAGTCCACAGCCGTGTGAAAACTGTCAACAATGGCCAATTTGGTGTCATTTTCTTCTTCTTCTTCTGCGTTCAGTTTGTAGTCATGCTAAATCTGCAGGCCTGTCGCCAGGACGAAGTCCACAGTCTTTACCAGGTCGGTGCGGTAGCCCCATAGCTTCTGCTGGAGCTCAGCACCCCTTGGCCAGGTCGCACGTCGCGGTTCATCGTGGGTTGGACAGTTCTGGAGAATGTGTTCTGGGTACCCAGTCATTAACCGGACACGATGCAAGACATGCCAGTATGTAATCCAAACACATACAGTGCCATTTCCTAAAGCCACGTTCACCATCACCAATGGCTTTACATGCAAGTCACGTAACGTCATTTATGCTATTATATGCAAACGTTGCAATATTACTTACATCGGCCAAATAAGCACACGACTTGGGGATCGATTCTGCAGACACCTCTACGACGTTTCTCGGTTGGGATCCACACCTGTAGCCATCCACTTCAATGGCCCTGGCCACCACGGTAACACTGACGTCCAGGTGACAGCTATCAGATCCTGTTCCTCGGACGCCAACAGTCGACACTAACTTGAACAACGCCTCATCCATCTTATGGGCTGCCTTAAACCCCATGGTTTGAAAACCCAGCATTTTGTTTGTCTGAGGTGTCCTTTTCTATCTAGTCCTATTTGTAATCATGATTGCGATCACCTTTGATTTCCCTCCCAAAAAAAATTTTTTTTTTAACTCTTTCTTCATCTTCTCTCTCTTTATTTATTCCTGTGTTTTTTTTTTAATATTACTTTTTCCAGTCCTTGTTTTCATTATTTATTTTATTTATGCTTTGAATTTAGTATCCACCTCCGGTTTCTGGTTCAGTGGCAGACATTTCATTTCCAACATGTGACACACATCAGGGAGTGTTTTCTCTTATTTTTATAGTTTTATGTTCTTCACTTAATTCACACTTTCTTTCCCTTCTGTTTTTTGTTTGTCTGTCCCTGATGAAGGCCTTGTGGTCGCAACATAGGGTTTCTCTTGTCCTTTCCCCCAGTAAGACGTATAACTATTTGTGTGTGTTTTTTTTTTTTTCATTCTACAAGGCCACACACATGTGGTTTCACAGAAGAATGTTTAGAGTATCATGGACAGCTAAAAAGTATGAAAATATCATGAAAGGGGTCAGTGTGCAAAGGAGGCTTATTACTCTTATTTGAAAGTAGCAGGCAACTTTCTATAAGCATGTTATAGAAATGGAAAGCTGGAATATATTGTGAAAACAGGAAAGAAAAAGAGATAGAGTACGACAAAGAAAGAAAGTACCAGACAGTTCCGCGTCGTGGCATGACGTCAACAACAGAGTTGATACAACGGACAGAAAGTTGTGGAAAGATATGATCACCTACGCGGACTGGCAAGGCTCTGGAAGAAGAAGAATTTCTCTTGAGACGTCTAAAGTTAGTAAAATTGTCCGCTGCATTTTTTCTAATCACAGCTGAATGAAAGTAATGTCTGGTGTATCTCGACCAGTTTGCCACAGTAAACGGCCTTTACGACACTTCGCACTTTTGTGAAGAACACAGTCCTGAGGTTACTTCGACCTTTTAGACAAACAAAATATTTCAGCATAAACTGTTTGATACTATTTTGTGTAAATATTGCGATTAGCATCTTTCTGGGGAAAAGGGGGGGGGGGGGGGGGGGGAAGAGAGATGGTAGGCTCTCAACGTGTGTGCGGTTGAATTTTGCAGCAATCCTTGAATACCTATTAGTGTTTAGTTTAGGTTTCTTTTCATGTCTAACCAGAAAGTGGACGTGATGTCTACACACAGTTAAGTCCCTTGTGATGTATTTGTTCACGTATGTTGTGGTTTGCAACCGCGAATGTTTGTTTTGTTTTCTTTCTGTTAAAGGCGATAGATATCTCTACTTTGAAGATGCAAGCTGAACTTATGCAGAGGGAGATTAGACAAAGGGATATATAATCCAACACGGAAAAAAGATCAGAAGATGCATAATTGCATAAAACACATCTACTTTCACAGCTCAGATGGTGGCACTTTTTAAAGGCACTAACATTATTTATTTCAGTCAAAGAAGATCCGCAAAGGATTGTCTTTGTTTGTTTGTTTTTAATATCTGGCACCGTGTAGTTCCCAGCTGCAATGGTGACTCGGTGTTCCATAGGGAGCACAAAGGAAAATGATGATTTTGTATTAGACACCTGAATGGCACTGAAGCGAAACCTGTTTGTGGCGTCAATTATGCGGCTCCAAACATTGAGTATCTGGAACATACCCGGAACGTTAGTACATCAAAAATGAGAATGATATCATCAGGGCTGGCCTTAGTGGCCGCGGGGCCTGATTTGGACCATTCTGGTGCGGCCCCCTAGACTTAAGACCGTAGTAGGGCCTAGTTAAATGAAGAAGAGTTGGACGTGTTTCCGATTTCGCAAAAATGAATATCGATCCGGTAGCCGATTAAAGTCGCACGAGTCGTTTACGGTTAGGATTGTGGTTAGTGTTAGATTTGGAGTAAGAATTCCTAAACCTAATCTTAATCTCTTATAACTGCCCCTCTGAATTCTATTTTTATTTAAGCTCGTATACATCCTGGCAACTTAATCAGCCGCCGGTTTGATAGACATGTGGCCGAAATCTGAAGTCCCGCCGTTCCTGTTTCATTCGATTATAGTTTAATTGTAACATTTAAATGATATTTTTGTAACATATTTTATGTCAAAACATATGCTAATAAATATAGATATTGTTTTATACTTACAACAATGTAATAGCAAGAGTGCACAAATTAAAGAGGAATAATGTTACTATCAGTGCCAGGAAAAGTATTAAACAGAGTCATCCTTGAGAGATTAAAAGAGTCCATAGACAAGCAACTGAGAGATGAACAAGCAGGTTTTCGACAAAACAGATCATGTACAGACCAGATAGCCACATTGAGAATAATAGTTGAACAAAGTCTGGAATGGAATTCGCCGCTTTACATCGGATTCGTAGACTATGAAAAGGCATTTGACAGTGTAGATAGAGAATCACTTTGGAAACTGATGAGGCATTATGAAGTTCCCCTTTAGGGGAGGTGTAACCCCCAAAAATGAAGAATTTCATTGAAAATATCAAATTTTAGATATATATTGAACTGGAAAGTACATTCATTTGCCTACATTTCTTTATGTTTATTTTCACTAAAACCTTTGTGGATGATTTTATATAAATTTTTAAAGTAGGTCAGGTAAGTGTATTGTTTACCTAATTATATATGCAAAATGTACAAATTGGTATATCTTCGCTTCTAATGCATGGATTTAAAAAATTTTTTCGGTATTCATTTCCCTGAAGTAAACCTAATTAAAGTTTTTTAAACATCATTTCATGTGTAAAAATAATTTTGATTGGCTAATCTGTGTTAACCATTGCCATAGCTTGGGGCTTTTCAGCCAATCAGAAACGAGCTCTCAAAAGGGACTATTCTATTCGAAGTAAACAAAGGCTTGTCAAATTCTAACACGAGGTAAACCAGTGACCATTGCAGTGTGTGAAATAATTCTTTATTATTTATTATAATGGATAAAAATTCACGAAAGAGAATGGATCGTTCAAAGAAAAGAAAGTTTCAAGGAAATAGGTATGTGAAAAAAAGGTTAAATGAAGATAAGACTATCAAATTTATAAACTGTGAACCACTAACAGAGTTTAGGCCTACTGTCATACACAATGCTAGTACCTCTGAGTGTGAGCCTGTGAGCACTTCTAGATTATCATCATCTTATCAAAAGCTACACACAAATATCCTAGATGATGAATATGCTGATTCAAATGTAGAAGGAATGAGTGGATACAGGTTGTATAATATGACACAAGTAACTGAGCTGATTCAACAATTTCCATGTCCATCTTGTTTTGAACTACCAGACACTGGAGATAATTTTATAATTTCAGAGAAGCTTGTAGGTCTAGAGAGTCAGCTTTATATAATGTGCTCACAATGTAAACATGTTATTACCATGAAGAAGAACTCAGAAAATGTGAACTTGAGATTCACTTTTGCAATTTATAGCATTGGATGTCACATGGAGAAGGGAAGGAGACTTTTGGGGAACATGAATTTGCCACCACCAGTAAGTAACATAAAGGAGCCGCGGTAGCATAGTGGTTAGTGCACTGGCTTCCTAGCGCAGTGGTCTATGGTTCGATCCCCAGATGAGGCGGAAAATTTTTAGGCCACAAACGGCTCCTGGGTCGACCCAGCCCCAAATGGGTACCAGAGCTACTCTGGGAAGGTTAAGGCGGCCGGCGTGATGCCGACCACATCACCCCTCGTGTGCCGACGGTCAAGATAATATGGGCCTAACACCATATTCCCAATATGCCTCAATGGGCGTGTAACGGGTTCCTTTACCTTTTTTTTTTTAGTAAGTAACATAAGAAGTGCCACCTACAGAAAAAAGATATTGGAAGCCACCTCTATAGTTGCAGATGAGTGCAAAGCAGAAGCAGCAGCAGAAATAAAACTGTTAGAAGGTAAAGATGTAACAGTTTCATGTGATGGTACTTGGCAGCGGCGAGGCTTTACAAGCAAAAATGGTGTGGCCACAGTTCTTTCTGTTAGCCAAAAAGGACCAGCAAAGGTGTTGGATGTAGAAGTAAGCAGCAATTATTGTGATAGCTGTATAAAAGCAAAGAGCAGAATGTCAGACCATGAATTCAAACTCTGGAGTCAGAATCATTCAGAATCAGGAGAATGTGAGAAAAATCATGACGGTACTGCAGGTTTGATGGAGCCATATGGAATATTAAAAGTCTTTAATCGTTCAGAGAAACAGTATGATTTGTGTTACACAGGATATCTGGGAGATGGGGATTCTAAAAGTTACAAGACAGTAGCACAGCATCAACCACCCATTTACCATGGCAAAACTATTAGAAAGCTTGAATGTTGCGGACATGTTCAAAAGCGAATGGGGAAGAGACTTCTGGATAAAGTATCAGAAAACAGATGCAAGAAGTTCACAGAGAATGGGGAAACTTATACCGGCATAGGTGGAATAGGTAGATTAACCAAGTTAGCCATAAAACGGATTCAAGGACACTATGGGGCAGCCATACGCAGAAATGTAGGAGATGTTCCAGCAATGAAGAAGAGCATATGGGCAATCTGGAAACACAGACAAGGAATACATGAAGACTGTGATAGTTGGTGCCCTGTGAAGAAAGACCCAGCTGCAGATAATAAGAATCAACTTCCTGAATTTGTGTGTTCTATTATTAAAGAAGTTTTTGAGGAACTTGCAGCTGATACCCTTCTGGAAAAGTGTGCTCATGGTGGGACTCAGAATTCAAATGAATCATTTCATAACCTCATATGGTATAGGTGCCCAAAGAATGTTTTCATTGGAAAAAGTAGGCTGCAAATAGCTGTAAATGATGCAGTGATTGTGTACAACTGTGGGGAACTGAGGAGAAAAAATATCTTTGATAATTTAGGTCTAAACTTTGGTAAATATGCTTTTCAAATATTTGCGCAAATTGACAAAAAGCGCATACAGTCTGCTGAAATAGAGAATTTAATGAAAAGTAAGCTGCAAAGTATGAAACAACCCATGATATCAATAAAGGAAAATACCAGAGATGATTCCTACATAGCAGGGGGATACTGAGGTGAGTAAATTTTGTGTAAAAGTGTAATTCTTCCCTTTTTTCTTCATTTTCTCAAAACCGCATTTTTCACACAAATATGGGCACGTTGCCCATGATTTCTCAAAAACTATTAGTGATACAGTAATGAATTTTGGGTCACATGCTGTACACATAGTGCCCATAAAATTGTACTAAAATAAAGCATATATGTTAACAAACTACAAAACTGTTAAGAAATATCTAAGTTACCCCCCTAAAAGGTTACAACTATTTGTCAAACAGTATGTTAAAATCCAAAAAAAATCAGATATCAAACCAATCAAAATTATTTTAGTATACAATCATTATCATATATGAACAAATGAAACAGTCAAATTTCATAACTGAAGCTGTACTCACATTTGAGATATCTTGGGCAACAAAATACCCCAAAAAAGCCAAAATTTGCCTTTTTTCTACTGTTTTTCCCCATCAGACTGCCAGTTTTCAGTACATACCTTGATGTTTTGTATTTTTTTCAGTCATTTTGCTTGTATAAATGACCAGATATAGCTATTATCTTATAATTCTGTGTTTTTCATTTTGGGGGTTTAACCTCCCCTTTACATCAGATTCGTGGACTATGAAAAGGCATTTGGCAGTGTAGATAGAGAATCACTTTGGAAACTGATGAAGCATTATGGAGTTCCCATGAAAATCATTAACTTAATAAGGAAGACCTATGAAGACATGACGTGCAGAGTTCTTCATGAAGGACAAATTACAGAACCGTTTAGGATAAGAACGGGAGTGAGACAGGGATGCCTCTTGTCTCCATTTCTTTTCTTACAAGCAATAGATTGGGTTATGACAACATCGACATCACGCAACAGAAATGGAATCCAGTGGAATCTGACTAAACAGCTTGATGATCTGGATTTTGCAGATGACTTGGCTCTTCTGTCCCATAACCATAATCAGATGCAAGAGAAAATGAAAATTCTCGATGAGAGGTCACAACAAGTGGGCCTGAAAATACACAGGGAAAAGACAAAGATTATGAGAATAAATGCAAGAAATTATAACAAGATTGAACGAAGAAACACCACTAAAGGATGTAGAATCGTACACATTTCTTGGTAGTAATATAGACAAAGTTGGAGAGACAGACAATGATATCAATATAAGAATACAAAAAGCAAGAGTAGCTTTCATTGCATTGGGAAACATATGGAGGTCAAGCGAAATCAAGTCCAACACGAAAATAAGAATCTTCAACTCAAATGTCAAGTCTGTCCTATTGTATGGCTCTGAGACATGGAGAGCAACAAAAACAACTAAAAAGCTACAGACTTTTATAAACGGGTGCTTGGATGAATAGAAGGACTGAAATGGTATGACAAAGTCACAAATGTGGAATTGATGACAAGAACCGGACAAATGCCAGTGGAACAAGAGCTGAGAAGAAGACGCTGGCGTTGGATAGGACACACATTGAGGAAACCTGTTGATAGCATTACAAGGCAGTCCTTGTTCTGGAATCCACAGGGAAAGAGAGGCAGAGGTAGACCAAAAAACACATGGAGAAGAGAACTGGAGACAGAGGTGAAAATGATGAGGAAAACATGGAAAGAACTTGAGCGGATGGCACAGGACAGGAAGTCTTGGCATGTGTTTGTTGAAGGTCTATGCTCCTCGGGGAGCTAAAGGGTATTGATTGATTGAGTGTAATAGCATATATTTCTGATATCGAATTTGAAACAATCTTCGTTTATTATTTTTATGGTTCTAGGGAACCCAAGTGCGGGGCCCTCTGTAAGCACGGGGCACGATTGGGTCAAATCGGTCTAAGCTGGCCCTGAATATCGTCCACTGACGATGAAGTGGGCGCTTTATGTGTACCAGTATACATACCAGACGTAAGGGCAGCCATTATGGGCATGGCAACAAAGAAATGATACTAGTTAAAGACTTCAGAGAGTTGATAAGAAAAGAGAAAACATTTGAATGTCGACTAAGGTGAGAAGGTGCAGTGGATGAGCACACAAGTTCGAGACGTCTCTGAAGTCAGACCCAGACGCCATGTCGATAAGTACAGTCACGATTTGGAAGCTTTGCGAATCGATGTGATCATTAGTCTGGAAAGACAGCTTTCCTATGAGAGATAACTCTGATGGCAAACAACTGCTGCCTTGCAAGGAGGTCTCGGAAAATCAAAGGCTAGGGAATCAGTCCCAAATGAATGCATGCTGAAGACGGATGCACTGCTCCGCAAGGCGCACAACATAGTGCAACGCAAACCACATTTAAAAGCGAACAAGGAAGAAGACGAAGAAGAAGAAGTATGCATCTGGAATAGAACTTGAATGTCAGGTCTTGCTGAAACTGACTGGCATGTAAGACGTGAAAAAGAAGGATCTTGTTTATTTTTACGGCATGAAATTAATCCAGAAAACTCCTCATTTTTTTTTAAAACTTGCTAGTGGGACATTTTAAACGTGAAGAACTGGTTTAGTGTTACTAGTGGATGGGCCATGGGAAGCGGCATGGTAGCTACCATGGTGGTAAAGACATATCCTGTCGTTGTTGAATGTTGATACTCGTGATAGTGATAGTGACATTGTGAGCTGATGTAAAGGTTACATCTACGTGGTAAACTGAAGCTTCCTCTCCTTTCCCACAATGAAAATTTATAGCTCAGGACAAGGACCCCACATGAAATTTATTGTGAAACCCTCTCTGGCAGCAAGACAACAGTGTTCTGTTAAATAATCAAGTAAAATCACTTGGAATGAGTATAACCAACACCAGGTAATCGACAAATAACAGCATGCCAGCCTTCAGAAAACATGCAGCAAAGACAGTTTATATTGAAAGGGCGAAATGATGCCTTGACTGGATATCGGAAATCAAAATTATTATCTTGAATTAGCGACACTATATATCCTAATTATAACCCATAAAAGGTTGAACGGTGCATTTATTTCTATATATTAAACAAAATGTTGAGATGGAGTCTACGGATACAAAATAAAACTAATTAAACATCAATACTAACTCAAATATTACTGAAAACCATAACATTTTCTGCTCTACACATGATGTATCACAGCTACTCTTCCCCCCCTCCCCAAGTACCTTGTTCTGCAATGAGAGTGATTGAGTGCTCATTTCTTCCCTAGTTAGTAGAACCATCATAGCATTTATCAGCGAACAACTGGAGTCATTCCTGTCCCAGGCTATAGAAAGCACACCAAGTTAAATACCTCATAGATTTATAGTCACTTCTAAAGAATCGCACTGGTCTTAACCGTTACAATCAAATATATCGTAGTGACACAATAATAATATAACATTCAAAAATGTGACAATACATACTTCACTACATTCATAATATAACAGCACTAAAATTATGTTGTTGTTATTGTTGTTGATTCAGCGGCGTCGGGCTCTTGTCCTTCGGCCCCCAGTTCCAGGTAATGGTATCTGCATGTTTTCGCAAGTTGTTCTTGTACTCCATATAAGGTGTTCCATTTATCTGGCCATGCAGGAAGGAGCATTTTTCTAACATCATCAAGTGCTGGGCACTCAAAGAAGTGGTGGTCAACAGTTTCATAGGGGTAGATACCTTGTACATAGCGGGTACTCAACGTGTGTTGTAATTGGATCCTGTTCAAGTGATTGTTGAGTGGTATATGTTGTGTTCGGAGCCGAAAAATGGTGCTTTGATCCCTTTATGTAAGATGACTGATGTTGTCATTGGGATCAGGGCCGCTAATATAATCAGAGCACCATTTTTCGGTATTTTTATCGAAAATGGAACACTTGATAGATAAATTGAAACAAGATGTCAAAGTGCCAGTGCAGTGGCTTACCAACTGCTACCACTACTCAAACATCAGAATATCAATACAGAAACTAAATAACAGCTGAAAAATAGTATATTTTTACTACGTCATGGCTGTCAATGTCAGACATGGTCCCTGACAAAGAACAAGAGAGGAAAATCACATCCTATGAGATGAGATGTTTAAGAGATGCCATTAATGTTGGTTGTCACGGATTGCCTCCCCTTAGCTTTGCAGTAGTGGTCCACCAGTGGCCAACACTCAAGAGTATCTAATATGGGTCTTCAAAGGTGTCTACCTTCGCACAAGATTACTTTTGGCAGAGTTGTAGATAGAAGGATAATGATGCTTCTATCTCAAGGTAGTTTTCACAAGATGTTTTCAGAAGTCAAGAACAATGTTGCATAGGGCAGAGCACTATTAACTTATATCTGATCCGTCACCTTTCATGAAGAATTAAGCAATGGCTTCAGCCCGTTCAAGCCCCCAGCTGGTGTAAATCCAGCCAAAATTCTTTTATAGGTATTTGCTCTATATATGTAAATATGTGTCTAGATGTATGTGTGTGTGTATATATATATATATATATATATATATATATATATATATATATATATATATATATATATATATATATATATATATATATATATAAAAGAGTCTTACTCATACATTTGCTTTCATACCTATAATAACTGAATCAACAATTAATGTGAATTACGTTTAGCCGGACGGTATTGAAGAAGCTAGGAAATAGCGAATATAGGAATGGCCGACTTTAAAAGTTTGCATTTACAGGAAAGAAAATTTAAAGCTACAAGATAACGCCTGGTTGGAATACATTTAAATAATAATAATTCACCAAAGGAAATAGAGTATGAATGATATCCAAAAGGATATTATTCAAATATAAATAGTTTTAAAAATAATTAACATTTTTCATCGTCATCACATCTGCTAAAAGTTAGCTAATAATCTTTAAAAATTTATTATAACTACATGCCTAAGCGGATTTTGATAAAACTTAGATAGAATGAAAGCCTCATATGGGGAAAATGAAAGGATACCCAGTAAAGAAGGAAGGATATAAGTGTGTAGTGAAAAGAAGAGAAAACAAGTACAGAAAAAGCACAGATCGCCTCCAACCAGGAGATAAAACGAAAATCTTATGGGACTTCAAGAGGTGCTTTCTCGTACGGGAGAGATGCCCAAATATAAGGACAGAGCGGCGCGTTGAAAATCACACACACCAAATCCAGAAGCCAGAGTGAGAAACTGGAAGACAGTATCTGCAAGAAAAGTTCTTTTTTCACGCTGCATGCAGGGCAGATTAACTTCAACCAATACAGCCTCACCATGAGCTTATTAATCCTAAGAGGGTATGTAAGTTTATTAAAGATATATGTATGACTAATATCATTTTATTTCAGGTTTTATTTACGATTTGATTGTATCAGATATAATAAAAAGGGAATGACGCTAACCAGAGATAACCTCCACCGGCATTGTCAGGAAGCATAACCATTAATTGGTTATCCAAATATATCATGGCTAGTTCTTGCCTGGAAGCTTACTACCTACCAGCAAGTACATAAGTGACTTGGCATCCATAAGTGGAAGGCAAAGGTTATA
The DNA here is from genome assembly GCA_024509875.1 of Oreohelix idahoensis. Classification (NCBI taxonomy): domain Eukaryota; kingdom Metazoa; phylum Mollusca; class Gastropoda; order Stylommatophora; family Oreohelicidae; genus Oreohelix; species Oreohelix idahoensis. The sequence goes on from JAMPIV010001149.1 coordinate 281,510, forward strand.
TCTTACCCATGTAACATAACATGTGATTTATTCATGTATTTTGTTATTTTCTGCACAGTAGACATTATCTTATCATGTTATCTCTGTAACATACTACCATGAATCATTCATTTATATACAAACACTGAAGACATGGTCGCCTCATGAACAGCAGTGGGTGGTGAGATTGTTGGAACACCATGGCCACCTATTACCTTTTGTTCCAGGTTTTTATGATCGAGTTTTATGATCATTCCTGATCAAGCTCATGTTCGAGTTTAACTAAAGACTTGAGGACCGTTGATCCTGCTAACTGAAACCTAGAGGTCAACCAATCTTCAACACCTTAGTCCCCCGTAGTTATAGGGCGGGCTGAAGGAAATTCTTCCTGATCATCAGTGTGTCTCAGGAACCTCGAACAAATACCAGATGAGTTTATGTGTTATTCAATCCAACAAATCCTGTGAGCAGTTTCTAAAGCGATGGTCGATGATGATAACAGCTAGAGACTTGATAGCAAGATATATAAAAAATATACTGTGACAGACTGTTCTAATTGCATTGGAAGATTCATCCAAGATTTTTTTCAATTATTTATTTTAAATTTGTAACTATAAATAATCATACATTTTACCATCTTCCAACACCCATTTCTCATTACAAGAATATATAGATGTAGATAATAAATTATGAAATTGTACTCATTTGACTTGGTAAATTTTTAACTGTTAAATTTTGAGTTACTTTTTATAATTTAATTATATTATCACATAGGGTTACTATAGCGAAAGTGGCACCGTATACTTCTGAAGCCTAAATCTATTGTCCAGCTCAGAGTATTCACAGCCGTAACTCTATTGTGATACCAGTGTACCCTCTCGGGCACTGGAACTTCATACTTTCTGGAGAGAGATTCTACTTCTTCTCTACCAATATCATCACACTAGGAAAACCTTTCGCTACAGACAGATAGAAACAAATGCCTTCTGCTGCGTACATTTGTTCTCCGCAAACTAACAGGCCCATTTTCATGCTCTCCACCCACGAATGTTAACCTCTCAGAAGAATTAAATTCCCGGGCACACAATGTAACTCAGGGAATATGATGAAAATTCACCAATATCCTTCTGGGTGTCAACTAGGAAATTGCGTCTGGAGTGCATGAATAATGATTTGCCTGAATTACAATTAAAAAGGTATATAAATCTCACAAAATGATTCTATACCCTTTAGGCACATGTGATGTAATCATCACTCATTATTCATCCTTACACTCGTCTGAGTTCTGGAGTCATCTCTGCTGTCGGGTTTCCCGCACGACTAGTCAGAAAAAATCACCAGCTCTTGCAGTAGTGGTTCATGCATATACTATTTTCATATGTTGAGGTTGCCAGCCTCATATATAACCACTTAGCAAGAAACCTGTATTAGTAAATAAATTGTTTACACTTACCCAAAAATTTTGGGAATACACACTTCTCCTGGCGCAGATTAGAATGGACCCACATCCCTGTATTTAAATGCTGTTCGAATCACTTAAGTCTGAGAAATTCCTCTTATGACGGGTGTTTCACTTGGTCTGGAAATCTATAACTCCTCTTATGACGGGTGAGACACTTGGTCTGGAAATCTATAACTCCTCTTATGACGGGTGAGACACTTGGTCTAGAAATCTATAATTCCTCACTGGTATACACACATTTTGGTGCCTTAAATTTTATAGCTGTTCTTGGGTAATTTTGGGTTGCTGATTCCAAAAATGTAATCAGATTTTTTTCTATCAGCTCTAGTTTTTGAGATAACTAAGAATTACCATATTAGTAGGGCAAGAGTTATGAACAATCCTAGAGTTAGGTGCTATCAGTAGCATTTTGACTTTAGTCTGCATTCATATTATATGTAATTACTGTGCATATATTACCAAAAATGTAATAAAACTTTATTACTAGCACTTGTTTAGTCAACACGCAAAAAGGATCTTTTCGAGGACTTCCTGGAATGTGATATGCCCGAACAGTCACGCTTAAGGGTCCAACAGTAATCTGCCATCATGTGGGCATCCCAAAGTCCCTGGTATCTCTCTTCCATTCTTTTTATATCTTGGTGAAATCTTTCACCTTGCTCCTCATTAAAGTCGCCAAGATTCTTCGGAAATAAATGTAAATGGTGGTTCTTGTGCGTTTCAATTTTCCCAGAACTGTGCTTATTGTAGCATACTCCTCCTTCATTGTAGTAGAATGAGCAATTGGAATTGAGCCATATTTGTTACCATTGTGTAAGAGAACACCCTTCAAACTTCTTTTAGAGCTGTCAATGAAAAGTCGCCACTCATCTGGTGTATAACTTACACCCATTTTGTTAACAAGACCTCCTACATTAGTACAAAATACAAGGTTGTTTTCTTTACAAAAGAATGGAATAAAACATTGCTCTCTGCTGCGATAAAATGTAACCTTTGTTTCAGCCGTCAGTAATTTTTTTCTTTCAATCTTGAAGCCAAAAGTTCTGAAGATTCCTTGGAGAGATATAGATCTCGGATTAGATCATTTAGTTCAAGCTGGTCGAAGCGTTGAGCATCTGAAAAATCATCTTCGAAATCACTATCACTGTCACTTGTCGTTCCACATGCCACTGCTGTCTCATCTTCTAGCAGGGAATCCGAAATCTGACTGAAAGTTGGAATTGATATATCATCGCCTAACAGAATCTAAATCTGGATATTTCCACTTTTTGTGATTTTTTTTCTATTAATTCCCTTAATATTCACAACACAGAAATAACAGTCATCATAGTGGTTCTTGGGCTCTCTCCAAACCATTGGAATTCCAAATTTTAAACTTTTTCTTTTCCCACAAGTCCACTCGCAGGTGTTCAACACATGTTTTGCAAACAATGTGAGGAGCCCAAGACTTGTCCTGGTCACCTAGTTTTACTTTAAAGTAAGCAAAGTATGCCTTTTTCACAAAAACAGTAATATGCTTCCTATGTTCTTCTTTGAAAGTGTACTCTCCACAAATATAACAAAATAAATGCGGTGAAAGAAAACATACTCTTCTTGAAGAAGATGCCATTCTCTGTTAGAAGTGTAATAAAATAAGTAGCATACTAACATGCATGCAGTGGCTTAAAATCTAAAAAAGGCAATTCTGGGAAGATTCTTGGAAAACTGAAACTGAGAGTAAACAAGCAGTTTTCTTTTGTAAAGGACTAGACAGCAATAGTTTTTTTTTTTACATAGCCTTATATAGATGTCACGTTGACTGATAATTTATTTTTCCATCACGTCCCAATTTTATTACTCTTTTAATGTTCTGGTTTCCTCGACATTTTGTATTTTCTTTTCTTTCAGATTCTACCTGCGTGGCCCATTCTTCCCCTTCTCATACCCCACCCCGCGGTTTGTTTACGTTCTGGCCTTCAGTATAAATTCCCCACTGGTCAGCAGCGGTCAGCTAACGATAATGTTACCTAAGCGCACCTGGTGTGTCTGACCAGAAGAATATCTCTTGCGCTCAAAGTGTGTGATCGCTAGCGGGAGGTAACTTTTGCGGTCGGGAAAACAGTTTTGATCTTCGATTCAGGGGGAGATAAAACCCGCGGTTGGTCTCTGTGGTTTTGCCCCTTAGACGAGTTAGAAATCATAATATTATGTATTGTCTATCTGGGGAACTTTCTCGCGGTCGTGGCTTCTGATGTATACTTCTAGAATAACCTTTGTCTTACTCTTGATTACGCCAGGCCAGGTGTTCGGGTAGCGTCAATTGTAGACTATAAAATTTGATAGATTTAATAAGTCAGACACACTCGTAAAATATTTCCTGCCCGGGATGACCATTATGAGAATAAGGCAGACGTTAACACAGAACTAAATGTTATTGCCTATTTTCTCATCATTTCTCGGGTTTTCAGGGATACCGAATTGCTAGAGCAAGAATCCAGTCAGGCGAAGAACGTCATATTCTCTTCGATCTAGAGGGTTTCTGAAAACAACTAGCATCACGAGGCGTCACCCCCAATACCTGAACCAAAACCCTTGGTCAACGCCATTTCCTCTATAACGGGAGATTAAGCTCACGCAGTGTGCAACGAGCCAACGCAAACTCTGGAAAAATCATCTGGTGCAGTAGTAGTTTCTTACTCGCCTATTGATCGCCAGTCAGAGCATTGTGGCTTCCCGTAATCAAGCAGCCCAGCGCCTATAGCAGAATTTAATATCACCAGACTTTGTGTGCTTAAACGGAGCACTCAGTCAAATCACAGTCAAGCCAGCCCAAACCGGATTTACTACCAAGTACGCAAGAAAAATTCTAGCGCCGTATAAGAGCGCATGGGACCCTTTGTCCTCAAGTAACTTCGTCTTGTGTGTATTTCTGGGTTATGTAAAACCTCGCACTTATGAGCGGTCAGCCGGAGATAGACAGAGTCTTCCAGTCCCCCTCGCGCAATTAGGGGTCATCAACGATTAGCACCTACAGGAAAGTTATGTATGTTATTCCATCACCTTGAAGGATATCTACACGTAAGACACTTTCTGGAGCTAGCGCATTTGGTCCCACGAAAGCGGACAGACTGACACTCTATTTATTTATCTCTCTATGTTCTACAGGTTTTATGTTGGTGGTCTGTGTGTTCGTTGGTGTGTATTTGCATATTTGTGATTATTGCTGTAAAATGTATGTTGTTTGTGCTGATATGCATTATTTTCATACATTTCTTCTTTAATAAAGTTTACTCATTTATTAATGCGCTGTTCACGACCCTTTCATCCATAATTAACATTTTCAAGCTCTTTACTATAGTCTCTATGTATAACCAGAGAAAAGAGGAAGAGCAGGCGGTGCTTAGACTATATAAGTGTGTTGAGGCTTGGAGAGAGAGATAACTTTAATAAATCTTCCTCCAAGTTGGTCTCAAGTCCACCTCCTATTTACACCTTATCTAGGTGTAATCTATAACTGTGCCAGTCCACTATCATTGTCGATTTCACTACTATTGTCCCACTCGACAATTACTCTTACACTTAACTCAACCACGACAATAGAAAATATTGTAATAATACAGGGTGACCCCCCCCCCCCCCCCCCCCCCCACAAAAAAAAAAACGGGCCCGCGCGCGCAAAATGTGCGCGCGCGGGCCTGTTTTTTTTTTTGGGGTCACCCTGTATTAATGAAATACAAAAATGTCTGTATCTCAAAAACTAGAGCTGCTACAGACAAGTAAATGTGATATTTGGATTGAGCAGGCCTCATTTATGTACAATCAAGAGTAAAATGTTTGGCACCAACAATTTTTTTTTTTTTATTGTAGGGCTGTGTTATGAGTGTCGTGTGGTATATAACCTGTATTGTATATATAGTTGCATAGATCTGTGATTGTATCTATACCAAAGCTCTCCAGGGCTTTTATCATTTCAATTTTTATGTTGTCCATGCCTGCTGATTTTCCTTTTTGCATCATATGTATTGCATTCTCTACTTCTGATCTGAGAATGTTTGGGCCTTGATTAGAATCTGGTGATGGTTTTTTACCTCTGTTGTCCTCGAATAGTTCCTTTACGTACTCTGCCCATCTGTTTGATATGTCTTTCTCGTCAAGTAAGATTACACAATTTTTGTTCTTGATACAGCCTCCTCCTTGGGCAAACCGCGATCTATTTGATAGTTTCTTTATTTCGTCATGCATATCTTGTCATGTGATTTGCTTCCATGTCTTCTATTTCCTTACATTTTGTTTATATCCACCGTTCTTTTGCTTGTCTACACATAGTACGTATGTCGTTGTCTCTTGTTTTATATTCTGGAGTGTTTTTTGCTCTCTTTCTTTCTGCCATTTTATTCAAGATGTCATCTGTCATCCAAATTTTATTTTTCTTAGGCTCCATTTTAGATACATTTGCATTTGCTGATTGTATGCTTGTTTTTAAACATTCCCATTTTGCGGCTACTTTTTCTTCTGGGTTTTCTCTTCTGTACTGTTCCATGCTTTCTGTCAGTAACTATTCATACTTATTATTGACATCGACAATATATTTTTGTTTTATATCTGGTAGTTTCAGTGCTGACATTTCTATCTGGGGTTCGTCCTTTCTTCTGTTTTCTGCTCTTTTTAGCTTTATATTTACTTTGATGACGACCGGATTGTGATATGAATTTATGTCAGCGCCAGGATGTGTCTTTGCGCATGTGACACTGTTTTAAAATCTAATCTTTATCACGATAAAGTCAATTTGATTTCTTGTTACATCGCCTGGGCTTTTCCGTGTGTATAGTTTCCTTAGGTGGTGTTCAAAACAGGTATTACATGTAACCAGTTGGTTTTCTTCACAGAACTGGATAAGTCTGTCTCCTCTATTATTTCTTTTCCCTGGTCCATACTGTCCTACTATTTTCACGTATTTTCCTTTTCTTATGTTTGCATTCATATCACACATTACTATCAACACATCTGTAGATTTTACTGGTTTAAGTGTGTGTTGTAGCTCTTCATAGTATTCCTCTATTTCTTCTTCACTTTGTTCTTTAATTGGCGCGTATGTTTGTAAGATTGATATGTCAAATGGCTTTGCTCTCATTTTCAGTAACATCATTTTGTCATTGTGTGTCCAGTATCCACATACATATTTTTATAATTCCTTCTTTATTAACATTCCTACTCCTCTTTGTTCTAACTCCTGAGTGTATAATATAAGCTTGTTTTTGGTCTCATTTAGTGTAGCATTGTGACGTGTAATAAAAAAAGAGTCTACTGTAATCCGACAGCCTATTGCAACCTTATAGCTGCCCTCTGATTTGCTAGCTAAACCACGTATCAATACCCACTGTCTATTTCTGCAGCTTACTCTCTTGTCTCGCCTCTTTGGGTTAATACGAGCTAACGCAATGTTTACAAACTGCGTGACCTGTCAGTCATAACAGGAAAGCAAATCAGGTTGTGTTTACCTCGTCCACTCACGCGAAGCTCATCTGTCAATCACAATACTTCTCAGACAGGCAAGCAGCTTGAGAGAGACAAAAACACAGACCCTTTTGAAGTTTCGTACTCAGGGGAGTTAGAAACCCCTGGGCTCTTTGATCTTCATAAGCGGGCATTCTTACAGAGAAACCCATTAGGGAGCAGTAAGTCTTTTGATGACGGTCGAACACCTCGACGAAGACCGACCGTGAAGCCTTTTATCTTGATACGCTTAGCTTCTGAATTCTGGGTAACACCGGAACGCGAAATTCACGCATTCAGAGATCAGACAATCCTAATGATATATATATACTGTTGTTTTCTCAACCACATTGTCAGTGTCAGTCAGAATTCGGAAGTATCTAGCACGTAGCCTTAAACTATTTCATTGTGTGGATTTGTTACTAGTTCTCGTGGAGATTTCATTTCTGAATTTTCTGGTAAAGGATAATAGTGCTAATGTTTTTAAGAAGTGATAGCTTTTATCATTTAGTCTTCACTTAGATTTTCTCGCTAGTAAAACGAGTGAAATAAAGTAACGCGTAGCGATTTCCTACCAGATATTCTATTAAAATGTTAAATCACGCGACCCGTATAGACAGTAAACTGATAGTGTAGGATAGAATACAACGTTATATTTCATTTGTGCATATTTGTTATAGTGTCTATTATTTTAATCATATACGGCAAAGCCAAAAGATGCCGACAATTAATAACTATTTAATGACAGGCGATCATTGTTTAGGTAGCGCGTATGGAGAGATTAAATAATAATTTTCATTGTACGCTGACGCCGGCGAGCAGGGGCGGGCGAGCTAACATAACTCAGACCCGTTTGAACTCAGCCGCCAGCGGAATTTGCTAACTGATAGGAGTAAGGAAACCCATGTGCCTTTTAAATTTAATCAGGACTGACGGAGTGGAAAAGAGATCGTCTTATCCCCGTCTGTGTGTGTAGATATAGGATTAGCATATTTTTTATATATAAATGTTTCTTGTATTCTTTGCAGACCTGATCACAAAAGCTGCCAGCGGCCTTTTTTTTTCTTGTTCCTTTTTTGGATTTGTTATTTTCTCCTTTTCTTGGCTGTGCGTCACAAATTTCATTTGTGAACGGACACACGCCAGAGAGTATTGGAGGACAATAAATTTTTTTTTTTTAATAACTGGACTTACAAAACCCATATATATATATATATATATATATATATATATATATATATATAAATATATATATATATATATATATATATATATATATATATATATATATATATATATATATATATATATTTTATTTTTTTTTAACCAGCCACAAGTTGGCCAATAGAAGAACCATCATCATCTACGAACATTAATTTTTAGCAACCAGATGTTTCCCAATACTGGAAGTATTTTTCCGTTAAAGAGTGAACCTCAAGAACTCTCACAGTTTTAACTGTTGGTAATAACACTTCTAGGAGAAGCACCATATGTGGCGATCACCTCAGTTAACTAATTTCTGGGGATGGACTGGGGCCAATTTGGATCTGCGACAACTGGAGTAACAGAATATTAAATGAAAATAGATAATATATTCATGGAATAATTCTATTACCAAGGGATATTACAGACCTACCATTCCAGGCAATTAGGTAAGAGTGTGAGAGTGGCCACTGTTTGCAAGAGTGTGCGAGTATTTTCTTGTTTGAGGGAAAACTATCCATATATCTGATTTGTCTAAAAGTTTGTTTATTTTACTGGGTCTCATAGAGTACCAATACTGTTCATTCTGTAACAGAGTGCTAATCTTCAACCTTTGGGTTAATAATTTTAGGGTTCTTTTCTCCATTTGGGGAGGGTGCACGTTTTTCTGCTTTATTTCATATGCATGTAAATGACTCTTTGATCTTTTCCTTTAGATATTTTGATGTTGTCGAGTTTTAATGATAATAAACTACAAAGAAACTTACCTTTGTGTGTTGGTCAGACCCATACCCATTAATCCGTAGTTTTTTTCACGTTTGTGTGCCTTGTTGTCACATAGCTGTGTGTGTGTAGAGAGAAACTTATATATTTTTGATAAGGAGATAAAAGCTGTCTTGCAATAAAGTCCAGTCGTACAGATAGGCTGGAAGAGATTACCTAATCACTCCAGAGACAGATCTTTTTTTCCTCAATTCTACCACCTGTGAAAAATCTATTTCTATACCTTCTCGCTTATCTGTCGACATCCACTCTATATACTCAGACGGGCCAAATAAAACAATTAACCGTCCGTACCCAATAATATTGCCTCTGCAACTCCCAGTATATCAGTTTTCATATTTGTTGCCTCTAAAATGAGATTATCTAGATTTCCTCCCCCGTTTAGAGTTCTAACGTTCCGTGTTCCTGCTCCCTTTCAAAAGAATTTGAGGAACACTCGTCATTATGTACTTCCTTACTCATTAGAGGAGTTGCCTCTTCCCTGTTGTTATGTACAGTAGATTTCTCCCCAGGGGACCAAGAGTTCTCTACATATCGTTTCATATCTGTTTGTTGCGATTCCATTACATTCTTTAGGACGTACGTGGTCAGGCCCCAATCTCTTCCACGATAGCTAGCCGGTCTTTTTATAAGCCCCACAAGCCTCTAGTGCACCACACACTTTGCTGTTTCGCTTTGTGAGCCGTTGATCTTTTTAAATTCCTCCGTCTCACTCACCGTCTCAGTCTTTGTGTAATAGGGATGGACATTCCCTTGAGTAAGATTGCTCCTACTTCACTCATGTAGTTTAGCCAGTCAACCAAGACTGTTGCCCGGGATGTGGCCACCGCCGCACACAAGCGGTATTCGTGGAGCCATACATGAGCTAGATAAAGAGAGGGGAACCAAATAGGATCCTGACTATCCATTAAGGATATGGCTGTCTATCACCGTGAGGTACTATCACTCTCTCTTTATCCTACATCCCTACAGGGGAGTCTTCTTCTTCTTCTTCTGCGTTCGGTTTGTAGTCATGCTAAATCTGCAGGCCTGTCGCCAGGACGAAGTCCACAGTCTTTTCCAGGTCGGCGCGGCAGCCCCATAGCTTCTGCTGGAGCTCATCACCTTTTGGCCAGGTCGCACTTTATCATGGGTTGGACAGTTCTGGAGAATGTGTTCTGGAGTCTGGATATCAGTTCCACATGGGCATTCATTCGTGTGGGATATCTTGAGGCGATAGAGATGTCCAAGTAATCTGCAGTGACCAGTTCTCAGGCGGAAAATTGTCGTCTGTTGGTGTCTGTTTAGGTGGTGGATTGGGTCATCTCTGTTGTATATATCCCCTTCCTCCTTCCACTGATTTTTGTACTTGTTGTGGATGATGGTTTTTGCTTCCCGATAGGGCAATGGGTGGCTGTATTGTTCCATTTTACTGCCACTTCTTGATAGAGCATCTGCTTTCTCATTACCAGCGATTCCACAATGGGCAGGTAACCACTGAAGGGCAATGGTTGATGACCTTTGGATGATGTTAAGCTCAGATCTGATCTCATTCATCATGTTATCATTTCTGGTGTTTTGTATTGATTCAAGTAATGACCTGCAGTCAGTGAAGATTACTATCTTAGCTTGTGGCTGCTGTTCAGGTCTGGTGAGGATCTTCAGGGCTTGCAGTAGTGCCATAGCTTCTGCCCTAAAATTGGAGGAGATCTTTCCAGTTGGGAAGGCCTTTCGGATGATCTTTCCATTTAGGAATCTTATAAAAATGCCTCCTCCACCGTTCTTTACTGCCCCCTCAGCAGATCCATCTGTGTATACATGTGTCCACTCCTTCGGGTTGTACTTTTCTTCAATCATTTCTTGAGCCAAAGTTTTTAGTTGTTGAGGGGTCAGGTGGCCTTTCTTTTTTATTTCAGGGACTTCTGTGATGATAGATATATTTCCATGGCAGTCGTCTGGCTCCTCGTAATCAATTAACATTTCAATCTCAGTAGATCGATTTGGGAGGAGGTCTTCATGGCATCGATGCAGATGTTTGGAGATGTTTAGGAAGCTGGTTCTTTTCAGCCTGTTCTTTGTCACACTATGGAGTTTGGCATGCATTGGATGACTTGGCATTCGTAGAAGCTTCTCACTGTGAGTGAATACCTTTTCCTCACGTCTGTCATCAAGAGAGCGGATGTTGGTGTATCGCTCCATTGCCTGGATTGGAGAAGTCTTCATCCCTCCAGTGATTAGTCTAAGGCCTGAATTTTGCACTTTCCCTAGACATTCTGTGTTTGTTTTAGATGCTGTGGCCCAGGCTGACATGCCATATTCAAGTACAGGTCTGACTGTGCCTGTATAGACTTTTTTAAGTATGTTGGTATTTGCCCCCTAACTTGTGCCAGCCAGTTTCTTCATAATAGAGAGCTTTCTTATTGCTCTCTGTTCTACTGCTTTTATGTGCGGCTTCCAGGTGAGTCTCTTATCCAACTTGACTCCTAGGTATGTTGGGTTTTCCTCGATTGGAAGTTCACTTCCATTTAGCTGCAGTTTGATCGTTTCTCGGCGATTTGACAGAGAGAAGCAGGTTGCTACTGTCTTGGAGAGGTTTATCTGTACTCCCTGTCACGTAGGGTTTATATTCATTTAATTTCCTACATCTTCTTCCTAATTCTTTCACGCGAATTCTCTCTTTTATTATCTCGGTATTTCCTTTTTTTCCTGTATATTTTTCATCCATTCGTTTTGCGAATATTATTTACATATAATTCGCAAACTTTACCTGATTTCCTTTCTCTTAAACTGAGAATCGCGCTAGGACGATATTACGTAGATGTCAGGGCTGCAGGGCGTCAGAAGGCGTGATAAGTCGGTTCGCTGAACATAGGACGTAGCAAATCGTCTACATTCTCACCGAGCGCGCGAGTTTCTTCTCGGCATTAGTCCCGGTGAGGTGTGATACTTTACATCTGCACCGGTCAGTATCCAGACATTTGTCTCGAAAATCCCAAACTGACACGGCGCTCACCGTGGGCCATGGTCAGCTGTAGTGTGAAGACTGCCCTGCAATGGAGTCAGGCTGTCTGGGATTTGAAACTGACACGCGTACATCGTGGTCAGTAGGTGACAGTTACGACACGCGTTAAGCGGACGTAAATGTTGGGAGTAGGGGAGATAATTTCGCTTGGCGAAATAAGTTTGGGCCCTTTGTCTGATTTTAAGATATTGGCCAAGTTTGAAACTTTAATTTCATTCTCGCTCATAGACTCCACAGTAGATAGGTCGCTCGAAAACAGAATAGCTGTTAGCGAAGATCTCAGTTTGTTTCGGCAATGTGTCGAACTTCTAGACTTCCAGAAATATTTTCAGCATTTTTATTCTTAAGTTGTGCGACTACCTGTAATTCTGTGGTTGAGGTAATTAATATGATAGATATATAGATTTTGTGAGTTAAAGTGTTAAATCGCTTAATTCATTTTAATCTATTTCTTTAGCGCAGAGTAGAAATAAAGTGGTAGGCTATTATATTTTCTAGGGAAGCATTCAGTGGAAAGCAGACTAAAAATTTAATTTCTAGCTTATAACGGCAATTGTAGCTATTTATAAATTTAATTTAACTGCTAATACTCAGTCGAGTGTATTTTCTAAACTAACGTATAAACTCTAGAATCCAGCCTCATGAATGGTGACGGAATACGCACGTGTTCTTAATTTATGAGGATTGCTGATTTTTAAATATAACTTACGTCACGGGAAGTTTAAATGATAAGCAAAGCTCTCTGCTTGCAAGTTTAAATGTAAGTTTTAACCAGTACAGATTCTGTTTATTATATTATATGTGTTATTTTTCCTCCACACAGTGAAAGTTTTGGGGTGACCCTAACTTTACCAGCACCTAGTAGTAGTTTCCATACTTGTGAAGAAATAGACAGTCCTTATTTTGAACCACGTGGGTTTTCTCAAGTAACACTGATCTGACGGTGCAAGTTAGACAGAAATACTAATATCCCTATAACGGGTTTTCAAAGACTGTAATGATAAATACTGGACCTTGGAGCCAGCACTTAATTTCTTCTAGAAACTCTATATAGCCTAATTTGCTGCCTGGTGGCGTGAATATTAACAATCATTTCCCGACTAGATTATATCTTGTGGACAAATCTGTGGTGTGACTAAAGTGAATCCTATACTGAGGGAAGGCACCGACCTGACATTCATCATTTTTTTTTAGAAACCTACGCTATTGACACTGTGCTCTGATAACTCCCGCGCCTGGAATAATTGTTAGGTGACTTAATCAGACATTTGAACAAATTTGCACACCCAAGTAGTCGTTCCCGGAGACTCCGAGTTAAATACGTCTTTTGGAACTGGGGACTTCTTGGCAGAAGACTGCATTTTTTTTGAGTCTGAGTGAAGATCTAAAATCAGTGTGTTCAAGAGGCAGCGAGCAAAGTCGTGAGTACCTGAATGAGAAGCCATGGCGGAATGAATGAGTGTACGCTGGTCTGAGTGATATTTTCACTGTTATATCTTTGACACCCTGTTGCTGTCCTAATTTTTTTTCTTTCCAATCTGCCTAATTTGTTGCTAAGGCTAGAGTTCTTGTGTTTTGTCTTAGGTTAAATCAGATTTTTTTTCCAAACTCTGTGCATATAATTACGAGATAAAACAAAGACAACTCTTAGACTCAAACCCTATGTATCTGTGACTCGGGCGCCATCATCTGTTCTCTTAACGGGGCCGGGCTAAACCTAGAGTTAACACTATAACGGGGCTATCATCCTTGCAACATTTCCTTGATTTTTTATGACTATGTGTATATGTATTTTCCTTGATGTACTTTCTTTGATGTTGTGAGCCGATTTTTCCTGATATTAAAATCGCTCTTGAACTTAATAATCGTGTTTGGTCAGCTCGTTCTAGATAATATATATATCATTGTTATAGTTTTCCCACGTCTGTGTGTTTACCTGTCGTCACGTGTATGTGCGTGCCTGTGAGTGATAGAAATATACGTAATATGTATATTGGTGTAGTCTGTCTGACGCTGTAACAACTGTTGTAGAAGATAGGTGAGAGAGAGAAGAATTCTTTTCGCTTTCAGAGACAGCCACTATATCAAAATCTATCATCTCACGTGTGTGGAAATTCTATTACCTTTCACTAACTCTCACTGAGTCTATCACCTATTCAAACCTATTCAGAAGGGACCAAACCTAGTCTTAATTCTCCTATCGGAAATCTACGACACTCCCCAATCTGATGCCCATTTACCGATGGTATTTAGCGCTGCTTGCATCCTGAACTTCGCAGTAGGCAAATGTTCAGCAGCACACCAGGCAGCAAAATCGTCAGCATGAAGATCCCTGGAGATATGCCCGGACAGTTTTTTTTTTTTTTTTTATTAATGTGTTTGCTACTTCATTTTGTAGCACGCCCCTTTCAACCATCTACCATGTACATGGATTTGTTGGTTATATCAGGACGTGTTTCTTTTATTGTAATATGTTTTTGTTTGTATTTGTTTTATATTATATTATCTCTAGTCGGTATTTTTCCTTTTGTAGTTATAGTTCAACATGGTTTTTAAAAAAAAATTCCAATATATGCTATTTTCTAAGTTAGTATGTTTTTGATTTTTACTGGATGGTTTATTTGGTTAATCTGTATGTTTCTGGGGCGAGTCTTTCACCAGTTTGGACTACTGGTTCAATTCCTTATTTGATTTTTATATGTTAGCTTTAGTTTTTGTAATATAGTGTTTTATTAACTTTTGCATTTCTGAAGGGCTCTTTGTGCCTATGAGATTTTCTACACTCATTTCTACCTTGTGGTTACTACAGTATGTCTTAATGTTTTGCCTCTGTTGGTCATATTTTTTTGCAGTCCACTAGAAAGTGCCTAATTGTGTTTGGTTCTTGACACTCTTCACATGTGGGTTCCTCTATCATGAAATATCCAGTTCCCAGCTTGAGTCTCAGCAATTTTTTATTAATTGGTATTTTTAGTTCATCTTTTATTTGACATTTTTTTGCTTGGTTTTTTAAGGATTTTATATGAGTGTCTTGCTTTTTTACTTAGGTCCCATGCTGTTATCCATTCTTTAGTTATTTTTTGAGCAATTAAGCTCTTAATTTCAAACTTCCCTAAGCCTACTTCAATTTGGTTATGGCTAGTTCTCCCCCCTTTGGCTTCTTTGTCTGCTAGCTCATTTCCTGCTATCCCCACATGTGATGGTATCCATGTTAGTGTTGCACTGCATCCTATATTTTGTAGATATGTATTAACCTGTAGTATTTCCTCTATAATGTCTGGCCTGCTGCCTTCTGTTCTGTTTCTGATTGCTAGTACTGATGATAGGGAATCTGTGAGAATGGTTACTTTTTTTGGTGGATTTTCTGCAGCTATTTCTAAAGCTTTTAGGATTGCCACTAATTCTGCTGTAAAGATAGATGTATTACTTGTTACTTTGTATCTTTTATAAATTTTTAATTTTGGTATTGCTATTCCTGCTCCTAATTGTCCTTCTTCATCTTTGGACCCATCTGTATATATAGTTAGGCTATTATTTGTATACCGTTCTATGTACTCTAGTGTTTTACTTTTTGCTGAGATTATGTCGTTAGATTTATTTATGATCTTTGATAAGTGGGAGTCAGTTTCTGGCACTTTTAATTCCCATGGTGGGATCTTTGCTTTATACAGAGCACTACTGTTTATCGCATTAAACAGGTCTGGGTATTGATCCACTTCATCCATTGTTTTCCACCCTGACGGGTATCTATTATGGTTTAATGGAATGTGGCCTATGTACTGGTTACCCCTATCAAAGGTTTTATGTGCCGGGTGAGTTGGATCTTTTGCCACTCTTGCCCAGTAGCTGAATCTCAGTTCTTTTCTCCTTAGCTCCAGGGGTATAATGCCTAGCGCTACTTCTAGTGCTTCTGCTGATGTTCCCTTTGAGGCACCTGCTATTATTGACAGTGCCTGGTTTTGGACTGTGTCTAGTTTCTTCTTATTGCTTGGGGCGGCTGATGCATAGACAACA
This sequence comes from Oreohelix idahoensis, assembly GCA_024509875.1. Classification (NCBI taxonomy): domain Eukaryota; kingdom Metazoa; phylum Mollusca; class Gastropoda; order Stylommatophora; family Oreohelicidae; genus Oreohelix; species Oreohelix idahoensis. Next base: position 297,424 of record JAMPIV010001149.1, read on the forward strand.
CTGGCATAGTCAAGTTTGCCTCTAATAAATGATTTATAGAATGTTAACATTGTCTTATTGCAGGCGCCCCAACCACTTCCTTTCATATATCTTAGCATATTAATAAGTCCTCTACTGCTTTGCACTAAAAGGTCTATGTGTTTGTTCCAGTTTAGTTGCTGGTCTAGTACCATGCCAAGAAATCTAGTTGATTTTGCTGTGCATACTTTTTGCTTATTAATGCTTATGTCAATTATATTGTTTTTTAATTACACGCCCTCTACTGAAAATCATTCCTATGGTTTTTTTAACGTTTAGATTAAATCCCCACTTGTTCATCCAGTCAGATACTTTATCTATTTGTTTTTGTACTGTTTTATAGAGGAATGGGAGATTTCTTCCCGTTCTCCATATCGCAGCATCATCTGCAAACTGAGATAGGTTGTTTTTTAAGTCCTTAAACTCGTCGCCTAGGTCGTTGACCATAATCGTAAAAATTGATGGTGATATTACTGATCCCTGGGGAATTCCATTCTGTTGCTCATATACCTCAGATCTATCATTGTTTATTTGTACCATGAAGTATCTATCCTGCAGGAAGTTTTCTAGGTAATTGTAGGTTCTGCCTACTATACCTAGTTTCCTGATTTTATGTAGTGCACCCTCCCTCCAACACTCATCATATGCTCTTGCTACATCAAGGAATATAGCTACTGTCTTTTCATTCCTTTTGAAGCCTGTTTTAACATCATGTTCCAGCCTCAGCAGTTGCTCTATTGTACTATGTTGGCTTCTAAAGCCTGCCTGGGTTGGACTGTACAAATTATGCTTTTCGAGATGAAATTTTAGTCTGCTGTTGACTATTGTTTCTAGAATTTTTCCTAGATGTGATGTTAACGATATTGGCCTGTATGAGCTGACATCATGTGCTTCCTTATCTGGCTTTAGTATGGGGATGACTACTGCTGTCTTCCATGAACATGGTATTTTTTCCCGTGTGCCAGATTTTGTTGTAGAGGGATGCAATCACTCTTAGAGTTGTATTTGGTACCTTTTTGAGGATTTCATAGCTCAGAATGTCTTCCCCAGAGGTAGTATTGGTTTTTTCTGCTAAAGCTCTTTCTATTTCATCTACTGTAATATCTGCATTTAAATACTTAGCATCCTGTGTGGTTTCCATATTTTCTTCTTTTAATTTTTCTAGCAGTGTTTTTCGTCTATTTATTTCTGCCTTATCTAGACTGTCTATTGAACTAACCTGATAAAAGTATTTAGCTAGTATGTTGGCTTTTTCTCTATCTGTTTCAGCTCTCTCTGGTATTTTAATTGTTGGGATTTTAAATTTCTTGCTGTTTCCTCCTTTAATTGCTTTTAGTTTTCTCCAAACTGTAGTTATTTGGGACCTATGGTTTAATGTTTGACAAAATTTTCTCCAACTCTTTTCTTTAGCTCTGAATATTATTTTATTTGTTTCATTTCTTATTTTTTTTTATAGTTTGTGTAATTCTCTTCAGTTTTGGCTTTTCTATACTTTGTAAGGGCCCTCTCCCTCAATTTCAGTTGTTCTGAACATCTGTCTGTCCACCATGGTACTGGATTTTTATCTTTGTTTCTTTTCCTATTTTTACCTTTTTGTGTTGGTTTTAAGTGCTCAGGCATATTCCTGTTTGGTATATATTTTATTGCTATTTTTAAAATCTCATTTGTTAGTTTTTCTGCAAATATATCTATACTGTTAGATTCAATTTGTTCTATGCTTAGTTTACCTAGCTCTAATTGGAAGGACTCCCAATTTGCCTTTTTTAGGTTGAATGTGGGTTTCGAGCTTTTTGGACTAGTTCTATATTTGTCGTTTAGGTTTATTTCTATGGGTAAGTGGTCTGAGCTGGAGTCATTCAGTACTTCCCATTTAGTAGAGGCTAGGTTTGGTGTTATAATACTTATGTCTATTGCTGTATCTCCTCCACTGTTGCATGGGTTAACCCTTGTCACTGAGCCATCATTTAGTATGATTAGCTCAGCACTTTCAATGTAGTCCAACAGTCTTTTTCCTGCTGGATCATTACTGTTGTTACCCCATGCCTCATGGTGTGCATTAAAGTCACCTACCAATAATGTTCTTTGGTCTATTTGTGTGTTAATAGTGGCAATGTCCCTATCGGTTATATTACCCTTGGGGCTATAAATGTTTATTATTTTTAAGTTATCTGGCTCACTGTCTAATGTTATACTTATTCCTTCAATATTTTCTGTGTTGAATTGTTCCCAATTTAATATTTTGTAGTCTTCATGTATTAAAAAGGCCACGCCCCCTCCTCTTCCCTCAGGTCTATCATTTCTAAGTGTTATATACCCTTGGTAGTTCAGTTTTTGTTTGGGGTTCAGGAGGGTTTCTTGTATTGCAAAGATGGGTTTTGCCTCCTTATACTGTCCCATAAGAGACATCAAGTTCTTCCTGGCACCCCTACAGTTCCACTGGACTACTTTGATAGCTCTAGAGTCTTTGGTCCCCATTTAGTATGGTTAGCTTAGTTATGTTATTGTTTTTATTAGGTTTTTTGATAAGGGATCTACTTTTTTTGGTTTTGCACTTTACCTCTTATGTTCTCTACAAACTCATCATTCCAAGTAACCATTATACTCTGAACTCTTTCTGCGAGGTATGGTAGGTGTAGTTCCACTGTTTCCTTAAATTTTTTTTCCATATTTTCTATAGGCCTAGCTCTTTCTCTCTCTATTTTTTTTAGGATTTCTTCATTAGCTTCTTTTATCTCTGCTATTTTTTTGAGGTCTCTCTCTATTTCCTTTTGTGCTGTTTTCATTTCTTCTAGTACCTGTCTGGCTTGGATGAGGATATGTTCCGTCTCTTCTGTGTTGTCATCTTCTTTACTGTTTATGGGTGTTTTGATTTTATCATCTTTCTGGATTTTTTCCTTTATGTCTTTCATTTCACTGGTTATTTGTTTTATTTGTTTCTTAATGATATTTTCTTGAGAGTTTTGGAGATGGTTGTTGGTTTTCTGTCTTTCTTTTATTTGCCAGAATGGTTTGTTTGTTTCTAGTGATTCTTTTAATATGTGTTTTGTCTCTTGATAGACTGGGCATCCCTGATACCTGGCACTGTGGTTACCCTGGCAGTTTGCACATTTTCTGTTTTTTGTTTTCTCGTTTATAATCTTTGTCCTCCTTAGCCATTGGACAGTCCACATGTCTGTGTGCTCCCGCACAGAAACTACACCGTGTCGCTCTTTTACACACATGTTGGGTATGGCTAAAGCCTTGACAGTTTGTGCATTGTATAATGCTAGGTATGAATACCTCTGTCATTTTGGCTCTCTGGTGGAGTTTGACTTGCTTGGGTATTTCTGTGCCCTTTACACTTATCACTACCACTGTCGTATTCTTTTGCTCTTTGGTTTTGATTCTTTCTACTTTTTCTATCTCTGTTTGTGGGTTTTCTTTCGTTATGTTAGTGTGGATCTCCTCTTCTGTTAGGTTTGAGTCGACCCCTTTGATGACGAATCTTCTAATTTCCTTGATCAATTCAATCTTTACCTTTATCCCATGTGCGAGTTGTGCTTCTTTTGGGTTACTTTTTAATTCATGTAACAGTGCCTTGCCTTTTTCTGTGTTGTTTACAGTGATTGTTACTCCATTTCCATGTCTTTGCACTTTGTCAATATATTTTTTTTCCTATTATTGCTTCTAGAATGACCAGGATTTTGTCATCCGGGAGAGATCTCAGTGTGGCTTCTGTTCCAGCTATCTGAGTTATTTTGATTCTGTTTTTGGTTTCTTTGTTTTCTCCTCCTCTGGTTTCCTGACTTTTTTTGCTTGTGGTCTCGTGGTTGTCTTCTTTCCTGTGTCCTGTCTGTTTGTTTGCTGTCCGGGTTCCTGCGTCTTCGTTTTTGTTGTTTCTGCTTACTGCAGTTTTAATTGCGCCTCCTTTCAGATTTTCCTTTATTGTTTCTATTTTGGGTCCAATTTCTGTGTTTCTGACTATAGGGCTAGTGATCCTGTTCTTTTCTGTCGGGTTTGGTGTTCTACCCTTTTCAGCTGGTTTGACCCATGCTTTTCCCTCTCCGGATTGCGACCTGAGCATTGGTGGCATTGTGATTTATCCTCTGGTTCACTCTGTCTAATGCTAAATAACACAAATTAAGATAAATTATGACTAGGCCTATTTATTTTACTAAAAATAAAACAATTTAAAAAATAATTAGTAGATTATTTCCCTTGGCATTATAAGCTGGCTGCACTTCTTTCTTTCTTTTTTTTTTTTTTTTTTTAAATATTGGCTAATTACTCTATCTTTATTTTATACCTATCACTGATGACTTACAATTAGTATTTATGCTCTATCTATGCTAAATTAACACAAGACAAGTTATTAATTTTTTTTTAATATATAAATTTTAAATTATGTTTAGATATCAATAGTTAAAAGCTGACTAGTCCTACTACTAAGCTAGTAAATTTGAATTAACTTTAATTTTGTTCACGCGCGTCTCAACGATGAAAGATGCCTGTATTAATTACACAAAGAAAAACAAGATGGCTACGGCACTTTACAAAAGAAGACCCCACGTGGTTGGCCTACCTGGGCTTATTTATTCTATTTCACTTATATTTTTATTTAAACCAATACTCCAATCAATTATTAACTAACGTTAAAAGCAATTAACCAATACTAGAGGTTATTAATAATATTGAGATTAAATATGTTAGCGAAGAGAAAAAACTTATCTGAAATTCGTCTTGTGTAGCGTACTGAGAACTTTCACTGGTAAGATGATTTTGGCCCGGACAGTTTCGTTGTTGTTGTGTTGTTGTTGTTTTGATGAAATGATGGGTGGAGATCGGGCACTCAACCTCTGATCATTGTTGCCTCTTCTCTTTCCATCTTGGTCTACCCTGTTCAACCTGAAAGTTGGTTATAATTGGGGTATTTAGTGTCATTTTCTTTACTAATTTTGTATTCAATTTAAATAACTGTTGTCTTTTGCAGTTGCTGATTTTTATTTATATTAGTATTTGTCAATTTTATTTTCTCTTTTGTATTGTTTCTAGATAACTATTGTCCTTTACACTTGGTTTTAATTTGTATTAGTATTTGTTCTTTTTGAGTTGTTGTCCCTTTTTTTTTTTTTAATACCTTGTCTTTCCTTGTCCTATGAGTAGTTATTATTTTTTTTTTTTTGTTAATGCTTTGTTAGTTCTTGCTGCTTAATTTCTATTTAGTTGGATGATTTTCCTGAAGTTCTAACCTTATATTTTTTCCTTTGTTTTATGTATATATCTTTTAAGTATTGATTGGGCATCTCTTGGGGCATCTATACTTAAAACCTTATCACCTGTTAAGTCTATATTGTGATTTCTATAGTAAGTTTTTAATTCAAGCCTTTGTTGTTCATACTTTTTACAGTGGATCAGGTAGTGGTCTATGTCATTCTCTTCCTGACATTCTTGGCAGTGTGGTTCTTCTACCATGAAGTATGCTGCACCGAGTCGGAGACGCCACAGTTTTTTGTTCGATGGTATCTTTAATTCTTCTCTGACCTGGCATGTCCTCGTTGGTTCTTTCAGCAGTTTGAACGCGTGTCTGCCTTTTCTACTTTCCTTCCATGTTGTCTTCCATTCCTCGTTTATAGTTTCCTTCACTTGGCTCTTGATCTCTGACCTTCCCAGTCCTGCTTTTATATTGTTTTTACTTGTTCTTCCCTTCTTGGCATTCTGGTCTGCCAACTCGTTGCCAGCTATACCTATGTGTGCTGGAACCCACACTAGCCTCACACTACATCCTCTGTTCTCTAGTGATGTATTAATTGCTAGAATTTCTTCCTTTATGTCTGGCCGGCTACATTTACCTGGGTGTTCTAGTGCTTGTAGTGATGATAGTGAGTCTGTAAATATCGTAACAGCTTCTGGTGGGTTATCTTCGATTATTTCTAGACTTTTAAGAATTGCTACCATCTCTGCAGTAAAAATCGATGCCCCTTCCGTTATACTGTAGCTCTTTTTTATTCCCCATTGTGGTATTACAACTCCGGCACCTAGTTGCCCACTATCACCCTTGGATCCATCAGTGTAGACGGCCAGACTTTGTTTAGTTAGTTGCTCTATGAACTTTCTACTTATCATTTTGGCTTCCTTATCTTCTATGTTTTGTTTGATCTTTTCAGTAAGTGAGTAGTCTATGATTGGTGATTTTAGTTCCAGGGTGGTATTTTGCTTCTGTATTTATTACTATTTTCAATTGTGTTTGATAGTTCTTTGAACTGCATTAGGTCTTCTATAGTTCTCCATCCTGTTGGATATCTATCTTTATTTAAGGGGACGTCCCATACACTTGGTTGGTTTTTGACAAATGCTTTATGTGCTGGGTGGGTCACTTCTTGTGCTACTTTACTCCAATAATTTAATCTCAGTTCTTTCCGTCTTAGACCAAGGGGAGGTATGCCGAGAGCTACTTCTAGAGCTTCTACTGGTGTCGATATAAATGCACCTGTAATAGTTCTCATGGCTGCATTTTGAATCCTGTCCAGTTTTGCTTTGTTAGAAGCTGCAGCTGAGTCATAGACTATGCTGGCATAATCCAGTTTCCCCCTGATGAAGGACTTGTAGAACATAAGCATTATTTTATTGCTGGCCCCCCATCCATTACCTTTTACAATCCTTAGTATATTTAGGGGTCCCCTACAGCTTTCTACCAAATTGTCTGTCTATATGTTTATTATAATTTAGTTGTTTATCTAAAGTTACGCCCAGAAATCTAGTTGTTGAGGAGGTACATATTTTCTGTCCTTTAATGGTTATATTGATTTTGTTATTTTTTTTTAAATTTCCTTTGCTGAAAATCATACCTACTGTTTTGTTTACATTAATTTGGAAGCCCCAACTTTTCATCCACTCTGAAACTTTGTCTATTTGATTTTGAAGTTTTTTGTAAACATGGTCCAAGTTTTTTCCAGATCGCCAAATGGCACAGTCATCTGCAAATTGTGATACTGCATTCTTTATGTCATTAAATTCATCTGCTAAATCATTTACAGCTATAGTGAAAATTGAAGGAGAGATCACTGATCCTTGAGGAATCCCATTCTGTTGTTCATATATTTCTGACCTATCATTATTCACCTGTACAGCAAAATACCTGTCCTGTAAAAAGTTTTCTAGATACCTATAGGTTTTACCAGTAATGCCAATCTTTTTCATTTTGTAAAGAGCTCCATCGCGCCAGCATTCATCATATGCTCTAGCTACATCTAGAAAGACTGCTACTGTTTTCTCTTTCCTCTTGAACCCTAGCTTTACATCATGTTCTAATCTTACAAGCTGGTCTACTGTACTTCTGTCTGCTCTAAACCCTGACTGGTTTGGGCTATATAACTGGTTTTTTTCCAGGTAGAATTTAACTCTTTTATTCACAACAGTTTCCAGTATTTTACCTAGTTGTGATGTTAAGGAGATAGGCCTATATGAACTTACTTCATGGGCTTCCTTATTGGGTTTTAGAATGGGTACTATCATAGCTACTTTCCATGCTTTTGGTATCTTTCCTAAGTTCCAGATTTTGTTATAAAGTGAAGTTATTATGTTTATAGTTCTTTTGGGTACTTTCTTAAGGATTTCATAACTAAGTATATCTTGCCCTGAGGCAGTATTAGATTTATCTTTTATTGCATTAGTTACTTCTTCCTCTGTTATATCAGCATCTAAATAGTTTGTTTCATCTATCTGGTCTGGTATTTCTTTTAAAAACTGTATCCTAAGTCTTTCTCTTCTCTCATTTTCTTCCTGTCCAAGGCTACTTTTTGCACTGACTTTATAGAAATACTCGGCAAGGGCATTAGCTTTTTCTTTATCTGTTTCTGCTCTCTTTGGTAGTTTGATTGTTGGCATTATTGTTTTCTTATTGTTCCCTTTGATTGCCTTAAGCTTTCTCCATACTTCTCTAATTTGAGTGCTAGGTTTAAGTGACTGACAAAACTCCTTCCAGTTAGTTTCTTTGGCTTTGAATATTATTCTGTTAGATTCATTCCTAATAAGTTTATACTTATCATAATTTTCTTCTGTTCTGTTATTTCTATATTTTTGTAAGGCCCTTTTTCTTCTCTCATGAATTTCTGCACAGCTTTTATTCCACCAGGCAACTGGTTCTTTATTCCATTGAGTTTCTCTTTTCTTATTAATGTTATTTTTTTGTTTAAGGTGTTGTGGCATATTTTTATTTGGTATATACTTTATTGCTATTTTCAGAATTTCATTGGTCAGTGTTTCTGCCCACAAGTCAGTATCATCTGATTCCATGTCTTTATATTCCATCACCTCCAGCTCTGATTGGAAAGCTTCCCAGTTTGCTTTTTTATAGTTGAAGGTAGGTTTCTCTGGTTCTGGGTTTGGAATGACATTTTCATGCATGGTTATTACAATGGGCAGATGATCTGAGTTTGTGTCTTGTAACACTTCCCAATTTACATTCGCTAGGTTGTTAGTTGCTATACTTATGTCTATTGCTGAGTCTGCCCTATTAGCTTGTGGATTAATTCTTGTTGCAGATCCATCATTTAGTATTAGTAGTTCATTGTTTTCTATGAAGTCAAGTAGGCATTTTCCTGCATTATCTGTATGTTGTCCACCCCAAGCACAATGATGGGAATTAAAATCGCCTACTATGATTGTTTTGGGGCCTAGTCTGGTGCTTATGGCTAGTATTTCTTCATCTTTAATTATGCCATCTTTAGCATATACATTTAGAATTGTTAGATTGTTTGGTTCAGCTGCTATAGTAACCTGGATACCTTCTATATTGGTTGTATTAAAAACTTCCCAGTCTATGATTTTAAATTTTTCGCTAACTAAGACTGCGACACCACCTCCTCTACCTTCTTTCCTATCGTGTCTAAGTATCTTAAAGCCCTTACAACTATATCTACTATTTGGGTTTAAATGGGTCTCTTGAAGAGCATATATATCAGTAGTTAATCCTGTCTCTGATAGTAGGGGTGCAAAATTCTTTTTGATACCCCTACAATTCCACTGTATAATTTTAAATCTTTCTAAATTGAATTTTAACATCATCTATTATCCCTTTTATTTTGGTTAACTATCAATTTGCTCTTAATCTGTATTCCCTGCACTCGTGGACCCATCATCAATCAAGTTCTCTAGAAAAGCCTTATTAAAACTTATCATTGTATCCGTAACTTTTTCTGTTATGTATGGTAAAAGTGCATCAACGTGTTCTTTGATAGAGCTAGTTTCTTCTAGGTTGACCACTTTCCTATTTTCATCTAATGCTACATTCCCTTCTCTCCCTATGTTGATCTCCTGCCTTTCACTTTCCATTCTTTTTAGTATTATTTCACTTTCTTCTTTTAGTTCGGAAAGTTTGACTAGCATTATTTCATTTTCTTCTTTCAGTGCAGTCAGTTTAGCCACATCCTGGGTAATTTGGAACTGTATGGCTTTCACTTCTTGTAGCAATGCCTCTGCACTTTTCAGTGAATTCACATTTTCCAGAGTTGTAGCTGACCTGTCTGGCTTGCTGCTTTCTTTTGTTTTGTTAGTTATTTTCTGTTCTTTTGACTGCTGCGTTTTAATAGTTTTAATTTCTTCTTTAAGAGATTTTATTTCTTCTACAACTTTACTGTTTGTGTTTTTTGCGTTTTCTTTTATTTCTTTAATTACTGTTTTAAATGGTGTTCTTGTATTATGATGATGGATTCTTTTAGTGCTTGTTTGGTTTGCTGGTACACTGGACAGCCCTGATACCTGGCACTGTGGTTCCCTTTGCAATTGGAACACTTTCTGTTCCCATTCGCCTTTTTGTAGTCGGTATCTGCCTTTGCCTTTTCACACTGTGTAGAGGGGTGGTTACTGGAGCAGTACCGACAAACTGTTCTCCCCTTACAATTGTTCCTTCCATGGCCGAATTTCAGACAGTTGGAGCACTGTAGCACAGGGGGAATGTAAGCTTCGGTGTGCTTCTTGGTTTTCCCAAATAGTAGTGTTTTAGGGGTTTCCCTCCCTTCTGCCGTTATTATAACCACTGGGGTTACAATGCTCCCTTTCACCATTATTCTGTCCACATGTACCAACTTTATGTCTGGGTTCTGTTTTGCGATGCTGTTCATAACTTCCTCGCTTGAAAGGTTAATGTTTATCCCTTTTAACACACACCTATTGGTCTCTTTTGCCAGCTCTATCTTTACTTTTATGTCGTGTGCCAGAGTCACTGTTTTTGCTTCTACTTTGAGTTCCTCTAACATCTCTTTTATTCTGTCGCTCTGATTTGGGGTAATTATTATGCCAAAATGGGTTTTTGAAATTTTGGCTATCGCTTTTTTGCCTAACACAGGATCAAGGATTTTTATAATTTTGTCTTCATCTAGTGCTTTGATCTTGACAACCTCACCAGCTACTTGTGTTATCTTTAACCGACATATGTTTTCTACATCTTTATTTTGGGAAACTGCCTGGGATGCTTTATGTCTTGAGTCTTCTTTGGTACTTTCATTGCTATTTTTTTGGTTAGAAATTTCTTCTATGGGGGCCTGACTATTCTCTTCTAGTTTATCGTGCCTGGTGTCCCTATCTTTGTTTTTAACTGCTTCTGCCCACGTTTTGCCTTCACCTGACTGTGATCTAGTTAGGACTACAGGTGCCATGTTTGGTTATGAGCTATGTCCTAATTTCCTATTTGAATTTCTTTACTTATTGTTCTTTCCTATTTCTTTTAGCTCCCTTTCTTTTATTTTGTTATTAATTTAATTATTTTATTGTGCTATCTTGTTCTTATTCTTAGAAGTTTGGTCTATTTTGGTTCAAATCTTTCGATCTGGTAAATCTAAAATTCCCTTAACCACTAATATTTATTATTAATAATTGATTAACACTACTAGGATCTATGATTACAGTTTAGGATGATTCAACTTTTTGCTATTTTCTGATGAGTTAAGTAAAGTAAAAATGTCTACCGTACCACGCAATGGAAAGCACGTGGCGCCTGGGCCTATTAAAATTTATTTGTTTCTTTTTAATTTATGGCTATTCCTATTTTATATTATCACTCCTAGCCAGTATCAAGCAATCAACAATTATACTAACCGCTTAAATTGTATACAAAATAGAAACAGCAAATAAATTAAATTCAACTTATCTGGTTTGTATTTCTCCCGGTTGTGTGCGAACGCTGCGTGCTCAAGGCGAAGAGGTGTCTCGTGTGACAGAGAGGTGTATGCCCGGACAGTTTCTCTGCAATATCATTTATATATATGATAAAAAGTGTGGGGGGAGATAACTCCTCCTTGTGGCACACCCTGTTGTAGAGTGACGCGATGGCTCAGTTTCCCGTCAAGTTTTACTCTTGCTGTGCGGTATCGAAGAAAGTCCCGTATCCAGTTGAACATTCTCCCTTCAATTTTGCTGTTGAGCATCTTAAGGAGGAGTCCTTCTTTCCATACCTTATCAAAGGCTTTTGTCAAGTCTACAAAAACCGCCAGTACTTTCTTTTTCTCCTGAAAGGCATTTTCTACTTCCTGGGCTAGATATACTAGTTGGTCTTCGGTGCTGCGATTTTTCCTAAATGCTGACTGTGTGTTATCAAGCAGATGGTTTTTTTTTCCAGATGTTTCAGTAATCTTGAGTTCACCATTCTTTCCATTACCTTACCCAGACAGCTCAGTAGGCTAACTGGTCGGTAGCTGGACTTGCTTGTTTTCTCCTTTTGTTTCTTTCTGATGGGAACAATGATTGCTTCTCGCCATTGATCTGGAAATTTTCCAGTACTCCATGACTGATTGAAGATTAGGAGGAGCTTGTGCCTGGCTACAGGTCCAAGGTTCTTGATCATATCATTTGTGATGCCATCTTTTCCTGGAGCTTTTCTGTTCTTTAGTTTTGTTATGGCAGCACTAAGTTCTCTCATAGTAAGGGGTGACTTCATGCAGATATCTGGGTTTTGGTGCTTCAGTTTTTCTTTTACTTCCTTACGTACTTCTTGGATCCTTGCATGTGAAAGTGATGTGGTGCTTTCTTCCTTGTAGAAATCTGCCAGGATGTTTGCTGCCATCTTTCCTGTGTGGTATTTTTCATTTTCCTTGATGACAGTCTTACAGTAGCTGGTTGTTGTTTCTTCATTTAGCACTCTTGTCAGATTCCAAAGCTTGCTTGAGTCCTTTTCCATGTTGAGACTGCTGGTCTTCTGGTGCCAGCTCCTTTGGATTTCAGCGTTCTTTTGTTCATTGAAAGCTTGTTTTATGCTGTTGTGCCTCTGTGTGTTCTCTAATGTGGGATTTTGCTCCATAGTTTCCCGTGCTTTATTTAATTTACTATGGAGATTTCCCAGGTTGTCACTCCAGTATGGTTTGTAGTCTCGTCGTTTACCTCGTGGAATTGACTTCTTTGCTGCTTGGATGATTGCCTCACTGATGATGGAGATGTTTTTTATTGATGTTATTTGAGTGGGCAATGTTCTGACAGAAATTGTCGGCTTGTTCTTTAAAAAATCCCCAGTTTGCTTTTTTGAAATTCCAGCTAGGAGACATATTGATTTCTCCTGCACCTCTTATCTCAGATATCTGTAATGTGACTGGTACATGGTCACTTCCCCCAAGTTGAGTATTTACTGTTCTAGTGGACAGTCGATGTATGTCATCTGTAGCCATAGCAAGATCTGGTGTGCTCGTTGTTTTCCATACTCTGGAATAGAAGGTGGGCTTATCCTCTGGTTGGTTTATTAGAATTAGTTTATTCTCTACCATCCAATCTTCCACCTCTTCTCCTCTTGGATCTGTTGCGTCATAGCCCCAGCTGGGTGAGTGGCTATTGAAGTCACCCATAATGAGGTGTCTCGATGCTGCAAGCTTCACTTTGTGTAGCTCCAGAGTTGTGGTTGGAGGGCTGTAGCAGTTTGTGATCATTAAGTCTCCACTGGGCAGCAGTAGTTGGACTGTTATGTATTCAAGTTCGTCCTCACCAGATCTGTGTGTCTCTACTGCTGGGATTGAGGTTTTAATCAGTGTGAGGATTCCTCCCTTAGTTCTTTTTTGCCCTGTCTTGGCGGAAGGATTGGTATCCACGTACAAAGAATCGTTGGGTATCTTTTAGGTGAGTTTCTTGGATGCAGATTATATCAATGTTATTTTCCCTGAGGAATTCTTGTAACTCCGGTTTCTTGTTCCTCACTCCTTCTGCATTCCATTGAGCCACTGTAAGATAGTGGGTTGGTTGGTCAGTTGCTCTACTTTGCCTTCCCCCGACCATTTGGTTGGCAAAGGCACCGGTTGCTTGGGTGGGCCCTTTCGAGGCTAGGGGCCCGGCTCCGCTCCTCCCCGGTTGTAGCTGATAGGAGCGACGCCATGACGTAAGTCGAGATTGTCGCATGACTCCATACCGCAAAAGCGTGTGTGTCCTAATTTTTCCCGGTGTCTGCGCCGTAGCTAACACACTCCGTCTTCGGCAGGCCGGGTTGTGTTTGTTGTTCAGGGTTGTCTCCCATAGCCTTTCCATCTCCCGGTGGTAGCTGCAAGGCAGCAGATTGGTTTGTTTACCGAGATTTACCTTCCCCGTGGCTAGAGCTTATAGCGGCTCTTACTCGCTTGATGCACCCGTCATAGGACATATGGGGGATTTCAGTGGGGGTATCAGTGCCACCTGTTACCCCTCCCCGTCCTGCTGGGAGGACATCGCCGTTTGGTCCGCGACTGCTTATTCGTCCAGCAACGCTGACTTAATTCGCAGCTGACACACCATATCTGGAGGTCGTTCCACTATCCGCCACCCGTGGACGCGCCTGGTTGGGGTCGGTCGCCCCTTTGCCAGGCCTACAGGGGAGTACCGGTACTTAAAATATTCGGCACGCAGGGCGGATACCACCTTGGCATCCCCTCCCCCAAATCTCCATAAATAAACACGCAGAAAAATTATTCTAGTAACAATTCTCCAGACCTAAAGGTCTTTTATATTTGGACATGCGCCCTAATATAACCGGCTAGGTTGAACGGGACGCGCCTCGCCAATACGAGGCAAAATTGTATTTAAAAAAAAAAATTATACCGTTAACAGCACATTACTGTCATAATAGGATCCGATGGCACACCTCTCCTGGCTGTCACTCGGGGTGGACCGCCCTTATCACTCCCTTAGTACGCCACTGTTACAAAGCTTGCTGTCCACTTGACAGTAGCACTGTTAAGTGTCACTGTCATGAAGGTATGAGAGAAACCGTATTTTTGTAAAGGGGGGTGTTCATAACACTTACAATAAACTACGTATCTGCGCTCGTGTGTCGACCAAGACCAACGAGAATTAATTTAATAGTTACTTCTCGATAACCTGAGTGCTAGAAAGATAAACTGCACGCTTAATAACAGAATAAAAATTGTGATAACACATGTCGCATTTGAACCTTTGTAATTTAGCTACCTTTATGTTTTCTTCGTATATATTTTTTCAAGTAATTGTTTCTACTATCTTTTCTTTTTAAGATATCAGCTACTCGTTTGTTTCGCAAAAAGTAATCCCATTTGGAAATATATTTTGATAAATTATGCGCAAATTATATGCGCAGACTTTGTAAGGGAAACCGAAAATTTAAAATTTGGAGAAGGAAACTTAAGGTTCACGGCTGTCAGCCTGAACGGAAGTTATTGTTTACTGTAGTCTGGAGATTCTCTGCATGCAGCACAGGAACGTGGAGTATTTAATTTCGTACTGGGCATTTCTAGAAGACTTGACTTGATAAAGTTGATATGGGCTAAGGAAACGTTCAGAGGTATGTTATTGCTTGATGTGCAAATAATTAAATCGTTGTACCGTATACACGGTCACACAACAGTTGATTACGCTCACCTACGGGTCGCCGTCTGCTTTGTCAGAGACGGAACGCCCATAATAGTGGTAAGGGAAAGATCGATTACTGCAGTTGAATGATCGGTGAACTGCAGAACAGATTCGGTGAGACATGTGGTATAGAAGCTTGAGGCAGTTAGTTATCGTACGAAGTCGCTAGATGCCTCGTATAACAGGGCATCATTAATTTCACATGCTCGTCTTGTAAGCAGTAAGCCTAAGCATCTATGATATTAAAAGCGAGGGCAAACAAAAAAGATTTGGTAGGCTACACGAATTGGGTAGGCTATGTGTTGTCTTTTCCATTATTTCATCATCAGGAGTCAGCGGTTTTTCTTGGTTGAAATGCACGCAGGGTTAGGTTAGCGCTTACAGACCTGAATTTTTTTATCCGTTTTGCCAGAATTATTGTTTCCCTTAAAGAAGTAGGCCTACCTTTATAAAATCTAAACTTTCTGAGTTATTACATAACAATGACACATATTATACATTAGGCCCTATATACAACAAAGACACATATTATACATCACAGTAAAGATAAATGAATATAGAGTTAGAATATGAAGACTTTTTAGTGATATTCTACATATTGTATTCAATGATGAGTCATAATATAGACCACTTTTAAGAAAAGACTCATTATTGTGAATGAAAAGTTTAGGCTACTTACCAACCCATGCATAAAGACTGAAATATTATCCAGAGTGCATGGTCTTTTAAAAAAACACTAATCCATATAGGCCTATGAATATTATTTACAAGTTTAAGCTTCTTGTGATGTTTTGTTTATGTTTTACAGACCTTCTAGCGTGCCACATAATCATTTTTGAAATAAAAAGAACATATTCAAGGCTGCATGAACTTTTAAATTAAATAAAAAATTGTGTTGTTGTTACACAACAAAAACACACAAATTTTACATCACAGTAAAAGCAAATGAATTTAGAATAATAATATAGAGGCTTTTTTAGTGATATTCTTCATATTATATTCAGTTATGAGTAATAATGTTGACTACTTTAAAAATAAGCATCCAATTGACAGAGTACTTAGAGCGCATGTCTCTTGCGGCATGGGTGTCTGGTTTGAATCATGGTACCGATACGCTCCAGTCTACCCAGCTATAAATGGGTACCTGACTTTGAGTTAGGGAAGAAAAAGACACAGAGGAAGGGAACTGGCTACCCCACCTCTCGATGCTGGACCTAGTATGGTGAAGTCTTTAACACTTCACTTCCCTTCGACATTATCTGCTATAGGACTACCTTTTCCTTTACTTTGAAAAAAAAAAACCTCATTTCAGTGAATGAAAAAAGTACCCACTAACCCATGCATAAAGACTGAAATGCTATTCGAAGTGCTCCAGGGTCTTTTAATATAACACGAATCCATATATGAGTATTATTTACAAGTTTCAGCTTCCTGTGATATTTTGTTAATGTGTTACAGACCGTTAGCGAACCATACAATCATTATTAAAATTTTGAAACTAAAAGGACATATTCAAGGCCACATAAACTTTTAAATTAAATCATAAATTGGATTGTATTTACATTATTATGCATAAACAATATGCACAAAATTTTATCTGAAAGAATATTTACATTTTAGTCAATGGTGGCTTGTGTGTACCATATTTTGAATAAGAGTTTTGTGTGGAGGTGGGGATAATCATTGCAGCCCTCACAAATAAAATTTGCTCATTTTGTAGTTTGCTGTCTTTTTCTGTGTAAGCTACCATATGCTAAGCTCCTTCAAGCTTCTAAATTGGGTTGGCTGTCCTCGGTCTTCCAGCTGTTGCCTTGATACTCCTCTGTGGTTCGAGAAGCAAAGAGATAATTTGAACTGTTTTAATGTCATTTGTCTACTGCCTGTGAGCCTATAGAGGATGAAAGTATTGGTACAAGTAATTTCCATTATCCAGTAGAATACTTGTTTCCACCACTTGTTGCTGCATTGTTTGTAAATGCCATAATATCCATGCATTTAATCAGCACGGTCACATCCATTCATATTTTGATTATGGTCTTGGACTGTTATTGGCTTTGGTTTTGTTGTAGTAGTCATTCCTGTATTTATTTTGGTGGAAACAATGATTACTGGCTTTTTTTTTTTTGCTTTCTTATCCCTCCATTCAATACAAAGTAAAGATGAATCTTTAGTTTGCCAGCATTTCTGTTCCATGTGTGGTGTATGGAAAGTGATTTTATTTCTAATTTATAGCCAATTCGGTTTGACTGAAGGGTGCCAAAATAGTATTGCTTTCGCTGAAGCAAATAGTCAATCAGTGCCCTTGTGGTGTAGAACCTGTCTGCAAATATATGATAACCAATTCCAATTTGCTGCAATAGTATCTGCTTGAATCATATGAAGTATCCGCTCTGTATTAAGTAAGCAGGGATAAAACATACCCAGTGGTACTGTCAACAAGACCAAAACTCTTTATATGATACTTACTAGGCTTAGTTGCATTAAATTGCTTGTATTTCCATCTCCCTTTAAATCCTACAATCATTTCATCAACCAAAACATTTTCAAAGGGCTTAAAGGCATTATTGACATTTTCAGTCAAAGAGTTGATGAATGGCTCCACTTTATTTTTTCCCTCAGCATCAGGCTCTGCCACTGGTAAAGTGGGATGATATAAATATTTATAGGGGACTTAGTGTACTGACTGAGATCAGCTGTGAAGGTATCTGTATCTAATAAGAGTGGTGTATTACAGATGACCTTACTTTGCTACCACATTTAGACCTCAGTCAGACTTATTCTGGAATATTGTGATGACTACGTTGAATGTCTAGGGTTATGATAGTGATGAAGTGTACGTTTACAACAACCAACAGACAGATAAACAATTTAATTTAATCCACAATACTTTACAACACTGTGACACTCACATACATAGAACACTCTATAAGACTATCTTAATAAGTCAAGTGTTAACTTTTAAAATATGTATTAATTCCTTTCAATAATAGATATCCTGATTCAACTACAAAGTGAACCAGGAATCACAATCAAATGTAATCACAAGTTGTATGTACACAATTTATAGATAGGATCTTTGTATTGACATATATTATTATTACAATATGTGTGTAAGTAGTGATGTAGTACTATGACGTAATACTGGCTTTTCAAGCTAGGTTGTTGTTTGTCATCATGACTTCAAGTGTTTGTTTCTGGTGGAAATAATATTGGAAAGGTTCACAGTTTCTTTTATTTGAAACAAATAATTGTCCCTCTTGAATTAATGTACAGTCAATTTTAGAGGGGGGGTACACAAGATTGAGCTGCTCTGGCCAACGAAATCTTAACTTCTGTGTGGGCGGCAGGAAACTGTCTCCTTTGCTCGCTTGCTTCACCGTTTTCTTGAGAAACAACACTGGTCGATATCTTGACCAAGGAGTATGCTACCAGCCTCTGGATTCAGCAAAACTCAGACCAGGTGCTGCTTTAATACTTTAGTACCACGGTCCCTGAAACAAGAAGGTTATACCTCCTACTTCAGAACTTCTTCTTCTTCTTCTTGCGATCGCATCTTTGATGATTACACCGTCAGACGAGTTCTCATGATGAATTCGACTGTTGTTTGAAGTTCCTCTTTAACTCCATATAGCTTTGAATTTAGTGTTGAGTCATTGGGCCAGTATATCTTTCTTAACTGGTCATACAGAGGACAGTCCTGTAGAACATGCTCAGCAGTTTGTTCGTTTAATCCACATGTGCACAGTGGTGAAGCAGACAATCGTAACTTGTGCATGTGTTTATTCAGTTTGTTATGCCCTGTCCTGAGTCGAAAAATAGTTATCTGTCCCTGCCGGTCGAGAGTGTGATAGTCGTCTTTGGGTTGGTTCTGTTCTCTTCTTATAGTCTGGATAGCTCTCTTTTTCTCAAAGTATGTGACTTCATTATCTTCTTGTTCACATTCTCCTCCCTTTTTTGCAAGTTTATCTGCCTTTTCATTTCCGGGTACACCACAATGAGATGGTACCCACTGAAGTATGGTTCTCTTTTTGGCAGCTACCTTGTTTAGTTCATTTCTCAGATGCGGGAGTTTACCACCCTTGAGAGCTTGCAGGACAGACAGTGCATCTGTGAGGATGACTACCTGGTGGCAGTCAGAGTTGGTGTTATAAATCATATTTGCAGCTTGCTCTAGAGCTTGAACCTCAGCTGTATAGTTGGAACAGAATTTACCAGTGGGAATGTGCCTAGTCTCATAGTGGTTGTCAGGATATGAGATAAAGATACCGGCACCTCCATTCCTAACAGCATTAGTTGCTGATCCATCTGTATAGGCATGTATCCATGATTGATCGGGATAGCTTTCTTGGATCATACTCAATGTAGCAGTTCGTTTTTGCAGATCATTATACTCACATCCACTTGTGAGACCACTGACCGACGTATTAATTTGGAGGGCACTGCTGGCCTGCTCCCATGGTACAGGGTATAGGGTGGGCTTCAGTGGTGTTGTCTTCATAGATAGGTCTTCTTGATGCTGTCTTATAAGTCTTTTTCCCCGATGCACAAAGCTGCTACGCTTTAGACGTCCCAATGCCAGATCATCTAGTCTTGCCTTCATTGGGTGCGTTGGCATACTGTTGTACTTTTCCATCTGGATCATGGTCTTTGTGTCTCTTCTATGGGACAATGTCTGTAATCCAGCAACTTTCTGCATCTCTGTTATTGGTGTAGTTTTCATGGCTCCTGTAATGAGCCTGAGAGCTTGATTTTGCACCTTGTCCAAGGACTGCAGATGTGAGTTAGCAGCTGATGACCATGCTGCTGAGCTAAACTCTAAGTGTGGTCTTATTACTCCACTATAAATCTTCTTTAGATTTCGTTCATTTGCTCCCCAGTTGGTACCTGCCAATTTTCTGAGTATGCCTAGTCGTCTTCGGGCCTTTCCTTCTGCATTTTCAATATGCTTATTCCATGTAAGCCTTTGGTCAAATGTCACCCCAAGATAGGTGGGGTAGCTTTCTTCCTTGATAACGGTTGTCCCTAGGTGTATGTTAGCTGATTTGTCCTTGGGGGCGAGGGAGAACAGTGTTGTGGAGGTTTTGTCTGTGTTTATTGTGATAAGCCATTTCTCTGCCCATGACACTAGCATGTCTGCTGCCCGCTGCATTCTATAATTTGCTGTGGTGACATTTTCATCAGCGCACCAGAGTACTAGGTCATCTGCATATAAGGCAGCTTTCACTCCTGCAGGGAGATCTTTCACCAGGTCATTGATGTAAACAAGGAAGAGTGTAGGGGAAATTACTCCTCCTTGAGGTACCCCCTGATGGAGCAACACTTTTCTGCTCTGCAGACCGTCAAGAGTGACTCTAGCTCTCCTGTTATGCAAGTATGACTGGATCCATTTCATCATGTTGCCTTGGATTCCACCTCTCCCAAGTTTTGCAATGAGGCCATCTTTCCACACCCTGTCAAAGGCCTGCTTGAAGTCGACCCAGATCGTTAGGACCTTTTTCTTCTCCTGAAAGGCATCTTCTATTGCTTGAGACAAGTAAGTAACTTGGTCTTCTATACTGTAGCATTCTCTAAATCCAGCTTGTTCCGGCACCAGGATCTGCTCAGACTCTAAATACCATTTCAATCTGTGGTTGACTATTCGCTCCATAGTCTTCCCAACACAGCTTGTGAGACTGATTGGCCGGTAACTTGCAGCCTCGGTCTTACATTTCCCTTTCTTTAGTATGGGTATTGTGATGGCTTCTCTCCATACTTGGGGTACCGTTCCTTTCAACCAGCTGTGGTTGAATATCTCAAGCAGTTTTGTCTTTGCTGCTGAGCTCAGATTTACTAGCATTTCGTTGCTGATTTTGTCTGGGCCGGGTGACTTTTGAAACTTAAGCTTGGAAATAGCCTTCTGTAGTTTCTCCTAGTGTGATGGGTTCCCTCATTGGGGCAGGAGTATCTGTCTGTCCCATGGTTGCCAGTATTTCTTTTCTTATCTCTCTCTGATGGTCTATGTTAATGGGTAAGTTGCTTTCTGAACTGTATCTTCTAGCAAACAAGTCTGCAGCTTGTTTTCCTCTGAAAAGTTTGCCACCTTCATCCAATGTGATAGTCTGCCTTGGTGAGGAACACTCTTCATTTAGAGACTTGACTAATCTCCAAAGTTTCCTGCCGTCTTTCTCAAGGTTCAGCGATGCCGTTTTAGTTCTCCAGCTTTTCCGTTTTTTCTTCTAGCTTTGTTCTCTGAAACTCTGCTACAGCCTTTTTCCATTTGTTGTGAGTTTCAAGTGAAGGCTGAGACTCTGCGTTCTTTCTAGCCTTGTCCATAGCTTCCTGACGTTCTTGGAGTGTGCTGGACCAGTATGGTATGTAGTTACGCCGGCATCCTTTGGGAATGGTTTCTTTTGCAGCTTGTAGTATGCATCTGTTGAAGTCTTTTCTCTTCTTCTTCTTCTTTCATCCTTAGCCACCAACCGGCAAAGCAGTATGTGGCCAGTACGCCTAGTGGCGTCTTAGGGCAACAACAAATTGATCAATCTATCGCTGTTTCCACCACGCCTAGTGGCGTCTTTGTGGAACAAAAACAGACCAAACAATCTATCGCTGTTTCCATAATCAGATTGGTTGGCAAGCAGGTGATCAGCCCACTGTGCGAAGTTTTTACGGGATGGGGTAAACAGCCCCATGCCCAAACCCTCCTTAGTCGCTTTTTACGACATGCGTGGTAGGGTGCAGTGTTACTATTCTTTGCTCCCCTTTCGGGCCCCGGCAACACACGGGTGTGAAGTCTTTTACCACTTCATTAATATCTCGGTTCTGTACCTTGAGGGTAGACAGCAGCGTGTTCACCTGATGCCTGAATAAACCCCAGTTGGCTTTTTTGTAGTTCCATCTTGTAATGGCTGGGCCTGTACTGAGAGTTGCACTCTGGACAGTAAGAAAGATTGGGCGATGGTCGCTTCCCCCTAGTTGATCTCCTACTTCTCTACTAATAGATCCAGCTATATCTGGTGTGGAGAAGGCAAGATCTGGTGTTGAAGTTGTGTGCCATCCTCTGGAGTAGAAGGTAGGAGTATCTGTGGCATTATTGACTAGGATTAGGGAGTGATCATCTTGCCAAGTTTCAACCTCTTCACCTCTGTGATCCAGATGGTTATAGCCCCAGCTCTGGGAGTGGCTATTAAAGTCTCCAACTGCTATAAAGTTGGTGGCTGGTACCTGTATAGAGCTGAGACTCAGAGGTTTGTTGTTCGGACAGTAATAGTTCAGGAGTTCTATTTCCATCTTGTCTACCTTTATCTGCAGCAGCTGATATTCTGCTCCATCCATGAAGGTTTTTTCCTTTCGTGTGCAGGAATGTTATTCCTTACAAGAGTAAGTACTCCTCCTTTTCGTCTATCTTTTCTGTCGGATCTGAAGCATTGATATCCCCTTATTTTAAAGGTTTGATCTGCTTTCAAGTGAGTCTCTTGGATACAGCAAACACTGACTTGCTTCTCATACAAGATGTTTTCCAGCTCTGTCTTTTTGCTGTATCCAGCCTGCTTGCTGTTCACTCCCTCTGCATTCCAGTGCATTATGACAAGTGGCACTCTGGGTTTCTCTTTTTCTGTTTTGTTTTGGTCAGTAGTTCTCCTCCGCCGTCTGCTGACTCCACAAGACGGTCTAGAGGGTCCTCCAGTAGCTGAGGGTGGGCTCTGTCGAGGCTCAGAGCCCGGCACTGCACCTGCCTGGTGGAGCTCCACAGGGCGAGCACCAGAACGAGATTTATTTGACGGTGTACTCTCCATAAAAAAAAAAAAAAGCGAGTTGCATGATACTGTGGTTTCCGGTGCGCCTTCTGGCCCAGTATCTACGACTTTAGCACCTGCTCAACGGGAGAGTGGGCTCATCCCTAATCTGTTTATGTTCCCAGTAGTAGACTATTCGCAAGCAGCCTGGGGGTGTCACTGCTCTGCGCGGACCTTGTTTACCGAGGCGGCGTCCGAGCTCGTATGGTGAAAATATGGTTGCGTTATCTTCAAAATAGCCCTGTCTTTCCCGTGGCTTTTCTGCCATCCTGCAACTTTGAGTTAGGGAGTTCTGAGCTCCAGTCTCTTTCCCAGGCGTTTTATCCTGGCCTGGCACGCATACAGAGGACCCCACTTCTGGTTCTAAGTTAGCAGTTGGGGATAGGTGGGGTAGCACACTGTGCATTCCCCGTCATCCAGGGGGCTCTCCAACTATGCAGAGCTTGCACAATGCTGTGCTCTGGTTTTGGGCTCTCCCAAGGAATCCTCACGTCCTGCACAGAGCCACTTCCAGATACCCACCACCTGCCAACCCTCCATTGTAGAAATCTCCTGCATGCGGCCATCCAGTCAAGAGCCAGTATTAAGTCTGGTGCCCAAGTGATCCCCCCAAGCTCAGTGTGCAATGCTGGGTTCTCATCATGCTGCAACACAGGGGGGATTGTGATGCTCAGCCATCTCTCTCAATTCTGCACCGATAAGTGACATCGGGGACTTAACTGTGCCTCAGTGCTGGGAGGCCCCGTTTCCGGGTACACCACACACAGCCAATTGAGGCAACGGTCGCCGTGGGCGTGATAGACGACAAACAGTGAAGAATGAGGCAAGAAAGCATTTAACCCATGAAGTGGGGGTGGATTGGTGCAGACCAGAGCATGTACCACTCGCCGGTGGGTTCTGCATCTACACCTATAGGGTTCCACCCACTCCTCAGCCCATTTAGTCTGGCCCCTCACCCAGGACCTGTCCGGCTTGGGTGACCCTGCCAGGAGTAAAACTCCCGCCGGCATAGCTCCCGAGATCATTGGGGCGCTCAAGCTCTCCAACCACGGCAAGGTAGGCTTACATGTGGAGAGACTTCAGAACTAATTTATAATCTATTTCCACACTGAAGCACAATACATAACAAACACCGAGTTCAGTGCGGTAGGCCAACTGCTAGCTTCTCATGTAACAATATACACCAGTATTCCTCTCCCTAATGGTTACAACGCCTCTGCAATTCCAGCATTACTTCCTTCTATTCAATAAGATAGGTGTCATAGTACTATTTGGCAATCCCATGCAGTTATACTCCTCCGACAAGTTTTGTTCATGGTGGAGCAATATCTAGGCTTTGCCTCATGGTCGTTACTGAACCACACACATACAGACATAAATTATCAATTCACATTCAATTTTCATCAAAAAGATATCAAATATGTCTAGCTTACCACAATTCAAGGAAATATTAAACAAGTACGTTGACTGGCGATGAGTTATGGCACAATTCCGATCTGCCTCTGTCCCAGGCTTTTATTAGAAAAATATGAGCTGGTTCTCAACGCACTTGCTTCTACAAAGTTTATTTTCAAAAAGTGGCACTGAACAGACGCTCCTAATTGACTATATTAAATGGTCTAGCCAATGAGACCATGTTTACAAAAGCTTTTGAAAAAATGTACCCTTCCTATCGTTTCCATTAACAACCAAAAATAGTATTAGCAGTCGACTAATCATGTTTCGCCTTACATATTATTCTAGCCAATCAAATCGGATTTAACGTGGTGGCCTCATTTCCTCTAAAGCAGTGTCCAAACACGCCATTATGAGCAAATATGATCCTGTGTTGTCAGACAACACCACTATAGTATTTTGGCTATAATTTGTTAATTATTAGACTATTTGCTTAACACCTAACATATTCTTTGTCAGCAAGTCCTAAGGCACCCAAATATATAAGTTTAATGGAGCTAAGTGGCTGCGTTCAAAATATGTATTTTCTTCTACCACCCGTTCACTTCTATACGATGGGGTGTCTTCTGTACTGTCAGGCTAATGTCAGGATTTCAGACGTAAAACAGTATTGTGTCATGTTTCCTAATAAGCATTAACCATGTTTTTTAAAACCTTACCTCGTATTGGTAGTGTTTTTTATTACTGTTTATTTGAAAAAAAAACAAGCCTGCATGCCTTTCGCGTGGGGTGGCATTAATTTTAAATCGCGAAGCGACGTGGTAGCATTGCATGCGTTCCTCCGTACATCTCTCTCTCTCTCTCTTCTAAGCCCGTCTGTCTTTTCGTTTACGTAGTGCATAAAATGACATTAATGTAATATTAATCTAGGTCATTACGCAGTGTGCCTATCTCAAGGTTTTCTAAGAAACACAGTACCAGTTTTATTTTTAGAAACGCGTGTATTTGATGCAGTAGGCTTTACTAGCAAACGTGAAAGCGCTACAATTATGCAGACGAAGTAGAAAAAGGGGTTTTCTTTTTAGCTAGTATGACGTTCTATAACACAGGCGTACGCTATTGTGACCGCACTGTTCTTTTACCATTCTTCTTTCCTTTTATTGAATTAATTCGTTAGGCTTTACATTTACTTCCTAATTTAGATATGTGGATTTAGAATGTTTCACGACAGCCACATACATCACTGTTTGATAGCTAGACAAAAATCTATCTTTTTCAAAGTTTTTGTGATAAAATGGAACATAAAGGCAATCAGTTTCTGGTGAATAAAAGTCTTTAATAGACGGTCTGGGATCAGTGCCTATAGCATTTATTGTGGCTATAAACTTCAACAA
The DNA here is from genome assembly GCA_024509875.1 of Oreohelix idahoensis. Lineage (NCBI taxonomy): Eukaryota > Metazoa > Mollusca > Gastropoda > Stylommatophora > Oreohelicidae > Oreohelix > Oreohelix idahoensis. The sequence continues at coordinate 322,811 of JAMPIV010001149.1, forward strand.
CTCATTTTGATAGTGCTGTCCAGTTTGAAAATCTTGATCTTTTTAGGGATGGATTATTTTTTAAGTTTTGCATACTCGCTTACAGAATGTACTATTGAATTTGCAATGTCCTATAGCAGTCAAATGGAGTTAATGCCTCACTAAGACCTAAGTTGTGTAATCCTGGTTTGCAACCATATTTGGGAAGAAATCTGAATAAGTTTTGGGTCTTTGTAATACTGATGTTTGGTACTGAAATCCATTCATCACCAATTGCAACATGTTGCTCCTTTGTACTACTGCCCCCCCCTCCCCCCCTCTGTTTTTGTCGATGGTTTGGTCAAAACTTTTTGTTGCAATAGGGCCTAGCTGTGACCACGCCCTCTCTTCATTAGAACTAGATTCTTCATTAAAGTCAGATCCGAAATTACATCATCTTCACTAAACTCATCAAACATACACAACTCCCTAGCCCTTTCTATGCATAAAAAAGACCTACATTTTTATAAACCTGATGTTTGCTAAACATTGTCTGTATAAACAAAAAAAAATTACAATGTTGTGCAGACACCTATAGGGTGAAGCTAGAGTGTGCTCTCCAGGGCGCGAGCTTGGGCACAGTTATATGGAGATCAAGCTGATGCCCAAGCAGCATGTTCCACCTCTCCCTGCAGCCGATAGATCCAGAGGAATGGCAGTAGCCGATACTGTTTGGTACCAGCCACGTCGCAGGAGTTGCCAGAATGTTGAATCAATACTAGACTGCCTTAGGGACTCTGACTACAGATTTATCCTCATGGTTTACTCATGAAGCCTAACCAGTAATCGGATATTCCCGCAAGGCAGCAGTACTTTGAATTCAGAGTTTTACCTTCTCTTAGATAGGCTACCAACCAAGGATCACAAGCACTATCTCCCTGAAGCTGCTGGTTTTAAGGCACCAGTGACTCGCCTTTGCCCCTCCGCCCATCAGTGAAAACAGTTCCGCCAGGCTCAAATTGAGCCACACATGAAGGCCAGGAGCTGGGCTTCGTTGTCAGAGGCTATTTGAGGCGCATGCCATAGCAGCATTTATCTGCATGGAGAGCTTATCCTCACGACAACTCTTGGCTATGACAACCTTTGGAACCATTTAAACAGTTATCTATGTTAATTTTGCAATGAACTAATCTGTTAATTTACCTTTCTTTCTTTTTGTTTGTTTATTTGATCTTGCACATGCCCTGAGGTCAATAGACTTTGATGCGTTGAATCATCCACTGAGGGGCCATACAGACTTATTAACCTTATTTCATTTGAACTGTATATCATTACGGTATTAGTTATCTGAATTTGTTTTTAAGGACTTTAATCTGAATAAATCCTCATTTGCATGCCACTTGATATACCATGCTTTTTAAGTTTCCTTTTAAATGGAGTAGCCAGCATTAACTTTTCACAACTTTGTAATTAGGATCTGCTGATCTGCAAACTGTGCAAAGTTTCACTTCTTACGTCAATGATGATTTATATCTGTGAGACAGACACTATTGTCACGGAATTTTGGGTCACACTCTTGTCTACAAATTTCGTATTCTGTGACAGTTGTTGTACTGACTTTATTACATGCTTTTCAGTGGTCGGCACCTTTTTCTTTTTCTGCTATGTAGCAGATATTTGATATTGTCAAATCATTTGACACTCCTTTTTGGTGATAATTCATCGCATTTGCTTGGCGCTTCACAGCTTTGCGGAGATTAACGTAGGTAAAACCCATATGGGCCTGGTCAGTTTTCGCATTAGTTTGCTCAAGCCATGCCAGGCAATAAAATTACTCGCCCGCAGACGGATTTTGTGTTCGCAAGCGACGGATAAAAAGATTACTTGTCTGTGCGACACATTTTGGACAGACATGAATGACATCATCATTTCCTGTCCGACTTTTACGAGCAGATTACTTTAGATAAAAGTAAGATGTTACATCTGAAACACATTGTCGAAAGAGTTAACGGACTTGTCACTTCTATATATAGGAGAGGTGACCTTTTACATGACACACATAATTTCAGGCAGAAATAATTTTGAATGACCCCACCTAAATATGCAGTTTTGAAACAATTGGCGGGGGTTCAAAATTGAGGAACCACAAATTTCCTGATTAGACCCTGCCTAAATCGTAACAAACAACTGTGGGCGAGACACAGGGCCATATAACCTGACACGTTTGCAGTATTAAGACACTGAGAATCGCTTGCCAAGACAACAACCAGAAGCATCATTAGCCTTCTATCTACAACTCTGCCAAGAGTAATCTTGTGCGAAGGTAGACCCCTTTGAAGACACAAATTAGATACTCTTGAGTTTTGGCCACTGTTGGACCACTACTGCAAAGCAGGGGAGGCAGTTCCGTGACAGACCGACAGTATTTATATAGAACATCTGTGGGATGTTTAACAGGCATTTCACACATGACAAATAAACCAGCTGCCTTTTGTTATAACAGATTTGACCATGCTGGTATCTGTGGCATTCAAGTAAATGCTGATGTAATTCTGATGATTAAACATACTTGTCTCTTGATATTTGTCACGTGGGTTTTGATCATTAAATTACCTAGATCTTCTTCCTATTCTCTCACCCGAATCCTTTTATTTTATTATCTTTCCGTACTTGTTTTTCCTGTATTTTTCGCATCACTCGGGTGCGAAAAATATTTCTCTTCAGTATTCTCAAAACTTTACCTTGTTTTTTCTCATACTGGGATACGTAATTCCACTGCGTAGATGTCAGTGAAGACGAAACTGGGACTTTCGCTTATCTCACGATAGAGCAGACTTAAGTCGGCAGCATTCCCCGTACTGGACGATATAGGCTGTGAATATTCGTTTCGCTAGACCTAGAGGTGTCAAATTGTCTGCATCTTTCACCGGTCACAACGAAATTGCATCGGCCAAACGCTCAGGTAGGAGCGATAATTTACACCTTTTAGTCGCAGTTCGAGACAACTGTCTGGGAATAGCAGCGGCAAACGGCACCCACTGTTGGCCTGGTCAGCGCGAGGTGGGGAAACGCAGAAGTGTCAGTTATGTAAGACGTCTAGTAATGGTAATGTTAAATGTAAGGTGTTGTACACGTAAAGGGGAGATGATTTCGGAGTTTGAGAAAATGTGGGATTGTTTGCCCTTGTTTTCAAATATTCACCCTAGAGCTGAAATCTGATTGCATTTCAGTCTCCAACATCTCAGTAGATGAAACACGCGTGCTAGTGAATGAAGCTTTATAGCGAATTTCATAGTTCTCGTCAGTAAATATAATAGATATCTAGTATTTTGTGAAGTGATAAAGTGTTAAGTCGCTTATTTCATTTTAACTAGTTTCTTTTGAACAGAGTGCTTAATTTATAGTTTGTTATATTCTCTAAGTCGACGAGTTACAGTGGAAATACATAATAAATTATATCTTAGCTTACTAAACAATAATGTAGCTATAATGAAGTTAATTTAACTGCTAAATACTCAGTCGAGAAGATTTTATATCAAACTTATAAATGCCAGATGCGACATCAGTGAATATTGACGGAATATGCATGATATTCCTAATTCATGATGATCGATTTTTTTTTATATATATAACTTATTTCTCGGGAAGTTTTAAATTATAAGTCAAGCGGTCGGCTTGCTATTTAAAATGTAAGTTATATTGAGTACATATATGTAAATTATTTGATATGTGCTCTTTCTTTTATATAGTGAAACGGTGGTACCCAACTTGCCAGCGTTTAGTAAAGAGACATATTTGTGTGAAGCATAGACAGTTCCTATCTTTAACCACGTGGGTTTTTTTTGTTTCAAGTAACACTGATCTGACAGTGCTTATGCCATCAGAGAGAGACAGTAATAGCAATCCCACTAACGGTTTCTAAGGACTAGAAATATATATTGGGCTTTTGAGCCAGTTCATATTGCTCCACAAATTTAGATGTACATGCTGCCTGGCGGCGAGAATATTACAAGAAGATCAGAACCATTCCGACAGAGTTTTGACTAGTACTGTGGTGACCAAATATAGTAACTTCCTGAAAGTAGACACCGATCTGACATTCCTTAAATTCTAGAAACCAAAGCTAATGACATTGTGCTCTGCTAACTTTCGTGCCTGGACAATATTTTATGTGACTTAATCAGACATTCGAAAAATTAGAACACCCAAGGAATCGTTCCCTGAGAGTTTAGTACGTCTTTTGGAACTGGGGATTTCTTGGTCAAGGACTGCATTTTCGGGTCTGTGTGAAGGTCCTAGAATTATTATGTTCCCAGAGGCAACGAGCAAAGTTGTGAGTATATGTATGTGAGAGCAAGGCCATGGCTGAATGAATGAGGGTACACAGGTCAGAGTGTTATTTTACCGGGGTATTATTGTCACCCATTTGCTGTCTTAACTTTTTTTAATCTGCAGAATTTGTTACAAAGGCTAGAGTTTCTCTTTTTTCTTAGGCTAAATCAGATTATTCAACTCTGTCCATACATTTACTAGAAAGAAAGAAACCTCTTAGCCTCAACCCTACGTATCTATAACTCTTTGGGCCATCATCTGTTCTCTTAACGGGGCTGTGGGCTAAACCTAGAGTAAGATTCTAACGGGCTATCATCCTTGTAGCATTTTCTTAAATTTTATGACTATTTGTATATGTTTTTCCTTGATGTAATTTTTGGTGTTGTGAGAAATTTTGATATGATAATTAAAATATCTCTCTTGAACAAAAAAATCAGTGCGTTGGTCAGCTCGATCCCAATTATCTGTATATCATTGTTATAGTTTTCCCACGTCTGTGTGTTTACCTGTCGTCACGTGTATGTGCGTGCCCGTGAGTAGATAGAGATATATTAATATATATATCTGTGTTTAGACTGTCTGACGCCTTTAAAAGCGGTCGTAGAAGATAGGTGAGAGAGAGAAGATTATCTCGATTCTCAAAGACAGCCTCTATATCACATTCTATCATCTCACGTGTGGAAATTCTATTGCTTTTCGCCAGCTCACACTGTGACTATCACTCATTCCAACCTATTCAGAAGGGACCAAACCCAAGTCTTAATTCTCCTATCTAAAATCTACGACAAATGGTCGCTCGTTACCGGGAATTGAACCCAAAATCCTAAGGCGATACGACAAATGGTCGCTCGTTACCGGGAATTGAACCCAAAATCCTAAGGCGATACGACAAATGGTCGCTCGTTACCGGGAATTGAACCCAAAATCCTAAGGCGATACGACGAATGGGGTCTCGCCCGACGGATTTTTGAACTTAGAATAGGAAGACGAGTACGACAAACGTGGACTCGTCTATCTGGATTTTGTACTTAAGATTCTTTATTATGATATAGAGTAAGAGTGTGATGTCTTGTGAGTTTTGTATCTTTTAAAAATAATTTATTCCCTAGACTAACGATCTGTTTTCGGGCGTGCTGACCACACAAACTGATAAGTTTTTTCCACAGCATTGAATAATATACATTTGAGTTACAGGTGGATTTTGTCGGAATATATATGTTAATTGTTGATTTTGTAATACTAAACGCTGGTAAAGTTTGTGAGTGTATAACATTCACAAGGGTTCTGAAGCAGGAAGGTGTTTGAACTAAAGTTAAGGAGTGCGTTTCGGACTATTTGTCCAGATTAATTGCCTCCCTCACCCTAACTGTCTTCAGGGGTAAACTTGATAGTGGATTAAAATTAAGGGATTATTTTTCTCTTTAGTTTTTGCAATAATTATTTGCTTTTCCACTGTAGCTACTTATTTTTCAGTGAGTAATCTTAACTACCATTTAGTTGGCGTAGTCGTGTTTTGCATTAGGTGCTTTTTGCCGATTAATAGCAGCGATAGTTAGATTTTATTTTTGGAGGAGGTATCCCAGGGTTAAATATATCATCTTTTGATTTTTGGTATTTTATTTTCTCGTAAGTGGTAGGAACCAGTGTATCCTTTTTCCTATTTTCTTTCTCCACTAGTCTCAGTCACTGACATAATATGGCCGAGAGGGCAAAGCTTAGACAACTCCTCAGGGACGAAGCGAGAGAGGAGGGACTGGAAGGAGAGGAAGCGAAAGCATTTGTCAGAGACGAACTCGAGAGATATGACGCGGAGAGAAAAGCAGCTGAAGCTAAAGAGGAAAAAGAAGTACTAAGGAAGAAAGAAGAAGCAGCCGAAGCTTTGCAGCAGAAGAAAATGGACGAGGAAATGGAAATTCGCAGGGCGAACGAAAGAGAGAAGGAGAGACAGCATGAGGAAAGAGAGAAGGAAAGACAGCATGAGGAAAGAGAGAAGGAGAGACAGCATTTGGAAAGAGAAAATGAGCAACGACGACAGCACGAGTTGGCTCTTAAGGCTCTAGAAGTCCAAAGTCTGGGTGCTGCCTCTACCTCCAGCAATGGAGAGTCTTCTCCTCATTCTTCCGTAACTGATCCTTCTAACACTCAATCTACTCATCTCTCTGCTATGTCTTTTCCGCTAGAATCTTTCCCTTGTCCTAATGAGAAGATTGACACTTGGCTAGAAAAATTTGAAAAAATTGCAACTCTGTACGGGTTAGAGAGGTCGCGTTGGAATATGAAGCTTTCCCAGGCTTTGAAAAGTTCTGCGTATGATGTTTACGCCAAACTGGAAAGCAGCCAACAAGACAACTATGATCTGTTGAAGAAAGCGTTACTGGAGCGCTTTGAAATGAACGCTCGCAAATTTTTGCAACTGTTTCGCAACAGCCGGAAAGAGAATTCTGAAACTTTTCACCAGTTCTCATCTCGTCTAAAGGGATATCTAACAAAGTGCCTTGAGCTTTCGCAGCTCCCCTCTACCTATGAAGGTCTTGAGGAATTTGTTTTAACAGAACAAATAAAGAACACTTTGTCTGCTGATACCCGGAGATTTCTAGCTGAGCAGGGGGCAGAAAAACTTGAAGACATCTTAGAGAAGTCTGAGCGTTACCACAATGCGCTGGCTGAACTACCGGCCACAAAGCGGAAACCGACAGAGGAGCATTTTCGAAAACATAACCTAGAGCAATCTTCTCAGGCTTCTAACCTAAATAACCACAGAGAAACTGGACCTCAAAACCCCCCTCCTGAAAAATCCAAGTTCTACAAGAACAAGTACCCCAACCACCCCAAACAGTCTGATCAACCCGACCGCCCTACATGGCAGCGCAGCCAGAAAGGACAAGGTGGCAAAGGGAGAACCCCTGAGCACGGGACATATGATCAGACCGAGCACACCGAGCCGAAACGCATCGGATGCTTATTGACAGTCTCGCAAGGTGGAATTATTGACAGTGATTCCCAACCTGTTGGGGATAGACCCTCAACGCGAGGTACGGTTATTTTGAACGGTTCTCAAACTTCTTGCTTATTTGACACGGGGCTTTCTTATGATTGCATTGTTGCCAGAAACCTGGTCAAACCTGGTCAAGAGACAGCAGAGACCGTCCAACTTTGTGGAGTTCGTAAGAGTGAGGCACCTACAGCGCTTCCCGTCGCATTGGTGGAGATACACTCTGACTTTGTCAGAGGCGTGATCAAAGCGGCTGTTATGGATGATCCCATCTACCCAGTCATACTTGGCGGGAGATACGTGTGTATTGGGAAACCGGAAGAGCTGATTGTGGCAGCAGTAACTACAAGAGGGCAAACCAAGAAGGAACGGGAGCCTGCGCCTAATTTGTTACCTATGGAACTTAAAGAAGCGCAATACAAGGACCCTACTTTGGCACCCTGCTTTAGGAAACTGCCCATGGCTAAGGAACCCAGACAGCACGGGGACATTTTTTCTGAGGATGGCGTACTTTATCGGAGAACGGGCAAGCCTGACCAAGGTTACAACCAGCTCCTAGTACCGAAACAGTACAGAAGCCAAATCCTAGAAATGGGGCACTCTCTTCCCTTCAGCGGACATATGGGACAGAACGCCACAAACCAACGCATAACCACTCATTATTGGTGGCCAGGAGTAAATACTGATATTATCAGATATGTCAAATCCTGTGCCCAGTTGCCAACGTGTGCCACCCAAGCAACGGACACCCCCAGTCCACATGGGTGAAATGCCAATAATGGGAACACCATTCGAACGGGTTGTGATCGACATTTTAGGGCCTTTCGAGAGGACTAAAAGAAGGAACAGGTTCATTCTGACCTTAGTCGATACATGCACTTTATGGGCAGAAGCTATCCCGCTAACATGCGCAGATGTCAAGCATGTCGCAGAAGCCCTCGTGCAGATTTTCACTCGGTTGGGATTCCCTCAACAAGTGTTGACGGATAACGGATCTCCATACCGAAACCTGTTGATGGATGAGATCGTTAAGATCTTGAGGACCAAACACATCTACACGAAGCCTTATGCTCCGGCCGGAAATTGGCTCGTGGAACGTGTTAACGGAAACCTCACCATGATGTTAAGTAGACTGGCACAAGTGAAACCTGAAGATTGGGATTGTTGCATTCCGGCAGCTTTATTTGGCTATAGAGAATCTCCTCATACTTCCACAGGATTTCCGCCAGCTACGTTTTTATTCGGCAGACCCATTAAGGGCCCGCTCGAAGCCTTACTTTGGTCGCTGACAGACCAGAAGGCGGATGAGACAGTCGTCTCAGCCAGTAAATACGTATCGGATTTAAAGGAAAGGTTGAAACTAGGATGGGACCTAGCAACGACTAACTTTAAGCGAGCACGCACAAAGCACGCTAACCGATACAGGAAAGTCGCGAAAGAGAGAGAACTGGAAGTAGGAGAGAAAGTTTTGGTATTACTCCCTACCGAGAACAACCAACTGAGGATCGGATGGCAAGGGCCGTTTACCGTCCTGAAAAAGATTTCTAAGGCTAACTACCAGATCTCTATTCAAGGAAAGGAAAAGGTTTTCCATTTAAATCTGTTAAAGAGATACTTGGAAAGACCGGCGCCGACCTCCGACCATCTCCTGACGATCGCCAGAACTGACGAAGATGATGATAGTGGCAGGGATATTCCACCGCTATCACAGGAAATCTTTCAAAAATGTCAGAAGCGGCGACGCTCTTTCAAGCGCGCATGGGAGACATTCCAGAGGAAGGAAACGTTGGGGCAGACTTCATGAGTAGGACTTGGACAGAGATGGAGGGGGAAGATGAGAGGGAAGAAGACAGACACCCCGAAGCTACGGTTATAGGAAATTTAATTCCATAACGTAGACATGGAGTGCTTCCATATCTTAAGGGGGGACGTCCTGTCACATGGGTTTTGATCATTAAATTACCTAGATCTTCTTCCTATTCTCTCACCCGAATCCTTTTATTTTATTATCTTTCCGTACTTGTTTTTCCTGTATTTTTCGCATCACTCGGGTGCGAAAAATATTTCTCTTCAGTATTCTCAAAACTTTACCTTGTTTTTTCTCATACTGGGATATGTAATTCCACTGCGTAGATGTCAGTGAAGACGAAACTGGGACTTTCGCTTATCTCACGATAGAGCAGACTTAAGTCGGCAGCATTCCCCGTACTGGACGATATAGGCTGTGAATATTCGTTTCGCTAGACCTAGAGGTGTCAAATTGTCTGCATCTTTCACCGGTCACAACGAAATTGCATCGGCCAAACGCTCAGGTAGGAGCGATAATTTACACCTTTTAGTCGCAGTTCGAGACAACTGTCTGGGAATAGCAGCGGCAAACGGCACCCACTGTTGGCCTGGTCAGCGCGAGGTGGGGAAACGCAGAAGTGTCAGTTATGTAAGACGTCTAGTAATGGTAATGTTAAATGTAAGGTGTTGTACACGTAAAGGGGAGATGATTTCGGAGTTTGAGAAAATGTGGGATTGTTTGCCCTTGTTTTCAAATATCCACCCTAGAGCTGAAATCTGATTGCATTTCAGTCTCCAACATCTCAGTAGATGGAACACGCGTGCTAGTGAATGAAGCTTTATAGCGAATTTCATAGTTCTCGTCAGTAAATATAATAGATATCTAGTATTTTGTGAAGTGATAAAGTGTTAAGTCGCTTATTTCATTTTAACTAGTTTCTTTTGAACAGAGTGCTTAATTTATAGTTTGTTATATTCTCTAAGTCGACGAGTTACAGTGGAAATACATAATAAATTATATCTTAGCTTACTAAACAATAATGTAGCTATAATGAAGTTAATTTAACTGCTAAATACTCAGTCGAGAAGATTTTATATCAAACTTATAAATGCCAGATGCGACATCAGTGAATATTGACGGAATATGCATGATATTCCTAATTCATGATGATCGATTTTTTTTTATATATATAACTTATTTCTCGGGAAGTTTTAAATTATAAGTCAAGCGGTCGGCTTGCTATTTAAAATGTAAGTTATATTGAGTACATATATGTAAATTATTTGATATGTGTTCTTTCTTTTATATAGTGAAACGGTGGTACCCAACTTGCCAGCGTTTAGTAAAGAGACATATTTGTGTGAAGCATAGACAGTTCCTATCTTTAACCACGTGGGTTTTTTTTGTTTCAAGTAACACTGATCTGACAGTGCTTATGCCATCAGAGAGAGACAGTAATAGCAATCCCACTAACGGTTTCTAAGGACTAGAAATATATATTGGGCTTTTGAGCCAGTTCATATTGCTCCACAAATTTAGATGTACATGCTGCCTGGCGGCGAGAATATTACAAGAAGATCAGAACCATTCCGACAGAGTTTTGACTAGTACTGTGGTGACCAAATTGTTACGTGCAGTCTTTGATATCTTACAATATTATACATTGGTATACTTGTTATGTTCGCAAATATTTTGTAAACAAAATAGATATTTTTAGTGCTTAAGGGAAAGTCATTATTGAGTTACTTCCCTTGAAAGTTGTGTCGTCTCTTTCGATCGAACTCCGCGGATGAATCCAGTTTTACTGCGATTTATTCTTTGTTTGGGTAGTAATAGATTGTTCTTGCTTCAGAATATCTATGGCCTGAATTTATGTGTATTGTTTGGCTGAGTAGGACGAGTCTGTCTTATATCTGTATATCTTTACATATCTAAGTCGAACTATATGTTCTTTTGTCTCTAGAGAGGTCAAAGGCTGTTCGGCGGATGTGTCTCTAGAGAGGTGTGTTTTGGCTTCGCCCTGATCATGGGGGCTGTGTTTTGCTATGTCGGCTTGTCGCCGGGAAAAAGTGATCTCTATATTTATGGGGAAAGTGATAGTCGTCTAGACCTATCGTGTATGCTTTACCCCAGTGTTTATTCTTATTGCCAAGGAATGGCAGAATCATATTTCTGATACGCAGGTAATAAAAGATACTCTTTTGAACTCTCGTACGAAGCCACCGTTTTTCGATAGGTATGACTTGTACATCTGAGAGGATGCATTTAACTAGATGGAAAACGACTCTGATTCCTAGCAGCACTATATCCTGTAGAATGCAGTCAATTGTATCATGATAGAATCTACAGAGCAATGAAACATTTAATGAATGACTAACTTTAAGACAGATTCATTATCTGTATCCAAACGTGAGTGACAGCTCACGAGAGAAGCCATCTTGTAAAAACATTTAGTGACTTTCAAGAAGAGAAAAGGGATGCCCGTATTATCGCTTGATTAGTCCAGAGATCACTGCTACACATGAGAACCCATTGCTAGCGGTTCAATTTGGTTATATGGAAAAATCTGTGCTGGACATTATGTTAAGGAATCTTCACTAGACGAGATTAGGTCTAGAAGTCATCTTGGATATTGTTTATAATCTGACGTGCTTTGTCAGTAAACTCAGATGATATATATATATATGGGCAATACTGAGTGCTTGGCTATTGACAGTCCATTATACTATTATTCTACATGAGTGCCCATGTAACATTGCAAGACCATTTATCCACTGTACCATGATGTATTATGCCAACCTGTGATTTGTCACTATCTGTGCTGTCGAGTGTGTACGTCCAATTAAACTGTAGTAAAGGTACACAGTCGTTGGTGTCGATGACTTCCAGCCATACATGAGTGTGAGAAAAGAACATTTGTCAACACCACGAACTCTTCCTATCATTCGCATATTACACACTCAATCTATGTCTACACACCACTGCGTAGGTCAAGTTGACATTCCATACTCAAACCACGAGCAACACAACAACACAGTATTTAACTCTGGTGATGTTCGAGTGAGCTTCAGATTTTTCAGCATGTCTCTTGCTCAGGGCAAGGGTCTTGTATTAAAAGAGTTTATCAACTGATGATGACGTCTGTCTCCCAAAGAAAGATCTTATCAACTGGTGGACCAGCTTTCTGGGTTTGACCTCGCAGAAGTTCAGAAGTCAACAGATTACCGATACCAGACCGTTTCCTGTGGCTAATACGACACACTTGCAGTATTGGTTTGCTCTTTGTCAACACTTCGTCACGTGACCTGCCAAGTGAATGCAGTATGTAGGTCAGCGTTGTTGACATTTGTACATTAGACATTACAGAGTTTCACAGAACAGTTGGATCAATTCTTGTCAATATTAACAGGAAGACAGTATTATTGAACTAAGAAGTCCTATTTTCATCGATGGATCTTCTTGTTTTCTATATATGAACTTTAATATTTAAGGCCAGAATGTTTAATTGAATAAAGTGGCAGTTTGTTTATTTTCATAAGAATAACTTTGCCATTACTGTAAAACTGAGCCTATTTCGCAACACATACTATCATACACATAATTTATATATTTATGTTTACATGTTGTTTACAGTATGTTAGTTTATATGTCAGCGGGTTGTGTTTAAGGTTGGGCGGAGTCCTCACAACAGAATATCCCACGTCATAGAGGGTCCGTTGTGGGCGTTTTCTTTAGGTGCAATTTCCTTAATTGGAAATTTGCTTACAACAACTAGTTGCTATTTGTGTTAGCTGTGAAGACTGTAATTATTGTTATTTTTGTAATATTTCTTTGTTCTTTAGTTTTGTTTGGATTTGTTTGTAATTTGTTGGTCTACCCTTTTCTATCTTTCAGTTCTATTCACAATTTATATTCATATACTGTGACGTCATTTGTGTTGTTATCCCTTGCAGATTCAGTGATTATTTTCATTGATTTCCCTATTTGATTTATTTGATTTCTGCAAACGTTTTCGTATTGTCAGTCCTATTTGTACTTTATGTATTCTGTTGGTTGACATATGTTTTATATAGGTATATTTCATAAGACACTATTGCCTGTGCACTGCACTTGGATTATGGTATAAACCAGTACTTGATTATTATTACTGTTATACAAGACCTTATTAAGGCTTGTGACCCACAGATATTGGGATAGTATATGATTAATCAAGTCATTAAGAACTTGTGGTATTATTATTGTTTCAAGTGATTAGTATTATTGTTAGACATCATGTCTACATTAGAATACTTCATTACACAAGGGAAATCCCTTGATAAAACTGGTCAACAATTAGAAGAATGGGCAGTTGCTCAATATGACAAAGCATTAGCTGCAGAAGAGAGAAAAGCTGCTGCAGAAGAGAGAAAAGCTATGGCTGAAGAGAAAAGATTAGAAAGAGAAGCTGAGGCTGCTGCTGAACAAAAGAAATTGCAGATGCAGGTGGAGCAAAGGAGATTTGAAGCTGAACAAAAAAAATTAGAAAGAGAAGCTGCTGCTGAACAAAAAAGATTAGACAGGGAAGCTGAACAAAAAAGATTAGACAGGGATGCTGAACAAAAAAGATTAGACAGAGAAGCTGAAGAAAAAAAAGCAATAAGAGAACATGAATTTGAGTTAGAGAAATTGAGATTGACAATTATGAGTAATGTTAATCAGGCATCTAGTGGTAATGGTAAACCTTCTACTTACAAGGTTAAGGTTCCACCGTTCAATCAGTCCAGTGACGATATTACATTCTGGCTGGATAGATTTGAACGTTCTTGTCGTACACATAATGTGGATAAATCACAATACGCTAATCAATTAGCAGAAAACTTGAAAGGTGAATCTTTGACTAGATTATGCCTTGTAGGAGAAGCAGATAAGGATAATTATGATGTCATTAGGGCGGCTTTGATAAAGAAATACCAGCTAAGTGAGGAAGGCTATCGCCTTTTATTTAAGACGATGGTGCCTGAGACAGGTGTAGAATTCTCAGAATTCACTGCAAAGGCACGTCTCACAGTTGATCGTTGGATTGAGCTTTCCAAAACAGAAAAAACGTATGAAGGACTTATGGATTTGTTGCTCAGAGATAAGATTATGTCATGTGTTAACAAACCATTCCTGGAATTTATACATGAGCGTAAACCCAAATCTCTAAAGGAAATGGAAGAATATTGTTCCCAATATGTCACTGCACACCCCGACGTGACTTTTGGCAACACTAAGATTAAGGAGAGTATGCCAGTTGCTTCAGCAACACCATACAATCCCAATCATTCACACAGATTTCAGGGACCTCAAAACAGATTTGATAAAAAAGGTAACCATAATAGTTATCAAAACCAAGGTAACCAATCATTTCAGGGTTCTTCTTCAAAGAACTGGAGACGAGCTGATAGCTCTCGACACAGGGGTGGTCATAATTATAGGAATTTCCGTAGAGGAAGTAATTATAGAAACTATCCGGGTTATCCGTCTTGGAGTCAACAAGATCATAATTACAGAGATACTCATTATAATGAATATGATAATGGTAACCAAGGGAACTATGACTCAAACCCAAATAGGGGTTACAATAGAGGTAACAATAACTACAGAGGTGATAATAACCGAGGTAGATCTCAAAACAAAAGACATAAACCACATTTTCAGGCAAACTCTGCACAACAAGAGTCCCATGAAGCCTATAAACAGAGTAAAGATAATAATGATGCTAGTAATATGGCATGTGCCGCTTTTGATTTTGGGAGAGCATCTCAGTGCCCCCCAATGCAAAACATTATTTGAGCCAACCACAGTGTCTACTTTAAGCTGTGGCCATCCTCTTCCTGCTCTTCCTGCATCAGTCGCGCATGATGGAAGAGGTTCTCTTGTCTTACATAAGGGTTTAGTAAATAACAATCCAGTCTCTGTGCTATTTGATTCTGGATGCACCACAATTGGTGTTAGGCAGTCACTCGTAGATCCTTCCCGTGCCACTGGACAAGTAGTCAAATGTGTAACATTTGGCGGCACATTAGAGAAATACTCTACTGCTATCATTAGGATTGCTACTCCTTTCTTTACAGGAGATGTACACGCATGTCTTCTTCCGAATCCGATCGCTGACCTCATCATCGGTCGCATTCATGGAGTCAAAGAATGCACTCCGCAACAAATTTCCGCGTGGGAAAGGCAAAACATGCAGATTGCTAACGCTGTAGTCACTAGAGCGCAGGCTCTTAATATGCCTCAAACTTCATCTACTGAAGATAATGAAGTGCATAACCAAGGTGATCCCTTGGTAATTTCTCGTGACTCGTTTATAAAACAGCAAGAAGATGATCCCACTCTGAAGAAATTCTTCATTCTTGCAACTAAAGGTGATCCGAATAAAGACACAAGTCGTAAATCGTGGATTACAAAGAAGAATGGCGTACTTGTACGTATGGTTCAAGACTCCATTACGTCAAGTCATTCTCAAATCCTGGTTCCCAAGAATTTGAGAGTTAAAATTTTGCAGCACGCTCACGACTCTCAGTGTGCTGGACACATGGGTTTTTCCAGTACTAGGTCAAGAGTCCTTGCGGCTTTCTTTTGGCCATTGGTAAACAAGGACATACGGATTTATTGTCGATCTTGTAAAGTATGTCAGGAAGTTAAATCCAAAGGTCCACGGCATGCTGCACCCATTCAGGCGGCGGACATTCCTATTCGGCAGTTTCAAAAAATGGCCATAGACATTATTGGTCCATTTAAGATCAAGTCTGCCAGAGGACATCAGTTTATCTTGACGTGTGTTGATATGTGCACACGTTGGCCAGAGGCTATTCCTCTGAAGAGCATTACTACTGCTGATATTGCAGATGCTCTTTGGCTTATATTTTCTCGTCTGGGGTTCCCCGGAGAGATATTGTCAGACCATGGCACCCAACTAATATCAGATACCATGTCTCAAGTAATGTCTACTCTGCAGATAGATAGATCTTTAAGTAGTATCTACCATCCAATGTCTAATGGTATGGTCGAACGCCTTAATAGAACACTTAAAAACTTACTAGGGAAGATAACTGAGGATCATCCTCAAGACTGGGACAGAGTTTTACCTGCGGCCCTCTTCACTTACAGAGAGGTACCCAATGAACATACAGGATTTTCTCCCTTTGAACTCGTCTTTGGCGCGCGTCCGCGTGGCCCTATGTCGTTGCTTCACGATCTCATAACATCTGACAATATTGACGATGACACAAAGTCATCCTACGAATATGTCATCGCGTTGAGACAAAAGATTATCGAAGCATGCAAATTAGCAACTTCTTCTTCTGAATTTGCGAAACAGAAGGCAAGGCAATTTGCCAATAAGAAGAGATGCTTACGACAACTTTGTCCTGGTGACAAAGCATTTGTATTACTACCTTGTAGGGAAAACAGACTACTTATTTCTTGGAAAGGTCCGTATGATATAATATCGAAAATTTCCGATGTCGACTATATTGTCAATATTGATGGGAAGCATAAAACCTTCCAC
Source organism: Oreohelix idahoensis (assembly GCA_024509875.1). Classification (NCBI taxonomy): domain Eukaryota; kingdom Metazoa; phylum Mollusca; class Gastropoda; order Stylommatophora; family Oreohelicidae; genus Oreohelix; species Oreohelix idahoensis. The sequence continues at coordinate 339,416 of JAMPIV010001149.1, forward strand.
ATCAATATGCTTACTGAATTCCATGAACGTCCGGATTATTTGCAACCCATTTTCCAAGCAACGGACAATTCTCCAGTACAACATGGTCATTACTCATCACTGTCCGTGATACAGGATGAGGAAACAAGTTTTTCAGATGTAAATCTTCCTCTTCCAATGATCCCACTCCATTCTAGTGAATCATGGAAGAACGTTACTGTCTCTCCTGATTTGTCTCTAGGAGAACAGCGACAAGTTTCAACTATGTTGCAAACATTTCAGGATGTACTCACTGACATCCCTGGACAAACGCATGTCATTGAACATGACATTGTTCTAACTGACCATACTCCTATTAGGGTTAGACCTTATCCTATACCTATACATTTCCAAGCACAGGTTGAGAAAGAGTTGGATGAGATGATAGATTTGAAAATAATCAAACCATCCACCTCTGCATATTCTTCGCCGATGGTTATTGTTCGTAAAAAAGACAATAACATACGTCTTTGCGTTGACTATCGAAAATTGAATCAAGTAACGAAGTTCGATGCCGAACCTATGCCTTTACTGGAAGAACTACTTACTCGACTCTCCAAATCTCATTTTTTCACTAAACTTGATTTGTCTAAAGGATATTGGCAAGTTCCTTTATCTGAACGCGCCAAACCTCTCACGGCTTTTTCAACACCTAGAGGTTTGTTCCAATGGAATTTTATGCCTTTCGGTCTTATGAACGCACCAGCTACATTCGTGCGCATGATGCGCCGAATCCTATCTTATCGGTCATATGTCATTGCATATCTAGACGACATCTGTCTTTTCAGCGATACTTGGGAAGATCACTATTCAGGGTTAGATGAATTGCTGTCTACTTTGCGCGAGCACAACCTGACAGCGAAACCCTCTAAAGCCTATATTGGTTTTAGCGAAATTTCTTTCCTAGGCCACCGAGTTGGTCATGGTTTCCTAAAGACAGAGGACCATAATACTAGTAAGATACTTAACATCTCGATCCCTAAGACTAAAAAACAGGTGAGAAGTCTGTTAGGTCTTATTCAATTTTATGGCAGATTCATTCAGAATCTATCCTCTATCATGGCACCTCTTTTGACACTTCTAAAGAAAGGTTCGCCTAATATGGTCCACTGGTCTCAGGAATGCCAATGCTCTCTGGATAAGATTAAAACATTGTTTTCAACACCACCTATTTTAGTAAAAAAAAAAAAGTAAAGGAACCCGTTACACGCCCATTGAGGCATATTGGGAATATGGTGTTAGGCCCATATTATCTTGACCGTCGGCACACGAGGGGTGATGTGGTCGGCATCACGCCGGCCGCCTTAACCTTCCCAGAGTAGCTCTGGTACCCATTTGGGGCTGGGTCAACCCAGGAGCCGTTTGTGGCCTAAAAATTTTCCGCCTCATCTGGGGATCGAACCATAGACCACTGCGCTAGGAAGCCAGTGCACTAACCACTATGCTACCGCGGCTCCACCTATTTTAGTGCTACCTACTAAAGATAAGACATTCGTTCTTCGTAGTGACGCTTCATCCACTGGGATTGGAGCGGCACTAATGCAAGAGTACTCTGGAACTCTGCATCCTGTAATGTATATTTCCAGAAAACTTAATGCGGCAGAAAGGAATTATTCGGTTTTAGACCGTGAGCTATTAGCTATGGTTTGGTCGATCCTCAAACTACAGAGATTCCTTCTAGGCGCACATTTCATAGTAGAAACCGACCAAAAAGCTCTTACTGCTATACAGAGTAAGAATTTGAAGAGCTCGAGGTCTACTCGATATGCAATTGCTCTTCAACCTTTTCATTTCTCTGTGCGAGCTATTCGTGGATCAGATAATGTGATGGCAGACATTCTGTCAAGATGCCCACATGATTCCACATAACTATTAGGGCTTAGAATTCTTGATATGTCTAGTTCTATAGTAGTTCCTTTTCTATATCATAATAGATACACATTTGTAATTTAATAATATAATGATTGTATCACTACATAGCGGTTCATTGATGTTTATTCACCGCTGTGCTTTGATGATTTTTCTTCATAAATCATAAATGTAAGATATCTAATACGAAACTATGGTATGAATTTTTTAGGCATCGTGTAATTGCCAGAATTGTATTATACTTTGATGACACCTTCCTGGAAAAATATACTTGTAGAGAAATAATTTCTCTCAGTTTATGAGACACATTCTTACCAGTTGCTCCATATGTCGACTTAGCCTCATATTAGGCGTTATATTTATTCCTGATATTTTCATCTACGCATTATTCATGCGTTGTGAGCCTATTGTACGTTGCTCCTAGATGTATTTCAAAAAAAAAAAAAATGTTCCATTTTTTTTCCCCGGGAGGTGTGGTAAGACTGTTACGTGCAGTCTTTGATATCTTACAATATTATACATTGGTATACTTGTTATGTTCGCAAATATTTTGTAAACAAAATAGATATTTTTAGTGCTTAAGGGAAAGTCATTATTGAGTTACTTCCCTTGAAAGTTGTGTCGTCTCTTTCGATCGAACTCCGCGGATGAATCCAGTTTTACTGCGATTTATTCTTTGTTTGGGTAGTAATAGATTGTTCTTGCTTCAGAATATCTATGGCCTGAATTTATGTGTATTGTTTGGCTGAGTAGGACGAGTCTGTCTTATATCTGTATATCTTTACATATCTAAGTCGAACTATATGTTCTTTTGTCTCTAGAGAGGTCAAAGGCTGTTCGGCGGATGTGTCTCTAGAGAGGTGTGTTTTGGCTTCGCCCTGATCATGGGGGCTGTGTTTTGCTATGTCGGCTTGTCGCCGGGAAAAAGTGATCTCTATATTTATGGGGAAAGTGATAGTCGTCTAGACCTATCGTGTATGCTTTACCCCAGTGTTTATTCTTATTGCCAAGGAATGGCAGAATCATATTTCTGATACGCAGGTAATAAAAGATACTCTTTTGAACTCTCGTACGAAGCCACCGTTTTTCGATAGGTATGACTTGTACATCTGAGAGGATGCATTTAACTAGATGGAAAACGACTCTGATTCCTAGCAGCACTATATCCTGTAGAATGCAGTCAATTGTATCATGATAGAATCTACAGAGCAATGAAACATTTAATGAATGACTAACTTTAAGACAGATTCATTATCTGTATCCAAACGTGAGTGACAGCTCACGAGAGAAGCCATCTTGTAAAAACATTTAGTGACTTTCAAGAAGAGAAAAGGGATGCCCGTATTATCGCTTGATTAGTCCAGAGATCACTGCTACACATGAGAACCCATTGCTAGCGGTTCAATTTGATTATATGGAAAAATCTGTGCTGGACATTATGTTAAGGAATCTTCACTAGACGAGATTAGGTCTAGAAGTCATCTTGGATATTGTTTATAATCTGACGTGCTTTGTCAGTAAACTCAGATGATATATATATATATGGGCAATACTGAGTGCTTGGCTATTGACAGTCCATTATACTATTATTCTACATGAGTGCCCATGTAACATTGCAAGACCATTTATCCACTGTACCATGATGTATTATGCCAACCTGTGATTTGTCACTATCTGTGCTGTCGAGTGTGTACGTCCAATTAAACTGTAGTAAAGGTACACAGTCGTTGGTGTCGATGACTTCCAGCCATACATGAGTGTGAGAAAAGAACATTTGTCAACACCACGAACTCTTCCTATCATTCGCATATTACACACTCAATCTATGTCTACACACCACTGCGTAGGTCAAGTTGACATTCCATACTCAAACCACGAGCAACACAACAACACAGTATTTAACTCTGGTGATGTTCGAGTGAGCTTCAGATTTTTCAGCATGTCTCTTGCTCAGGGCAAGAGTCTTGTATTAAAAGAGTTTATCAACTGATGATGACGTCTGTCTCCCAAAGAAAGATCTTATCACAAATATAGTAACTTCCTGAAAGTAGACACCGATCTGACATTCCTTAAATTCTAGAAACCAAAGCTAATGACATTGTGCTCTGCTAACTTTCGTGCCTGGACAATATTTTATGTGACTTAATCAGACATTCGAAAAATTAGAACACCCAAGGAATCGTTCCCTGAGAGTTTAGTACGTCTTTTGGAACTGGGGATTTCTTGGTCAAGGACTGCATTTTCGGGTCTGTGTGAAGGTCCTAGAATTATTATGTTCCCAGAGGCAACGAGCAAAGTTGTGAGTATATGTATGTGAGAGCAAGGCCATGGCTGAATGAATGAGGGTACACAGGTCAGAGTGTTGTTTTACCGGGGTATTATTGTCACCCATTTGCTGTCTTAACTTTTTTTAATCTGCAGAATTTGTTACAAAGGCTAGAGTTTCTCTTTTTTCTTAGGCTAAATCAGATTATTCAACTCTGTCCATACATTTACGAGAAAGAAAGAAACCTCTTAGCCTCAACCCTACGTATCTATAACTCTTTGGGCCATCATCTGTTCTCTTAACGGGGCTGTGGGCTAAACCTAGAGTAAGATTCTAACGGGCTATCATCCTTGTAGCATTTTCTTAAATTTTATGACTATTTGTATATGTTTTTCCTTGATGTAATTTTTGGTGTTGTGAGAAATTTTGATATGATAATTAAAATATCTCTCTTGAACAAAAAAATCAGTGCGTTGGTCAGCTCGATCCCAATTATCTGTATATCATTGTTATAGTTTTCCCACGTCTGTGTGTTTACCTGTCATCACGTGTATGTGCGTGCCCGTGAGTAGATAGAGATATATTAATATATATATCTGTGTTTAGACTGTCTGACGCCTTTAAAAGCGGTCGTAGAAGATAGGTGAGAGAGAGAAGATTATCTCGATTCTCAAAGACAGCCTCTATATCACATTCTATCATCTCACGTGTGGAAATTCTATTGCTTTTCATTAGCTCACACTGTGACTATCACTCATTCCAACCTATTCAGAAGGGACCAAACCCAAGTCTTAATTCTCCTATCTAAAATCTACGACAATATTCTAGATATGATTCTTTCGCCTAAGGTCTGAATATTCAACATCAGTCTGGAACCTGTCTTGTATTCTAATTTTCCCCTGTTTTACCACACTGTGTTAATGTTCAAATTCACTTTGTTCATTTCTGTTGCTCCTAAGTGTTTACTGCAGTCTTGTATCATTGTCATTTTATTGCCTTATTTTTTTTGGTTATATTTCATAATTTTAAAATTTATTTGTGTGTGTGTGCGTGTTATGATTCTATATTTTGAATTGTATTTGTGTGTATCTTATATTTCATTTACTTTACCTTTAATTGTTCTGCCCACCTGTGCTGTTAAGCAGTTTTCTTTATTGTGTGTTGCATTGCCCATCACAGTAAATAGGAAAGTTTTGAAACTAGTCAGTATATTCAAATATCTGAGGATGTTAATGAGATCACATGGAAGTTACATCTCAGAGGTGGAGAGTGGAACATCTCAAGCAAAAGCAGCTTACCATACAATTTAGAGTATTTTATGCAAAGAGGGGTATTCATTGTTACATAGAGCCAATCCTGCCATGTGGAAGCAAGTAATGGACAGTCAGCAAGCAAACTGAACAAAGGTTTAAGGCCACAGAGATGGGGTTTTTACATAAAAATATTAAGCATACTGTGGACTGCTAAAAAAAATAGTGAGGATGCCCTGAAAGAGGTCAGTGTACAAAGGAAGTTTATCATTCATTCATTCATCACCCTCAACTCACCAAGGAGCATATGTCTTCAACAAACGCCAAGTCTTCCTGTCCCAAGCTATCAGCTCAAAGCTTTCTGTGTCTTCTTCATCCCCTTCATCTCGTCTCCATGTAACTCCCTCCACCTCTTATCCTGGGAATTCCAGAACAAGGACTGCCTTGCCTGGTATTGCTATCAGCAGGTTTCCTCAGTGTGTGTCCTATCCATCTCCAGTTTTTTCTTCTTGTCTCTTGACAGAACCAGACAAGTGCCAGTGGAACAAAAGATGAGAGGTATGAGATAAGGAGGGCTGAAATGTATTGTGACAACAGGAGTTAGGGAAAATGGTGCAGGATGACAATGATAGAAGATACTGTATATTTTAACATCATGGCTCTATATATAAGGTGACCAGACGTCCCGGTTTTTCCGGGACAGTCCCGGTTTTCGACCATTTTTGATAATTTGTCCCGACTTTTTTTCGATGCAATCCGGGACGCCAATTTGTCCCGGTTTTGGACGAATTGGCCAATTGGGCATAAATCTCACAGATTAAAAAAAAAAAAATTATTATTCCGTTGCTGACGAGGGAATTTTTAATTATTAGTGAACTGGCGCCGAAACAGCACAAGAGGTTGTCAGGACCGCGAATTAGTTTTGTAGTTCCAATGTGATATTCGCAGTTATTTGAAATTTTAGGTAGTGGTAAAGTACCAAGATTTTGCGTACGGTATACGTTTATTTAATTTAAACGGTGAACTATTTGTGCATATTTTGTTATTGTTGTAAGAAAATCGTACCAAAGCGTAAATGCAGTTTCAATGAAGATTTACAAAATGAATATCCGTTTATTAAAAAGAGTACATCAAACTCCAATGTACGATGCAATATATGTGCCTCCGGGTTTTCGATAAGCCTTAGTGGACGTATTGATATTAAGAACCACATAAGCAGTGAGAAACATAAGAGAGCCGTCGTTACAGCTGCATCAAGCTCGTCGTTAACCACTTTCTTCAGAGCTGATAAAATTGGTGATCAAGAAGAGCAATTAGCTGCTATAGAAGGCGCCTTTGCATGTCTATATGAAGCAGTTTGTTACTTCTCAGAAAATTAGTCAATGGAGTGCCAAAAAAAACATTGCCACCACAAAGTTGGATTGAAATGGTTTCCCACTTCAAAAACAATAATGTGACATTTTCAAATATTTTGAAGTTGGCAGAGTTTTTTTTCTGTCTACCTGGAACAAATGCTGCCATAGAAAGAGTGATTTCTTTGATGAACAGCTTATGGGCAAGTGATAAAACACAGCTAGGTGTTGAAACTTTGAAAGCTATGTTGACAACCAAAGTGAACTGTGAGGAAACAAGTGTCGAGTTTTTTAAGATGCTGCTTACAAAGAAGGACCTATTGATAAAAATCCACTCATCTGAAAAGTACAGTAACTCAGCTTCACCTTAAGTAAGGATTATTGATGTTTTTCTCTCTTATTAGTTTAAGTAGTTAAACTTATACAGTAAAATGTATGTTATTCAATGTTATTCAAATGTATATATAAAATGTATATTATTTTAAATTGACATCAACTTGATTTTTCCGGGACATGTCCCGACTTTTGACCTTTTCTTTACCCTTTTGTCCCGATTTTTTGCATTGAAATAGGTCAAATCTACTATTTTGTCCCGGATTAGGGTTTTGAAAATATGGTCACCTTACTATATAAGAAGTCAAAAATAGAATTGACAACCAGCACTGAGGACAGAAAGTTGTGGAGAGACTTATCACCTATGCCAGCTGATATGTCAAACAAAGAAAACCCAAGTTTTGCTGTAGCTAGATTCATTCAATGTTTCTTCAGGATTTCTATAATAATATCCTTCCTTGTTGGTGTTCCCTTGCCTCATAGTCTCATCTCCTGGGTACAGAGGCACATTTGGTTGTATTCAGATGAGGCGTCTAAACATTTTAATGTTTATCTGTGTAGCTGATACATGGTCTTTTTCATACCAACTTTCTGATGTCTTCATTCTGTCCTGCTGTTTCATATGGTGGTATTTGCAGCATTTCTCAAAGATCTCATCATATCTTGTCAATGCAACCTTGCTTGCCCGTGCATTACATAGTGACCTTGTTAACATTGATAACAAAGAGATAATATAACTGTTTTTATCAGCTGTTGCTTTGTGTCCATGAAGATATACAGGTTGGAAATTTACTGCATAAGCCATTTGCATTATTTCTTTCTGTGTCACTTGCAATTCTCTGTGTATATGTTTCCAAGGTATTGCGGCTTCTTTGATCAAGGTGCTGTCCACAGGGGTGTTAAATGGGCTTAGATTTCTGCTCAGCATCATTGTTACTGTTCTAGATTTTCTTCAGACTGCATCTTTTGCAAATTGTCTTGATTAAAGTCCATGTGTTCTTGGAGTCTTAATATACACGTGTTGTAAGTTTTGGCCATCTGCAAACAGTAATTCAATTATGGTGAGGCTTCAAGTTTATTCATTTAAAAAAAAAATGTGTAACGTAGAATTGGTTGCTCATATGCTTTAGACAGGAAAACAAGTGGGTAAAAATGTGTCTCTATAACACTTTATTTAATCAGAAAAATACAGTAATTGTTGTGTTACTTTTGAGCTGTGCACTTATTAGATTTCTAGTTTTGTGTTGATGGTGTTCAGATGTTATGTTATTCATCAGTGTTATCTTCCCATCCTTTAATTAAAGTAAAGTCTGCATAGTCATATTATCTTACACTTGATCATTTCATCTCTCAGTGCTTGCTGTTGTCACCAACCTGAATGGAAACAGTACTTTGTAAATATTGAGAAATATTTGCTTAATTGTTGTTACATTTTTAGCCACTTTTTCTTCTTCTTCTAGTACTGTGCCTACTAGCATAGGAGAACATGTCTCTCCACAACTTCCTGTCTCAAGTACAATTTATCAATTCTGCTGTTGACTTCTTTCCATGCCACGATGTCAAACTGTCCAGTATTTGCTCTCTTTGTCTTCTCCCATCTCTTTTTTCCTTCAATCTTACCTGTTCTTACGATACATTCCAGCTTTCCTCTTCTCATAACACGCCCAAAAAAGTGGATTGCTTCTTTCTAACTTGTGAAATAAGTTTCATTTGCGCATTGGCCTCTTTCAGGACATCCTCATTACTCTTTTTGGCTGTGCATGGTATTTTTAACATTCTGTAAAACCATATCTGTAAAAATATATATGTTGCCTCTAGTGCCTTCCCTATTTGTTTACTAATTGTCAATGACTCACTCCCATATTTCAGGATTGGTTCTATTTAACAATGAAGAACTTTCTTTCTGACTTCCAATGACAAAGAATTGTTGCATAAAATACACTTCATTTGATAGAATGCTGTTTTTTGCCTGAGCTGTTCTGCACTTCACTTCTGAGATGCATCTTCCATCCGTTGTTATTAATGTGCCAAGGTATTTGAATTTATCAGCGTGTTTTAAAACGGTTCCATTTACTTTGATAGTGCAATCTGGGGAAGTCCTTTTCTTTGAGACGACATCACTTCTGTCTTTTTGGCCACACTGTCATTTAATTTGGAAAAAAAAACATTTAGGTACTGTAATTTCACAACTTAAATAGAGTTCACAGCTTCAGTTGCTGGTTAAATTAACTGATACATTTGGTCAGCTTTCAGCTGTGTTCCAGAGTGACCCTAACATTATTGTGTCTTTTCTCATGATTGTATATTTCTCACTTCCTTCTTTTTTTTTGCTGCTTATAGAGCAGGGGGTGACAACTACAATAACCCTCATGCAAGGAAGCCGTCACCAAAGCACGTATGTGCTCTTGCAGTGGCATTATCTATAGCAATCTGTTTTGCATGGTGGAGTTGCCAGTCCCATGCACACCCTTGCTTTAGTTGCCTCTTGTGCCATAACTGGTGGGGCTGTTCTTTCTATGCTTCAGTAGAGACCCCTTTGAACCACACCAGGTTCACCTTTTACTATGCACTATTGAAAGAGGTAAAAAAAACCAAAACACATTTGGTTTGAGAGGTCGCTCTAAGTATTATATTAAACCACATTTGAATATTTAATTGTTCAGTGTCTTACTCCTGAATATATGTGTTAGTGTCTGCTGTGATGGTTTTATGATTGTGGACAATTGTTGGCACTTCATTGCGGGTACACACTTTTTGAAAGGTTGAGACATTTTTTGTTTTAAATTTAAAAACAACGTAGTTTAAAAAAAAAAAAATTGGAGATAAGGAAGTGAAACTTGCACATAACAGACCAAAGTGGTAAAACACATGGGTAAAATGGTAGTGGAAAACACACCGAAAATGATATTCACAAATAAGGGACATACAGTAGAACTCCATTTATCCGAACCCCATGGGACCGAGCATCGTTCGGATAATCAAATGTTCGGATAATTGGATTACATAATATATCGAGTATATGTACACATATTTCTAAAAATAATTAACCATCACAAGGAAAATACACTATAAAACATATTTACTTGTACTGTAATAATAATACCCACACTGTATTAGATCACTATCACCAAAATCTTTCATTACACTGCAGTGCATGTACTACTTGTATTAATTATTTTTGTTAAGAAAGAGAAATGTTTTCAAAATAACATTACAAACGATTCAAAACCAGGCACAACTTACGTATACATGTACTTGCACAGATGTAGCCCACTATTTAAAATAATGAGGAATCCTCTTTTGCACCAAACTGGATAGTCTCCTTTTGGCTGCTAAGTACCGCATTCTCTTCAACAGCAGAAGCTGTGTAGGACAGCTGTCATCTTCTTGCTCGTACCAAGCCATCGCCGTTTCTAGTGCTATGAAGGCCTCTTCAGGACTTGGTCGACGTTTTGGGTTTTCTTCATAATCTACGAGTACATCATGTACTTCTGAGGAGTCTTCATCATCGGTCACTACATGTATTCGGTTTTCTTCTTGCACAAAAGACAAAATTTCTTCTTCATTCAAAAACTGAAAACCAGAATCATTATCATCTTCTAGCCACATGTGTGCAAAATCTTTGTCACAGTCCGAAAATCCGGGCATTGCTTGAAACAGTTCCACAACTTCATTTATACAATCATCATTTGTGTCCACTGCAGTAGTTTCATTTCCTCCTTTTTTCCCAAGCAATCTATTCCAAGCCTTGTTGAGATTATCTTGTGACAAAGAGGTCCAAGCATCAGCTAACATATAGCAGCAGTCTTTGAGATTACGCTTTTTAGAAAACACCACCACACTTTCTTCATCTTCAGCCAACAATAAACGACGCAGGACTTCCTTCTTGTACATCTTTTTTAACTTTGCTATAACACCATGATCCATTGGTTGAATCAGTGCTGTTACATTGGGAGGCAGAAAAATTACTTTAAAATTCGCATCAACTGCATTCAATGTATCCGTCTCTGGATGAGATGGTGCATTTTCCAGTAGAAGAATTACTTTTCCAGTTTTCTTTTCTTGTTCTCCCAACCTCTTCACATTTGGGATGAACTGATTTGTACACCAATCAAGAAATATTTCACTATTCATCCAAGCACTCTTCTGTGCTTTGTAGCACAATGGGAGACATGTCACATTCTTTAAACAACGTGGTTTTTTGGCTTTGCCGATCATTAGCACCGGTAAACGATGACTTCCACTGGTATTCGTGGCTACCAAAATTGTTACTCTCTCTTTGCACTTTTTAAACCCAGGGGCAGCTGCTTCGCGCTGAGATGCAAGTGATTTTTGAGGCAATGATTTCCAGTATTAGCCAGTCTCATCGGCATTATACACATCATTGAGTGAATAACCTTCTTCTTCCAAAAAAGCCAAGAATGTTTCTTTAAAATTTTCAGCGGCAGTTGCATCGCTAGATAAATATTCCCCTTGAATCTCCAAGAGAAAGACTTAGGATACAGTTTTTAAAAGAAATACCAGACCAGATAGATGAAACAAACTATTTAGATGCTGATATAACAGAGGAAGAAGTAACTAATGCAATAAAAGATAAATCTAATACTGCCTCAGGGCAAGATATACTTAGTTATGAAATCCTTAAGAAAGTACCCAAAAGAACTATAAACATAATAACTTCACTTTATAACAAAATCTGGAACTTAGGAAAGATACCAAAAGCATGGAAAGTAGCTATGATAGTACCCATTCTAAAACCCAATAAGGAAGCCCATGAAGTAAGTTCATATAGGCCTATCTCCTTAACATCACAACTAGGTAAAATACTGGAAACTGTTGTGAATAAAAGAGTTAAATTCTACCTGGAAAAAAACCAGTTATATAGCCCAAACCAGTCAGGGTTTAGAGCAGACAGAAGTACAGTAGACCAGCTTGTAAGATTAGAACATGATGTAAAGCTAGGGTTCAAGAGGAAAGAGAAAACAGTAGCAGTCTTTCTAGATGTAGCTAGAGCATATGATGAATGCTGGCGCGATGGAGCTCTTTACAAAATGAAAAAGATTGGCATTACTGGTAAAACCTATAGGTATCTAGAAAACTTTTTACAGGACAGGTATTTTGCTGTACAGGTGAATAATGATAGGTCAGAAATATATGAACAACAGAATGGGATTCCTCAAGGATCAGTGATCTCTCCTTCAATTTTCACTATAGCTGTAAATGATTTAGCAGATGAATTTAATGACATAAAGAATGCAGTATCACAATTTGCAGATGACTGTGCCATTTGGCGATCTGGAAAAAACTTGGACCATGTTTACAAAAAACTTCAAAATCAAATAGACAAAGTTTCAGAGTGGATGAAAAGTTGGGGGTTCCAAATTAATGTAAACAAAACAGTAGGTATGATTTTCAGCAAAGGAAATTTAAAAAAAAATAACAAAATCAATATAACCATTAAAGGACAGAAAATATGTACCTCCTCAACAACTAGATTTCTGGGCGTAACTTTAGATAAACAACTAAATTATAATAAACATATAGACAATTTGGTAGAAAGCTGTAGGGGACCCCTAAATATACTAAGGATTGTAAAAGGTAATGGATGGGGGGCCAGCAATAAAATAATGCTTATGTTCTACAAGTCCTTCATCAGGGGGAAACTGGATTATGCCAGCATAGTCTATGACTCAGCTGCAGCTTCTAACAAAGCAAAACTGGACAGGATTCAAAATGCAGCCATGAGAACTATTACAGGTGCATTTATATCGACACCAGTAGAAGCTCTAGAAGTAGCTCTCGGCATACCTCCCCTTGGTCTAAGACGGAAAGAACTGAGATTAAATTATTGGAGTAAAGTAGCACAAGAAGTGACCCACCCAGCACATAAAGCATTTGTCAAAAACCAACCAAGTGTATGGGACGTCCCCTTAAATAAAGATAGATATCCAACAGGATGGAGAACTATAGAAGACCTAATGCAATTCAAAGAACTATCAAACACAATTGAAAATAGTAATAAATACAGAAGCAAAATACCACCCTGGGAACTAAAATCACCAATCATAGACTACTCACTTACTGAAAAGATCAAACAAAACATAGAAGATAAGGAAGCCAAAATGATAAGTAGAAAGTTCATAGAGCAACTAACTAAACAAAGTCTGGCCGTCTACACTGATGGATCCAAGGGTGATAGTGGGCAACTAGGTGCCGGAGTTGTAATACCACAATGGGGAATAAAAAAGAGCTACAGTATAACGGAAGGGGCATCGATTTTTACTGCAGAGATGGTAGCAATTCTTAAAAGTCTAGAAATAATCGAAGATAACCCACCAGAAGCTGTTACGATATTTACAGACTCACTATCATCACTACAAGCACTAGAACACCCAGGTAAATGTAGCCGGCCAGACATAAAGGAAGAAATTCTAGCAATTAATACATCACTAGAGAACAGAGGATGTAGTGTGAGGCTAGTGTGGGTTCCAGCACACATAGGTATAGCTGGCAACGAGTTGGCAGACCAGAATGCCAAGAAGGGAAGAACAAGTAAAAACAATATAAAAGCAGGACTGGGAAGGTCAGAGATCAAGAGCCAAGTGAAGGAAACTATAAACGAGGAATGGAAGACAACATGGAAGGAAAGTAGAAAAGGCAGACACGCGTTCAAACTGCTGAAAGAACCAACGAGGACATGCCAGGTCAGAGAAGAATTAAAGATACCATCGAACAAAAAACTGTGGCGTCTCCGACTCGGTGCAGCATACTTCATGGTAGAAGAACCACACTGCCAAGAATGTCAGGAAGAGAATGACATAGACCACTACCTGATCCACTGTAAAAAGTATGAACAACAAAGGCTTGAATTAAAAACTTACTATAGAAATCACAATATAGACTTAACAGGTGATAAGGTTTTAAGTATAGATGCCCCAAGAGATGCCCAATCAATACTTAAAAGATATATACATAAAACAAAGGAAAAAATATAAGGTTAGAACTTCAGGAAAATCATCCAACTAAATAGAAATTAAGCAGCAAGAACTAACAAAGCATTAACAAAAAAAAAAAATAACTACTCATAGGACAAGGAAAGACAAGGTTTAAAAAAAAAAAAAGGGACAACAACTCAAAAAGAACAAATACTAATACAAATTAAAACCAAGTGTAAAGGACAATAGTTATCTAGAAACAATACAAAAGAGAAAATAAAATTGACAAATACTAATATAAATAAAAATCAGCAACTGCAAAAGACAACAGTTATTTAAATTGAATACAAAATTAGTAAAGAAAATGACACTAAATACCCCAATTATAACCAACTTTCAGGTTGAACAGGGTAGACCAAGATGGAAAGAGAAGAGGCAACAATGATCAGAGGTTGAGTGCCCGATCTCCACCCATCATTTCATCAAAACAACAACAACAACCAATTCTCGTATGACATGACGAGATTTAAAGTTTCTTAACCATCCTTGGCTAGCCTTAAAGTAAGGAGGACCGTCATGTTGATTGTTGAGCTGAAGTGCCTTTTCACACAATAGAGAGCCAGAGATAGGTTCCCCTTTGCTTCTTCTTTGCACAAACCATATATTGGGAAACGTGACTTTTCTCCGTTCCCCCCCCAATTGCGTCTCCTTAGCCTTTCTAGTCTCACGCAATCTTTCCAGTCATATTTTTTCCTTTTATCCGCCGTTCCCCTCCTATCTAGCGAGTCAATTTTATGGAGGGTGATGACCCGCGGTCTGGGCGATCATGTACATCAGCAGCCTACGCATTATGTTTTTATCCTTAAATGTTATCTTTGGAGGTATTTTACCGTTGTATCTCTGTCAATTTCACTACAAGATGTAACAAATTATTACTTTCATGTAAAGTAATCTCTTTGTACCAAGGTGTACCGGAAACGATTATGTCATGCTTGACTGTCCAGAATGTGTCGCACAGACGATTAATCTCTTATCTGTCGTGCACCCCCTAATTTTAGCAAAGCTTTGCCACACCCTGGCAAACGCGATGTATTATCACCAACAAGGGGTGTCAAATGTTTCAACAAACAAACTCTCACCTACGTAGCAAACAGAAAGAAAAGGGTGCGACTCGAAAAAATCGCAATAAAATCAGTACAAAAATGTAACTGGTACTGCCGTAGTGCAAGAGAGATCGGAAAGAGGATGCACCAAAATCCATCCTGTGACAGCCTGAAAGATCTTGGACAGTGTGGGCAGGGAATGTTCATTTCAAGTGAGGGTTTTATTTCATGGGCTTTTCTTGCCTGTTTCTGCTGTTCTGCTGTTCTGCTGCTGCTTTTCTGGATGCTTCGCATGCCGCTGCACCTTTACGAAGAGAAGTGCACCAAGCGGTTCGGTCTTGCGCAGCAGCTTCCCATGTGTCAGACTTTATGCCAAAGATTTTTAATGAAGTCTTAAGCGTGTCTTTAAAGCGCTTCTTTTGGCCACCATGGGAGCGTTTACCCTTCAGAATCTCACCATAATAGAGTTTTTTGGCATCCGATGATCTGGCATGCAGACTACATGACATGCCCAGCGAATCTGTGACTGCATCAGAATAGTATCGATGCTAGGGATACCAGCTCTGTCAATAATGGCGGTATGCGGGATCTTGTCTTGCCATTTGATGTTCATCACCTTTCTGAGACAGACTGTATGGAAGTGGTTAAGCTTCTTTACGTAGCGCCTGTATACAGTCCATGTTTCACATGCATACAGCAGCACTGGACGCACCGCAGCTCTGTACACCTTCAGCTTTGTCTGTAGACTAATGCCACTTCGATGCCAAACGTTGGTGTATAATCTGCCAAATGTGCTGCTGGCTTTGGCGATCCTGGTGTTCACCTCATCATCAATGACGACTTTCTGAGATAGTGTGCTACCAAGGTATGTGAATCTGTTCACAACTTTCAGTTTCTCATCATTTACCTTGATGATTGGCTCAGTATAAATTGTGCCAGAAACTGGTTGGTACATGATTTCTGTTTTCTCCGTGTTGATGGTAAGCTCAAAGTTGGAACAGGCTTCGGAGAATCTATCCACGCTATTCTGCAGATCAGCCTCTGAGCCAGCATTGAAGGCACAGTCGTCAGCAAACAGAAGATCTCTGATGGTGAGTGATTTGACCTTGGTTTTTGCTTGAAGCCTCCTAAGGTTAAACAATTTTCCATCAATACGATATCTGATGTCGATTCCTATGTCCCCGTCTCTGAAAGCATCAGTCAGCATAGCAGAGAACATGATACTAAACAGAGTCGGTGCAAGTACACACCCTTGTTTAACTCCATTTGAGACAGGGAAGGACTCCGATAGCTCACCGTTTTCCTGAACTCTAGCTTGCATTCCATCATGCAGTTGCTGCACTATTGTGATAAATTTCTTTGGGCAGCCGTATTTTGTCATGATCTTCCATAGACCCTCTCAGCTGGCCATGTCGAACGTCTTTGTCAAGTCGATAAAAGCTGCGTACAGGTCACAATGTTGTTCTTGGCATTTTTCTTGTAGCTGTCTTGCAGCGAACACCATATCTGTGACCACGTTCTTTCCAGAATCCAGACTGGCTTTCAGGTAGAAGACCTTCGTCAAGATGAGCCGTAAAGAGATTCAGAAGGATTCTGGAGAATATCTTCCCTGCGATTGATAGAAGAGAGATGCCTCGATGGTTGTTACAGTCTTGGCGATTACCTTTACGTTTATATAGATGTATAATTGACGCATCTTTGAGATCTTGTGGGATGGTTTCACTCTGCCACATTTGTTGGAAGATCGTGTGAAGTTTCTCTATTAGATCTGAACCGCCGTCTTTATAGACCTCAACAGTAATTGAATCGAAGCCGGGGGCTTTTCCGCTAGAAAGTTGACCAATCGCTTTTTGAGTTTCCTCAAGAGTTGGTATATCATCTAGTGCTTCATTTATAGGAAATTGAGGCAGGCGGTTGATGGCTTCGTCGTTAATAAATGATGGCTGGTTCAGAATATTATTAAAATGTTCGACTCAGCGTTGGAGAATTTTTTCCTTGTCTGTAATTAATGTTTTTCCATCTGCATTAAGGAGGGGAAATGATCCTGATGAAATTGGACCATAGACTGCTCTAAGTGCATGGTAAATCTTTTTCATGTCATGGCTGTCAGCAAAGCCTTGGAGCTCATCTGCTTTATTACTCAGCCATGAGTCCCGCATCTGGCGTAGTTTATGTTGGACGATTCTACGCATGTAGTTGAAAGCGTCTTTCTTGGATGTTGATTTTGGATCATTTAAATAGGCTTTATAGAGATGGTGTTTGTCAGCCAACATCTTTTTTATTTTATATCATCTGAGTTCTCATCAAACCAGTCATTTTGTTTCTTGATGGTGGGACCCAGGATCTCTGAAGGAGTGTTGTAGATCTGCTCACTTAGGGCTGCCCAATTTGTTTCCACACTTTGGCCGTCTAACGAGATAGATTGGAGACGGTCTTCTAGGGTGTCAGCAAATGACTTTGATTTTTTATTTTCTTTAGTTTGGTGACATCTAGCCTTTTTTGAGTTTTCTTCCCCTGAAGGCGCCTGGCTGGTTGGATACGAATTTAGATAGAAACTGTCAGCTGTAGTTCATTAAGTGGAACATTGATGTGACTATAGCCGTTAGTGATGCCCAGCTGCAATTAAGGTGAAATGGGTTCATTTCCCAGCACAAGACAGCAGGAAGTTGACATAAATGGCAACCCCCCCCCCCCCCCTTCAGAGTTTAAAGGAGATTAAAAGGCCGAAACAATTGATCGAGGGGGGACTACGTCTGATGATCAGATTACCTCCTGTTGTATCGCCGTGTATAGAGTTTATTATCACTCTTGTGATAGTTCGCGATGCCTAGCCTCTATATAGGCGTCATTAGCCTGTCAATTGTGAGTGTGTTTATGTTAACATTGTGGTCATCAAGTCAGTTAAGAGATGTCAGATACGATCTTTGGGAAACCCGAGGCCTGTAAACGGTAAATTAATATGAAACAAACATAAAGGTATGTTTTCAGGCACCCGTAAGAAATAAAGAAGTAGAACACCAGACAACAGAAAAACAACAGACGTGAGTGGCTTACCCAGGATTTGTGTTCAAATCTGTTGTCTGGTGTTCTACTTCTTTATTTCTTACGGGTGCCTGAAAACATACCTTTATGTTTGTTTCATATTAAGATCTTTGGGACAGGTCTTTTAATGGACGGAGATTAATATCTGTGTGTTCACTGTGTTATTTGAATTTCAAAGTGGCTCGTGTTTTCATTTACACAATTGTCACGTAAATAGTGCTTTTAACGTATGACCACTGTTGTTGTTTTTTTTTTTTTCTTGATTATTTAGTCAGTATCTGATAGTGTTCACCTGTGTTTATTTGAATTTCAAAGTGGCTCGTGTTTTTTCTTTTAACAACAATTGTCACGTAAATAGTGAACCAGTGTGGCGATGTTAGACATTATTATGTTGGGCATATTGTGTGCAAATTTCTTTGTAAGTGTGCATTTAATAAAAGAATTTAATGCATTAGACTTTTGCAAAGTGTGTTTTGTACCAACACCACATGCGTCGGTTGCCGAACTCGACCCCAAACATAGTTTGATCTTGGGGGGGGGGGGGGGGGGGGGTGACGTGGGGCAAAAACAAAAGGGCACATGATTTTGTGTAAGTGCGCACTTGTTTGCACAGCTCTTGCGTGATTGTGTATTTAGTTTTGGCGTCGTGCTTCCCAGTGTGCAATTGCGCAAACTTGTGAACGGTGTCACGCTTTATTTAACTTCGTTTTTTTTTTTCCTTGTCTGGTTAATTTGCTGACGGTGAACACGAAAAAAAACCCCAGAAACCAGTCCGTCCCATTTTTGTTATTCACTGTTCAGGGAATTAGTAGTTGCCGTATCGTTAGCGAAATTATTGACTCCAAATGTCTGCAGGGTGATTGAAAAGTGACTTCCTACTTTTAAGCTTTGTTAACTCCTATCCAGCTAATTTACATGAGATACACGTCACAATAAGATGTTATATCACATTAACATTACAACTCAATGTGAGATCTGGACTGTTCATCACGTGCTTTTATAGCGGGAAGCAATTCTCCCTGTCTGTTGTAACGGCCATTATAGATTTTATTTTGTTTGTGGGAATAAACAAAAAATGTAAATGTCAACTGCCAGCTATAGGTCATTGTTTTAACATTTATTTCAATTACATCCAATGGATAGAAGAGAGGATATACAAATTCAAAAATTGGAAGTGGGCTTTTCCAGTCACAATGTATATAAAAGCTGTCCACATATAGAACCCAAGTTGTCATATAAAACCGACCGACGTAGAACTGCATCCTTTGTGAATGACATGTCTCACTGTTGGGGATTATTGTGTCACGGCGTTTCCCGTCCATTCTCTTTCGCCCAGCCAGTTCAAATGAGAAAAGATGTTAATGGGAGTTCGGTTAGGTGTGTGTCTGTACAGACATATTCACGTTACATCAGCCTGCCTGAAGTCTTATCACAAATTTTTCGCCTAAAAGTCAGCTTCCCATATTGTTGTCGAATTGTAAGAGTGAATACAATGGGCGGGCGTTATTAGAGCTATGTTGGGCAAGCGAGAAGAAGTGAGAGTGTTTGCTGCGAACAGTATGAATGTTGAATCGCATTAGTTGCCAGACTCCGCAGAGCCAACCGTCTGCAGTAATCTTTAAATTCAGTCTGCAAACGTAATTCTGAAAGCAATGCGTCCAAATTCGGCCTGCTGTGAGTTTTAGAGAATACCTTGCGCGACGGCTTCGGAATATTGTTGTTGACAGTTTTACTACACTACTTGATGGACATTCGGATCTTTTCTGATTGTGTTCGTTCAACAGACAAGGGATGGAAGTTTATGTGCGAGGTCAATCATACGTGATGTTTATTTGATTTTTAATTTTTAAGTGACCGTAATATATTTAGACGTCTAGTGAGGAATGATTCTTTGGACTTCTTTGCTTGTACGGAACTGCCAATTTTGCACGCCTTATGTATACATAGAACAATATTCACAAGCCTTTGTCTGACTGCGATATTAGATTACTCTTGGAATCGACCAAAAAGTGCCGCATACGCCTGTTTTGTTAGTCATCATTACCTCTCATGCCTTATCATAATGATCACTTCTCCCCACGTCTGTCAGTCTCACTCTACCCACCTGTAGTAAAATCTGCGAGAATAATCGCTCATTTCAGTAAGAATTTAGTCATAAAATGATAATAAATAAACCCGCCCTATTGTGTCTGACGGTGATGCTCTCACACGCCAGCAACGCTGCCTTTTGTGCAGTGCTAAAGCCTATAGAATGATCCCACGGTAAAAATCTAACACGAGTTTTAGTTTCGGTTTCGAAAACGTACTACCAACATTTAACATTTTGCCAGATCTGCTGCATACATTCTGCAGCCTAGCCTTATAATTAACGATTTTGCTGAAGTATGCCGCCAAACTGCTATCTGAATTAACGTATTCTGTCAACTTTAACGCAAAATTTAGTAGTAATCCTTACATTTTTTTGTAGTGTTACACGATACAATACAAATTATTAACGCCAATTCTTAACCCGCCACGCCAACACCCCGCTTCGCTTGACACATTCTGCCATGCATATATACACGCTGCGACAAAGCCAACAGAGGCAAAACACGCAGACAATTTTATTGCCTCCTCGCGGTAATGTTTCTGACGTCACAAAAACAAGTTAGTTATTTGAAAAATACATGCTAGCGAGATGAAAGAGAGGGAAAGATGGCGGTCTTGTGTAAAATATTTATTTGACAATCGACTATGACAAAAATTGAAAATCTAAACCAATATGAATCTGACCATAAAAATCATATGGTAGTATAGCTTAGATTCCACTGAGCAAGAATGTGTTTTAAATAATATGGTAGTCCTAGAATTTGCCAAGTTATTGAGAAAATACTAAATGTCTACGGACGCTCGACCAGACAGACTGTCGTTCCTGCTTGTTTTTTATAACGGTAGTGGGGACGCGAGCTTAGAAGAGAGGCATTGAGGAAATTCAAATTCGCTTGGGTAAAAAGAGTATAATAGGAAAAGGGGAGCGGTAGGAAAAATGTAATCCAAAACGAAACATCTTTTTGTATTGGGCATAACTAAAGCAGACTGGCCAATCGACTACCAGACGCAGAGTATGTTTGGAATTGTTTTGTTTTTCAAAAACTGCATTTGAATTCTGGTAGTCGCAAGCTTTCGATTGGCCAGTGCTACTAAATATTAGCAAAAAGCTTTCATTATTCATTGCCAGTTGAACTAAATTTTTCATTCAGATACGCTGAGAACAGCTGTGATAAATTTAAAATTAAATAACTAAATAAGTATTTCACAGTCTGGACGGAGCAGAAGAAACTGAGGCCACTTCTTTGCAAGTCAGCGTCATTTGTTTATATTTCTTGATTTGTGGTAAGAATGCTTTATGAATTTAATATGTTTAATCCCATTGCCAAAGTTAGATACTGCTATTGGGAAAAAGTGAAGGACGTGCCGGGAGCAGACATTGTTGAGTCCTCACATTGAAATGTATCTAACTGATGTATGTTGTCATGATTATGTTTGAATATTATTGTATTAGAATATATTAGTAAGCCTCCGTGTTCCATGAACACTGTTCAACATGCCTGAAGCATTTATATATATATAAAAGAAAAGAAGAGAAAAATATATAAAAGGAAATGTGGTTATCCCACATTATAAAATTGAGGAAAACTATGTAAACATACAGTGGCGTATCTGATATAGGGACTTGAGGGGTGGTCACAGCAAGGTGGGAGTCATGAAAAATTAGGGGTGAGGCTGACCCCATACCCACGTATGAAATTAAATAAAAGAATAAGTGATCAGATGTAAAAGGCCAGGGTGTCCTTTTGTTGCAGAGGTTTTATTTCCTGTTGCCAGCTGGTAACAGGAAACCTGAGGAGTGACGATAACGCCAAGAAGTCTCCGAAAATTCATGTATGCTGTCAAGAGATAACAGCAGGAGCTTGGGCGTGTGATGTGATATCGATTTTTCTGCAACTACACAATACCTTATCTTTCAACAAGAAACCCCAGGTGATATGTTAAGGACCTGGGTATATCTGACAGTTTTGTTTTAAATAAACACTGGTATTTCAAATCATACTCAGGAAGTTGATGGGGTATGATGATAATACAGCCCCTCATACACAGTGACTCTCCCTATTAGATGAATAAAGTGTAAGCTGTGAACATTCCAACAGGAAAGACATATATTAACTATGTAGTTATTTGGGCAGATTGTCCACACAATTCTAGTTGATCTTTTCTGTAAACTATCTTGTCCTCATTTTCAAAGACCTGTCCAAAGATATGACTGGACAGGCAAAATAAATTGTACAAAAAATATCAAATTTAAAGAAAAACTTAACCACAGGTTTTATTCACTTCCTCATAGAAACTTAACGTGTTTTTGTGTTGTGTACCATCATTTCATTTCTCCCCTAGACACTAGGTACATCATACACCAGACACTAGAGCCAAAATAGTGACCGTGTGAGATCTAGGGAGGTAGCGTTAGGTTCCCTGCACATAATTCATCATCATCATTTATAAAGTTAGGGGCCTACATGTGCTTGACCTCACACGGTTAATACATACACGGATTTCATTCTTTTAGGATACCATCATAACCTCCCCAGCAAAATCTAACTTTGCTACACCACCCTCTTTTACCAAGTACTTCAATACTAGCTGTTTTTCGGGCATGCTATTCCGGTTCATCCTGATGTTTCTCTCATACCAGTGTATGTTTTTTTTTTCATAAAAAGACATAAACACTTCACCATTTTCCTGCAGAAATTCTATTTCTGTATTGTCAGTGCTATACTGATCCTTCTTCTTCTTCTTCTTGCGATCGCATCTTTGATGATTACACCGTCAGATGAGTTCTCATGATGAATTCGACTGTTGTTTGAAGTTCCTCTTTAACTCCATATAGCTTTGAGTTTAGTGTTGAGTCATTCGGCCAGTATATCTTTCTTAACTGGTCATACAGAGGACAGTCCTGTAGAACATGCTCAGCAGTTTGTTCGTTTAATCCACATGTGCACAGTGGTGAAGCAGACAATCGTAGCTTGTGCATGTGTTTATTCAGTTTGTTATGCCCTGTCCTGAGTCGAAAAATAGTTATCTGTCCCTGCCGGTCGAGAGTGTGATAGTCGTCTTTGGGTTGGTTCTGTTCTCTTCTGATAGTCTGGATAGCTCTCTTTTTCTCAAAGTATGTGACTTCATTATCTTCTTGTTCACATTCTCCTCCCTTTTTTGCAAGTTTATCTGCCTTTTCATTTCCGGGTACACCACAATGAGATGGTACCCACTGAAGTATGGTTCTCTTTTTGGCAGCTACCTTGTTTAGTTCATTTCTCAGATGCGGGAGTTTACCACCCTTGAGAGCTTGCAGGACAGACAGTGCATCTGTGAGGATGACTACCTGGTGGCAGTCAGAGTTGGTGTTATAAATCATATTTGCAGCTTGCTCTAGAGCTTGAACCTCAGCTGTATATAGTTGGAACAGAATTTACCAGTGGGAATGTGCCTAGTCTCATAGTGGTTGTCAGGATATGAGATAAAGATACCGGCACCTCCATTCCTAACAGCATTAGTTGCTGATCCATCTGTATAGGCATGTATCCATGATTGATCGGGATAGCTTTCTTGGATCATACTCAATGTAGCAGTTCGTTTTTGCAGATCATTATACTCACATCCACTTGTGAGACCACTGACTGATGTATTAATTTGGAGGGCACTGCTGGCCTGCTCCCATGGTACAGGGTATAGGGTGGGCTTCAGTGGTGTTGTCTTCATGGATAGGTCTTCTTGATGCTGTCTTATAAGTCTTTTCCCCCGATGCACAAAGCTGCTACGCTTTAGACGTCCCAATGCCAGATCATCTAGTCTTGCCTTCATTGGGTGCATTGGCATACTGTTGTACTTTTCCATCTGGATCATGGTTTTTGTGTCTCTTCTATGGGACAATGTCTGTAATCCAGCAACCTTCTGCATCTCTGTTATTGGTGTAGTTTTCATGGCTCCTGTGATGAGCCTGAGAGCTTGATTTTGCACCTTGTCCAAAGACTGCAGATGTGAGTTAGCAGCTGATGACCATGCTGCTGAGCTAAACTCTAAGTGTGGTCTTATTACTCCATTATAAATCTTCTTTAGATTTCGTTCATTTGCTCCCCAGTTGGTACCTGCTAATTTTCTGAGTATGCCTAGTCGTCTTCGGGCCTTTCCTTCTGCGTTTTCAATATGCTTATTCCATGTAAGCCTTTGGTCAAATGTCACCCCAAGATAGGTGGGGTAGCTTTCTTCCTTGATCACGGTTGTCCCTAGGTGTATGTTAGCTGATTTGTCCTTGGGGGCGAGGGAGAACAGTGTTGTGGAGGTTTTGTCTGTGTTTATTGTTATACTGATCCTATATCCAAGAAAAACCTCACGCTACAGCATATACTGCCGGTTTGGCAAAAAATGCAATTGAAAATGGAGGAGCTTGCATCCTCATTAAATTAAAGAACAGAATTTACTCTATGTCAATTGCCACTAGCAGATACTGCAAAAACATCAGTGCTGAAACAGAGGCCCTGAAACAGGCAGCGGAAACTCAGCTATCTAGGCGAGACCAGGTCATCATTTTCCGTTTACGTACTGGTCACACAATAGACTGAGGTACCATATATATCACAAGTACATGATTGGTCCTACAGATCTCTGCTCCTGTGGCACCAGCTCTATGATAGCCGAACATCTGCTCCAGTCCTGCCCAACTTACAGCGGTGAACGGAGTGGCATATAGCAACAACCCACTTCTCTCCTCGAAAAACTGTTCGGAGATGTCAGGAACCTTGAGCTGACTACTGCCTTTATGTCACAAGAGGTTTTAATGTTACTAATTACAGGCTATCCTGGACAAATAGATGTATCATAGGATACCCGGATAGTGCCAGATAAGAGACTGGTCTTATAAGAAATACCCTCTTCTCTGAAAAAGAGCAAGGGTGTATAGACAATCAAGGTGAGGTCAAGCTATGTAAGTTCCCAGAGTAAGAAATGAGGATGAAGTTCTCTGGGTTCCTATCGGCTACCCCTTGAGATCTCACCAAGAGTAGGTTATCTGTGTGGTGTTATTTGGCTACTTGTCTAGGGTAATTTAGTATAATAATTATGAATTTCAAAAACAGAACTGTAACTTTAATGAAAATTAAGTAAGCAAGACTGTCTGAAAATTTATATACAATTTAATGGTACTGAACCTCAATCTTTTTGGGTCAGTAGTTTTTTCAAAATCAAGAAACTTATATTTACATAAGAAAATAAATAACTGGGAAACTCTGTTCCAGTATTATAAAGTGGTCACAATAATATCTACACATACACAGTTCCTGTTCAGACTAATTATACTGATGTTGGTACTTCACTGTAAGGTCTACTGTTTTCATCATCCCTAAATGGTAAGCTTTATTGGGTGAACAAGGTTTGGATGAATCGCCATTGCCTTACTAAAGGACTTATCTTAAAATTGTTGCTGCCTCAATCAATAATAGTAGTAGTCAGGATCACCAAGTATGTGACTCCTGACTGAAGATAAGGGGTCTAGCTTCACTTGTATTCGGAGCAATCAACTCCCACACGCTCCTCTTCTTAGTTAATGCAGCCACGAGGTAAAGGCCTGATACAACCTGGAATAAAAAGGACAATCCACTCCATGTAGAGCCTGTCTCTATCAATTTCACCCCTAATCAATACTAAAACTTACCTAGGTCAAACATGTGTGCTAACAAGTCGCACAAGACCTTAAATTCCTTTGTCTACCGTCAGTTTTCATGCCATAACTCTTTCTCTGGGTTCATCAATGCTTGGGTACCTCGTTCATGTTTGGCTTCCATACAATAATCATGGTGGGTACAATATATAGCATGTGACCTGTTGATTACTTCATTCTAACATTCCCTATATGTTTTCACATGTTATTTGAACAGTGTGTCACTCCAAAAGAAAATATCAATTTATTAATACTATACTTACAGTCGCACATTTTTGTGGCCAATTGGCAAACATATTTTACACATTTCTCACTCCGAATAAGCCTGCCCTATATACATTCCTACTTAGGTCGTCGTGACACAACACATCCCTTAGGCAGTATCGAATAAATATGGCACACATAGCCTGTTACTTACAGGTTAATAAAATGTGCAAATAAATGTATCTGTCTTACCCTCAAGTAAAGAAATTCACACATTCAAGCTGACAGGCCGTAAAAGGGTTCTAGCACTAAGCTTGCAGTTCATACGGCAAAGGCTTTGTCCTTCTGTCTCTTTTAGTACACATCAGCTCGGCATGGAATCTTAGGTTTTCAATGGCGGAACTTACAAGAAGTTGTTACTTTTTATCAAACTACACCCAACCAATCAGAAGACAAGTCAAAAAGTTAACTATTTTTGAGACTATAAACTTGGGCGGTTTTAAGTGTGTTTGTCTAATCTGAACAAATTTGAAAATATTATATCATAGTTATTTGTGGACCGATTTTAATTATCAGAAGCGATTATTAAACGGCCAATTTCTCTTTATCGTTCTCTGTAGTTATTCCTTTGCATTTTCATCTGGGTAATTTTTTTGTAATTAAATGTGACCTTACCCTGATATGAAAATATCACTAAATTAAATTTTTCTAAGTTAAGATAATTTTATTATGAGGGAATCTTTACGTTTATGTGTTAAGCAGTATCAGCGCTATAATTTGAGATATCCCTTTCATTTTAATTATCTTTAGTTATTTAGAAACAAATTATCTACGTTCGGTCAAAAAACACAAAATAGGCATTCATTTCTCGTCAACCAAAATTTTCTTACCACTACAAAATATGGAAACGATTTGATTGATTGTTAAATTTTATACTATGCTCTTCGATAAATTTTGGGGTGGGTGGTAAATTTTGACGTGTTTCTTAGAAAAATTCAAATACACTAGATAAATTGTTGGCGGTAAATTTGACTTGCCCCTCAGACAAATTTCAAATACTGTAGTTATTTATAGAATTAAAAATACGATAGCTAGTTCGTTTTGAGCGTGTTGTCATACGGATTCACTTCACTACATATCTCCCCCGTTAGAAAAGCGTGAACCACTAGTGCAGCTTTCATATCTGTATATAATCACGTTCAAATAAACTCCACTATGCCTTAGTGTGATCCTGGATTCCTGCAGGTGGGTGCCTACTCAAGAAATCTGCCCCAACGTTCTGCGATGCAGGAATGTACTCAATGGTAAACGAGTAAGGTTGTATGAGAAGAGACCACCTTAACAATCGTGCATTACCATGTTTTGCCTGAGCCAGAAAAACCAGTGGCTGATGATCACTTTGTACCACGAATTGTGTACCATACAGATAGATTTGGAATTTCTTTATTGCCCAGACTAAGGCTAAACACTCTTTTTCTATTGTGGAGTAATTTTTCTCCGCTTTATTCAATTTGCGGCTGACATACGCAACTGGGTTCAATTCTCCTGTTGTTGAGGACCTTTGTAACAACGTGGCTCCCAATCCCACATTACTAGCGTCCGTTCTCACCACAAATTCCTGACTCAAATCAGGTAACTTCAATATGGGGTTACTGGTGAGTTTCTGCTTCAGCTCATTATATGCCAGCTCACATTCTGCTGACCATTCTATTTTGTCTGGTTTTCCCTTACAAGTTAGATCTGTCAGAGGAGCACACACCGAGTTAAAATTCTGGATATATTTTTGGTAAAACCCACAAAGTGAGACAAAGGATCTCACATCTTTCTTAGTCTGTGGTCGGGGTGCTCTCTGTAATTTGTCTAAGTTCTTAGGATCCGGGGTCACACAACCCTGATGTACAGTGTGTCCCAGGAATTCCAATTCCTTACATCCAATACAACATTTGGTGGGTCTAGCAGTTAAATTTGCCTCTCTGAGTCTGTCAAATAACCTATTTAGAGAGTCTAAATGTTCCTCAAAGGTTTCAGTGGCAATGAGGATGTCATCCATGAAATTAGTAATACATGGATTTTTCAGGGGATCCAATAGTTTTCTCATCATTCTAGAAAACACACTCGGAGCATTCTTCAAACCAAAAGGCAACATATTGAACTCATAATGCCCATCCGAGGTGCTGGAGGCCAGATAAGGTCGAATCTCAGGCTTCACTGGAATCTGATAATATCCCTTACTTTGATCCACTTTTGAAAAATACTTTGCCTTATTCAACCTGGCAAACTGATTAGTATCAGGTAATGGATCCACCTGACTTTCTGTGACAGCATTCAGTTTCCTATAATCTATGCACAGTCTATGTTCCCCAGAGGGTTTCCTCAACAATACCGCACTGGAGCTATAAGGAGATTCACTGTGAGAAATAATTCTATCTCTCCTTTTAAAGCTTGCTCTTTTGCGAATGGGATAGTATAGGCTCTCATACAGATGGGTGTTGGGTCTAGCAATTTCATATCATACTCCAACAAGTGGGTGTGCCCCGGTTTGTCTGTTAACACGTCGGTATGATTCTCAGAACCTTCTGAATCTTCTCCCTCTGCCCTTTTATCAGGTGATTGCTGACTTTTACCTGTGCAAGGGTTTCAGTGGGTATTCATATGAGGTGAGAGGTTCATTTTTCATTTCAGTGGCTATGGCCAAGGTCATTAAATGTGCTCCTTCCAAAACTCTTCTATCATGGTATTTCTTGAGGAGGTTCACATGATAGACTTTTTCCTTTCCCTTTTTGTCTATCTTGTAATTAGTTCTAGATACCTTTTCCAGAACTGTGTATGGACCTTGCCATCCTATCTGAAGTTTGTTGCTGCTGCTGGGCAACAGAAGAAGCACCTTCTCTCCCACAGCAAGCTCCCTATCCTTCACTTTCCTGTTATAACACTCAGCATGCTTCTTTCTGGCTTGTCTCAAATTATCATTTGCTAGTTTCCAGCCAGTTTTTAATCCGAGAGTTCAACTCGTTCACATACTGATATGATGAGGTTACAGTCTCTTCTGCTTTCTCATCTGTCCATGTCCTCAATAAGGCTTCCAATGGACCTTTTATTGGCCTGCCAAATAACAAGGTTGTCGGTGCCATTCCTGTTGAATTATGGGGGACTTCCCGATAAGCAAATAAGGCCGTGGGTAAGTATTGATCCCATGTGTCAGGTTTTTCATGTGCCAGCTTTCTCAGGATAGAATTAAGTGTCCCGTTGAACCTTTCCACTTGCCCGTTCCCTTGGGCGTGATACGGACTACAGTGAAAGTGCCTGGCTTGAAAGATCCTGAAAACTTCCTCAGTTTCCCCTTGAACTGTGATCCATTATCAGTCAATATCTGGTGGGGAAATCCTAACCTTGTGAATATTGTAAGTACCGCCTCTGCCACATGTTTAGAGTCGATTGATGACATGGCTACTGCCTCTCCCCACATAGAACAAGTGTCCACCAGAGTAAGAATGTAACTGTTTCTCCTCTTGGTTCGTGTGAGAGGTCCAACAATATCCACTGCAACTCTCTCAAAAGGGGTTCCCATGATTGGCATTTCACCAAGAGTTGCAGGTGCACTCCAATGTTTTGGAGCTACCCTTTGACATTCTGGGCAGGATTTTACATATCTTTTTATATCTTCAGTTATCCCTGGCCAGAAGTAGTGACAAGCTATACGCTTCCTGTGGTGCTAATCCCCATATGACCACTGAAGGGGATAGCATGGCCTAACTCCATCACCTTTTCCCTATATGAAGATGGAAGAACTAGTTGTCCATGACCATTGGATCCTGTTCCAGCCTTCCTATATATCAACTTATTCTTCAAATAAAATTCTCCTTTGTTTGGAGGGGTATGGCTTTTTGGTAGTTTTCTGAAGCACGGCTTTAATGACTTATCCTCAGCCTGTGCCTTCCTGATCTCCTCTGGATGAGTATTTATTGGGTTATCTTCCTCCTTCCTTGACTGTGACCTGGTCTGTACTGCTGCCATAATCACTGGTCTTTTGGGACTTCCCAAAAACACATATCTACACCCCAGTATCAGAGGGTAGATTGGTTATTTATCACTGCTGCTCTAATCACTCCTTCCACATAGCGAGTTTTTACATTTATTCTTGCAATGGGAAGTGTCATGGTTGCTATGTCCTTAGTTGCCCCTTGTATCTCCACTGATTCTGTGGTATATTGATCTGGGTGCACTAGGTTAGAACACTCAACGGAGTCAAAATCCAATCCAGTATCATAAAGGCACTTGATAGTGGCCCCATTACATACTACTTCTTCACATACAGGGGGATGATAAGGTTCTTGCTGTCCTGTAGAATGTTCCTTCTTTCCCATGTTTCCTGTTTTAAGGCATGCAGCGAAATATGGAGGGTTTCTCTTCCTACAGTCTTTTGTATGATGATTATTTAACTTACAAATTTTACACCATTTTCCTTCTGGTCTGTAGGGTTTCTTTTCATTTACCTGAGGGTTTCTGTCTCTAGGATCAAATCTAGGCCTATCATAACTTGGTTTAAATCTATGAGGTTGATCCCTATTGTCAAACTTATTCTGATTTTGTGGGGTTTTGTTACTATCTGCTTGTTTCTTTTTTATACCAGCTACTTCTGACTGAGCCGACTGATATCTCTCGGCCACATTGAGAACCTCCCCCAATCTCTCGGCACCTTGTTCCATGAGAAATTTGCTCAAGTCTGGAGCCATGGACTCTCTTAACTGCTCCATCATGACCATTTCTTTCAGGTCTTGGGTTTTCCCCAGAGCAGTCCATTTCTCCAAGTAGGTTTCTAGTCTTGCCGAGAATTTGTGGTATGTTTCTCCAGACATCAGCTTACTATTTCTAAACTTCTTTCTATAAAATTCAGCATTCTTTTCATACCTAACTAACAATGCTTGTTTTAGGAGGTCATAGTTTTCTTGATCTTCTCTACTTAATTTGGAGAAAGCTTCATACGAAGTTCCCCTCAACCCTTGTGATAATTTTAGGCTCCACTTTTCTTTTTCTAACCCATAGTTAGTAGCTAGTCTCTCATATCTATTTAGGTAGGACTCAATGTCATCGTCTTTCTCTACAAATGGGTCTAAGTGGAAATTCATGGCTGAATTTGAGGCACCCTGACTTACACTAGAGTTAGAGGTTGTTGGGCTGCTTCCATTTTCTATAACATGTCCTTGAAGTTCCATTTCTTTTAGTCTTAACTCATGTTCTCGTTGCAAACGCCTTTCCTCTTTTTCAGCCTCCATCTGCAATCTCTTAGTCTTCAGCCTCCATTTGCAATCTCTTAGCCTCATCCTCCATTTGCCTAGCCTCTCTTTCAGCCTCTTCTTCTTCTTCTTCTTTCGTTCGCTTGAAATATATTGTCTATATCTGCAATGTTGTTTCTTGTATAAACTTCACTGTCTTTTGTAGTTCATACAGGGGTCCATATAGTTTTGCTTCCAGTGTTGTTTCTCTGGGCCAGTGGGTTTGCCTCAATATATCATATTCGGGGCAATCTTGCAGTACGTGCCCCGCTGTCTGGGGTGCCTGTCCACATGTACACATGGCTGAATTGCCAATCTTGAATTTTGTATACATGTGGCTGCGGAGGCGGTTGTGTCCTGTTCTGAGGCGCAGAATGACTATTTGTTCTGATCTGTTCATAGCTTGGTAGTCATCCTGCGTTGATGTTGGTGGCTTTCTGATTGATTTGATCATCTTTTTCTTCTGATGGTACGTTACTGGTACATCCGGTTGTTCGTCTGCAGCACCTTCTTTAGCCAGTCCGTCTGCTCTCTCGTTTCCTGGTATTCCACAATGAGACGGTATCCACTGCATGGCGACCCTGCGCTGGTTGCACAGTTCAGAAAGTAGGGCCTGTATAACTGGCAATTTTCTGGACTGAAGTGCTTGGAGTGCTGATCTTGCATCTGTCAGGAATACTACAGGCTGTGGACCGAGATTGGTGTTCAGTAGTTTCTCAGTTGCCACCTTGATTGCCTGGACTTCTGCATCATAGTTGTTACAGAATTTCCCCGTTGGTACTCTGACCGTATCCCTAGTGTTGTTTGGGTATTCTATGTACACTCCTGCTCCTCCATTCTTTACTGCATTCTGTGCTGACCCATCCGTGTATACTCGGACCCAGAGGTCCTGTGGGTATTCATCATCCAGGAAACTGAGAGTGACTGTCCTACGTTGCACGCTGTTCTGTTCATCCCTGTCGAATATTCCTTTCACTTTTGTGTGGATGTGTACTGGTAGTCCATGCTCCTCTCTCCAAGGGGTTTGTTCTGGCACAGACTTTAGAGGGCTGTTAACTTCAGGCAGGTCTGAAGTTTGTCTACGAAATCGTTTGGCCTGGTGGATAAAGCTGCTTCTTTTCAGTCGCCCCATTGCTAGGTTTTGGATTTCAGCCTCTAACTGTAACCTTTTAACTTCAGTCTCCCTATCAGCCTCTAATTTCCTAGCCTCCCTATCAGCTTCTAATTGTAACCTTTTAACTTCAGTCTCCCTATCAGCCTCTAATTTCCTAGCCTCCCTATCAGCTTCTAATTGTAACCTTTTCTCTTCAGCTAACCTCCTATCTTCTCTATCTATAAATTTATCACATTCAGAAGTCACGTACTGAATCATCGCGTCCCCACTCAGGCCAAAGTCCTTTGCCGCCTGCACTGTCTTCTTCTTCTTCTTCCGTCCTTAGCCACCGACCGTCAAAGCAGTCAGTGGCCATTACGCCTAGTGGCGTCTTAGGGCAACAGCAGATAGGTTTTCTTTGCCATTGTTTCCCATCACGCCTAGTGGCGTCTTTAGGGCAACGGCAAATCAACCCATTTGCTGTTGTTTCCGTAATCGAAGTGACTGGCAAACGGGTGATCAGCCCGTTGTGTGCCTGCACTGTAGCAGATCTAAATTTTGCCAAGTCTGCCATTCTCTCACTCGTACACAAATTATTAACAACTTATATTATAAATTAGCAAATACTAATTTACTTAACTATAGTCAATGACAACTCATCCAATTCACCACAAGTTGTTTAATTTTTTTAGCTTTATTATTCCCTACAGTAAGAGCCCCAGGGTATGGTGGAAAAATCCCGGACAGGACACCACTATGTCACAAGAGGTTTTGATGTTAATAATTACAGGCTATCCTGGACAAATAGATGTATCAGAGGATACCCGGATAGTGCCAGATAAGAGACTGGTCTTATAAGAAATACCCCTTCTCTGAAAAAGAGCAAGGGTGTATAGACAATCAAGGTGAGGTCAAGCTATGTAAGTTCCCAGAGTAAGAAATGAGGATGAAGTTCTCTGGGTTCCTATCGGCTACCCCTTGAGATCTCACCAAGAGTAGGTTATCTGTGTGGTGTTATTTGGCTACTTGTCTAGGGTAATTTAGTATAATAATTATGAATTTCAAAAACAGAACTGTAACTTTAATGAAAATTAAGTAAGCAAGACTGTCTGAAAATTTATATACAATTTAATGGTACTGAACCTCAATCTTTTTGGGTCAGTAGTTTTTTCAAAATCAAGAAACTTATATTTACATAAGAAAATAAATAACTGGGAAACTGTTCCAGTATTATAAAGTGGTCACAATAATATCTACACATACACAGTTCCTGTTCAGACTAATTATACTGATGTTGGTACTTCACTGTAAGGTCTACTGTTTTCATCATCCCTAAATGGTAAGCTTTATTGGGTGAACAAGGTTTGGATGAATCGCCATTGCCTTACTAAAGGACTTATCTTAAAATTGTTGCTGCCTCAGTCAATAATAGTAGTAGTCAGGATCACCAACTATGTGACTCCTGACTGAAGATAAGGGGTCTAGCTCCATTTATATTCGGAGCAATCAACTCCCACACGCTCCTCTTCTTAGTTAATGCAGCCACGAGGTAAAGGCCTGATACAACCTGGAATAAGAAGGACAATCCACTCCATGTAGAGCCTGTCTTATTATGAGGGAATCTTTACGTTTATGTGTTAAGCAATATCAGCGCTATAATTTGAGATATCCCTTTCATTTTAATTATCTTTAGTTATTTAGAAACAAATTATCTACGTTCGGTCAAAAACACAAAATAGGCATTCATTTCTCGTCAACCAAAATTTTCTTACCACTACAAAATATGGAAACGATTTGATTGGTTGTTAAATTTTATACTATGCTCTTCGATAAATTTTGGGGTGGGTGGTAAATTTTGACTTGTTTCTTAAAAAAATTCAAATACACTAGATAAATTGTTGGCGGTAAATTTGACTTGCCCCTCAGACAAATTTCAAATACTGTAGTTATTTATAGAAGTAAAAATACGATAGCTAGTTCGTTTTGAGCGGGGAATTTGAGCGTGTTGTCATACAGATTCACAAGGCATTGATAAATGTGTGCTTGCATAGAATAAGATTGAAATGGTATGACAAAGTCACCAACGTGAAACTAATGACAAGTGCCAGTGGAATAAGAGATCAGAATGAACGCGGGCGATGGATAGGACACACATTGAGGAAACCTGTTGATAGCATTACAAGGCAGTCCTTGTTCTAGAATCTCCAGGGGATAAAGGCAGAGGTAGACTAAAACGCATGGAGAAGAGAACTGGAGACATAAATGTAAATGATGAGGACAATTTGGAAAGAACTTGAGCTGAAGGCACGTGACAGGAAGACTTGGTATGTGTTTGTTGAAGGCCTATACTACCTGGGGAGCTAATGGGTATTGATTACCTAGTGAAGAATGCTTGGGACGAGCAAGTGAGCAAAGGTAAGGAGAACACAATTGACCTTCATTGGACATGCAGTGAGAATGTGGACATTCGAAAGCATAACCGGAGAAAAAAAGGAAACGTGAAGTAGAGGAAGGCATTGAGAAAAGATTGTGGACAGCATGGCGCTGTAACCTGGTGGGGAAATCAACGACAGAAGTGACGGAAAAGTCGAGATTTGTTGACGCCTGGCGACACGGCAATTGATGATGCAAGCTTTTCAGGCTGACGAGCCTGGCTGGTTGTGGCCCGTTTCTTTCTGAAGAGTCCGTTCCTGTTTATTATTGTTCTGCCGGAATACCCCCCTTGCGCTTCTGACAGTAATAAGGATCCCAATTGATTTCAGCGACAGCGGGGTTGTGAATAGTGATCTTATATTGACCTGTTTATTCTGGCCCAGAGTAGTTGTAATTCTTAGGCACGTTTTTGAACACGTGTTTGCTTACTCATCCAGATCCCTTCGTTGTTGGCCCATGCTGCATCTGTTTATCTTTACACTTTTGTTAGGTTAAAGTTTTCGTCGCGCTCCCCTTTTTTTTAAAAAACAAAAAATCCACAATCCATATTCACTGCTCCTTACAGGTTCGACATTCTTGACATTCGTTGTCTGTCGCTCAGATTAAACATAAATAACACATAAGGAAGGAAAACCCGAGGCCTGTAAACAGTAAATTAATATTAGACAAACATAAAGGTATGGTTTTCTGGCCGTGGGGTCAGTGTGATTCGCTTGATAGCTAGGCGGAGTTGTCGTACGGAAGGTACGGGGTTCGAACCCTGGGTAAGCCACTCACGTCTGTTGTTTTTCTGTTGTCCAAGTGTTCTACTTCTTTATTTCTTACGAGTGCCTGAAAACATACCTTTATGTTTGTCTAATATTAATTTACTGTTTACAGGCCTCGGGTTTTCCTTCCTTATGTGTTATTTATGTTTATACAATACCAGAAACCTACCCTCTGTTCTATACTAATGTCCTTAAGTCTTCTACTATTTACTGGACCCAGTATCAAGGTCTTTGTCTTGTTTGGACTGACACATACTGTTAATAGGGGAACAACAGAAGTGATTGCGTCATTTAAGGGCTGAGTTGCCCACTGTATACTTCCGGTGTTATCTTGTGTGTTTCGTACTGATAAATAGTCAGCAAAGCATCCTTTTTTGGGGATGCCTAGCTGGCCGTGGGGTCAGTGTGATTCGCTTGATAGCTAGGCGGAGTTGTCGTACGGA
The DNA here is from genome assembly GCA_024509875.1 of Oreohelix idahoensis. Classification (NCBI taxonomy): domain Eukaryota; kingdom Metazoa; phylum Mollusca; class Gastropoda; order Stylommatophora; family Oreohelicidae; genus Oreohelix; species Oreohelix idahoensis. The sequence goes on from JAMPIV010001149.1 coordinate 375,544, forward strand.
AGGTACGGGGTTCGAACCCTGGGTAAGCCACTCACGTCTGTTGTTTTTCTGTTGTCCAAGTGTTCTACTTCTTTATTTCTTACGAGTGCCTGAAAACATACCTTTATGTTTGTCTAATATTAATTTACTGTTTACAGGCCTCGGGTTTTCCTTCCTTATGTGTTATTTATGTTTATACAATACCAGAAACCTACCCTCTGTTCTATACTAATGTCCTTAAGTCTTCTACTATTTACTGGACCCAGTATCAAGGTCTTTGTCTTGTTTGGACTGACACATACTGTTAATAGGGGAACAACAGAAGTGATTGCGTCATTTAAGGGCTGAGTTGCCCACTGTATTTTTTTTTTTTTTTTTTTCCTTAACCAGCGGCACTTGGGCTTTCAGCCCTTCGGCCCAATGACATGTCATTGCGAGGCTGGGGAACCTGAGGACTTTCCTTCCAACCCGGTCAGGAGCTTCGCTCCTTCCCATCCACAGAGGGTTTATCACAGGAGCCGTTCAGGCTATTCGGTCAAATTTCCGGTCGTAAACATTTCTTCAAACGCCGACGCCCGGGTTTGAACCATGAACACCTGGTCGCCAGTACAACGCCGAAGCCATTACACCAGCGCGGCTCCTGCCCACTGTATACTTCCGGTGTTATCTTGTGTGTTTCGTACTGATAAATAGTCAGCAAAGCATCCTTTTTTGGGGATGCCTAGCTGGCCGTGGGGTCAGTGTGATTCGCTTGATAGCTAGGCGGAGTTGTCGTACGGAAGGTACGGGGTTCGAACCCTGGGTAAGCCACTCACGTCTGTTGTTTTTCTGTTGTCCAAGTGTTCTACTTCTTTATTTCTTACGAGTGCCTGAAAACATACCTTTATGTTTGTCTAATATTAATTTACTGTTTACAGGCCTCGGGTTTTCCTTCCTTATGTGTTATTTATGTTTATACAATACCAGAAACCTACCCTCTGTTCTATACTAATGTCCTTAAGTCTTCTACTATTTACTGGACCCAGTATCAAGGTCTTTGTCTTGTTTGGACTGACACATACTGTTAATAGGGGAACAACAGAAGTGATTGCGTCATTTAAGGGCTGAGTTGCCCACTGTATACTTCCGGTGTTATCTTGTGTGTTTCGTACTGATAAATAGTCAGCAAAGCATCCTTTTTTGGGGATGCCTAGCTGGCCGTGGGGTCAGTGTGATTCGCTTGATAGCTAGGCGGAGTTGTCGTACGGAAGGTACGGGGTTCGAACCCTGGGTAAGCCACTCACGTCTGTTGTTTTTCTGTTGTCCAAGTGTTCTACTTCTTTATTTCTTACGAGTGCCTGAAAACATACCTTTATGTTTGTCTAATATTAATTTACTGTTTACAGGCCTCGGGTTTTCCTTCCTTATGTGTTATTTATGTTTATACAATACCAGAAACCTACCCTCTGTTCTATACTAATGTCCTTAAGTCTTCTACTATTTACTGGACCCAGTATCAAGGTCTTTGTCTTGTTTGGACTGACACATACTGTTAATAGGGGAACAACAGAAGTGATTGCGTCATTTAAGGGCTGAGTTGCCCACTGTATACTTCCGGTGTTATCTTGTGTGTTTCGTACTGATAAATAGTCAGCAAAGCATCCTTTTTTGGGGATGCCTAGCTGGCCGTGGGGTCAGTGTGATTCGCTTGATAGCTAGGCGGAGTTGTCGTACGGAAGGTACGGGGTTCGAACCCTGGGTAAGCCACTCACGTCTGTTGTTTTTCTGTTGTCCAAGTGTTCTACTTCTTTATTTCTTACGAGTGCCTGAAAACATACCTTTATGTTTGTCTAATATTAATTTACTGTTTACAGGCCTCGGGTTTTCCTTCCTTATGTGTTATTTATGTTTATACAATACCAGAAACCTACCCTCTGTTCTATACTAATGTCCTTAAGTCTTCTACTATTTACTGGACCCAGTATCAAGGTCTTGTTAATAGGGGAACAACAGAAGTGATTGCGTCATTTAAGGGCTGAGTTGCCCACTGTATACTTCCGGTGTTATCTTGTGTGTTTCGTACTGATAAATAGTCAGCAAAGCATCCTTTTTTGGGGATGCCTAGCTGGCCGTGGGGTCAGTGTGATTCGCTTGATAGCTAGGCGGAGTTGTCGTACGGAAGGTACGGGGTTCGAACCCTGGGTAAGCCACTCACGTCTGTTGTTTTTCTGTTGTCCAAGTGTTCTACTTCTTTATTTCTTACGAGTGCCTGAAAACATACCTTTATGTTTGTCTAATATTAAGTCGCTCAGATTGTTTGTATCTTGTATTGTCCGGCAGGAAGTCTACTTTATCTTGTATATTCTTCGCGGTAGTTACTACTTCTGTAAACCACTTATTCACTTGTGCTGTCTCATACCTCTCTATACGGATTGATTTCTTGTGCGTTACTATAATTTCAGTATGAAGGTGTTACCGATTTTGTTTACATGTTGCATTCCTCGTCCTCTTCTTCTCTTGTGAGAATGTTTTTATGTAGTCAGCTATTTACTTTTGACTCATTTATATAGTCTGGGAGAGAGATGAAGATGCGAATATTTTTAGTTTTGGTGATCGTAAAAGAGGCAATGACCCGGCACGTCGTAAGTTGTGACTACGGTGAGGTTGTGAATGGGGCTAGCAACATTTCACGTGAAACATATTACTACAGAACCCTCCACCGCAAGAACACATGGACTGCTATGGTGCCGGCTTTCTATATAGGGGTAATCTACAGTACCCCAGCGTGTTTTCTTCAAAGAAAAAGTCACACACTCACCACTAAAACTAATGGAAAGTTTGAAAGTGAAGAAAATAAAAAAGAAATGCAATTCAACCATTCTACGTTTGAAATTAACAATCTGTATACGAGCTTTTGAAACGTAGAAAGACATCATTATCCAATTACCACGTTTGTTCATGTTTATTATTCTGTTAACAGCGGACCAATAGCTTTTAACGCGAGTAACGTGTGTTTGTAATTTCGTTTGTGTTTTTGTTAATTTGTAATGTTAATCATGCGAGAATTGATGTGTCATTTTCAATAACTCAAGAACATATTGCAGGCCAGCTTTGACAAATTCGCTTGTCATTCTCAGTTTTTCATTTTTCTCTGTCTCATTCCTTTTTTGTTAACATGTTTCTGTTGTGCATCTCCGCGATCATCTACGAGTAGGGTATCCTTGGTCTTGTTCCGTGTCTGTACATCTTCTCATGTGTGTTAACAAGATGAATGTCGTTCCTTGGCTGGGGAATTGTGGGAAGAAACGTCTAACGCAGTCGGGCACAGTACTTAATGGTGATGATGAATCGTGCATATCCAAACCTATACCATTGCAAATACTGTCTATCTTTGTATCATAACAGCTGTGATTATGAAGTGCTCGTGTGCACTGCTGAGTTTTGTGTGTGAGTTTTGTACGAAGGAAGTGACGGGTGCAACTGAACGAGAGAAACAAAGAAAAAGTGTGATCGACCGTTTGGAGCACTATTCTGTTCCAAAAGTCAGCGTGAGCCCAAAGAAATGTCGTGTCGTGACCTGAGTCACTGCCCCATTATTATGTTTGGCCTTTGTGATGTCCATGATAACTTGCCTGGCTTTTCAATTCTGAACATTGACGCAGAATTAGGCCGTGACTTACCATCAAGATGTATGTACTTAAATTTTGGGAAGTTGTGAGCATCCCACTTCAGTGTCCTCTCTCGCTTGTATACTATTTTTTCCTGTAATACACGCACTCGACACACGTGACCACTGCAACACTATTGTGTAGTTTTTCCCCAGCGGGAGAAAAAAAATCCGAAGTGTAGTCAAATGTTAATGGCCTCTTTGACATGCAGTGATATTTTCCCCAAGTTCTACAGTAGCTGTTAAATACATGTCCTGTTCTCAGTTACACTGCATTCTGTTCTCCCTCTGTAGCAATTCTGTTGCTTTCTGTGTGTCTTGTGTTTTTTTTTTTTCAATACTTACCTGGCATGGGAGATACCATGATCAATTTATTGTTTTTTTCCACCCCACTTTCAGCCAGAAATCGGTACTGAAAGTTACGAGAGGTCGGTCATGTTATCGGCGATTGTAGCAAACGGTTTTTCTAGTGTGATGATGGTGGTAGAGAAGAAGTAGAATTTCTCTCTAGAAAGTATGAAGTCCCAGTGCCAGAGAAGTACACTAGTATCACAATTGAGTTACGGCTGTGAATACTGTGGTAAAGTGGGATGTTATAAATATTTATAGGGGACTTATTGTACTGACTGAGATCAGCTGTGAAGGTATCTATATCTAATAAGAGTAGTGTATTATAGATAACCTTACTTACTGCCACATATGTATACCTCAGTCAGAATTACTCTGGAATAGTGTGATGACTACGTTATATGTCTAGGGTATGTGTATGATGAAGTGTAAGTCATAACCACAACAGACAGATAAACAATTTAATTTATTCCACCACACTTGACAACACTGTGACACTCACATACATATAACACTCTAAGAGGATATCTTAAAGGAGTCACTGATAACTTTTCAAATAACAATATGTATTCAGTGCTGTCATGAATGTATATGTGTCCTGATTCAAATACAAAGGGAACCAGGAATCACAATCAATTTTAATTACAAGTTATATGTACAGAATTTATTAATATGATTCTTGTAGTGACATATATTATTAATGGTATCCTATGTGTGTCAGTTGTGTAGTGGTAATATGAGGTAATACTGGTTTTGTTTTGTTCAAGCTCTGTTGGTATTTGTCATCATGACTTCAATAGTTTGTTTCTATTGGAACTAGTATTGGAGATGTTCTCAGTTCCTGGTATTAAAACAATTAAATTCCCCTCTTAATTTTAGTTTATAATGTCATTTTAAGAAGGGGGTACATAATGTTGAGCTCCATGGCCACACTCTCTTATCTTGCGTGATGACTGCAGTAAAAGACTCCTCTGCTCGTTTACTTAAATGAGTTCTGGAGCCACCCCACTGGTTGCTATATGGACCAAGGAGTATGCTGTCCACCTCTGGCTTCAACAAAGCTCTGACCAGGTGCTGCTCAATAACTTTAAGACCACGGTCCCTGAAACAAGAAGGTTGTACCTTCTACGTCAGAACTAATTTACACTCTATTTCTACACTGAGCACAATACATCACAAACATTGAGTTCAGAGCGTTAGGCCAACTGTCAGCTTCATCTGAAATACTTTATACCAGTATTTCCCTCCCTAATGGTTACTACGCCTCTGCAATTCCAGCATTATTTCTTTCTAGTTAATAATCTAGGTATCAGTGTACTGTTTGGCCATTCCATGCAGTTTTACTTTCCTCCGACACCTTCTGTTCAGGCTGGAGCACTATAGGCTTTACATCATGTTCGCTACTGAACCACACATATATACAGACATAAATTATCAATTTACATTCAATTTTCATTAAAAGATATTGAATCTTTCAAGCTTACCACAATTCATGGAAATAATAAACAGTTTCGTTGACTGGCAATGAATATAGCACAACTCCGATCTGCCGATGTCCCAGGCTTTATTTTATAAAAAATATACACTGGTGCTCAACGCACTGCTTCTTAGTAGGTTTATTACAAGATGTGGCAATGAACAGACGCTCTGAATTGTGTATATTCGCAGCTCTACCCAATCACACCACGTCTACACATCTTTTCAAAAAAGTACCCCTTTCTCACGTTTCCCCTGACAACACAAGATAGTATTTATAGTCCGACCAATCGTGTTTAGTCTTTCATTTGTTGCGCTCCAATCACATAGGAGTTAACATGGTAGGCTATTTCCGTAACGTAATGTTTTTTCAAACACGTTATAAAAAAAAATTTAATGAGCAGAAATGATTTCATGCTGTCAGGCACCCCCACTATTTTATTTTGGCCATAACTTGGTAATTCCTAGACTATTTGCGTAACGTTTTACATATTCTTTGTCAGCAAACCCTATGGAACCCAAATATACGAATTTAAGGGAGCTAGGTGGCTGCGTTCAAAATGTGCATTTTCTACCACCTCCTGTTCACTTCAATCCCCATGTGGTGTCTGGGTACTGTCATGTTTTCAAACGTAAACCCATCCAATGTCATCTTTCCCAATAAGCGTTTTTCAGGATTTTAAAACCTAACTCTGGTATGGGTAGTGAATTTTATCACTGTCGATTTGAAATAAAGTTAGTGCATGTGGCCTTACACGCGTGATGGCAGCAATTGTGTATCGCGCGACGCGTGTTTAGTGTTGCACGTGTCCCAACTTTCTGCCTCTCCCTTCTCTCTATCCTATAGTCCATCTGTCTTTTAGTTACGCCGTGTATAAAATGGAATGAATGAAATATTAAATTTAGGTCATTGATCAGCTTGCGTATCTCAAGGGTTTTTCCAAGAAATACAGTACACGTTTCATTGAAGAAAGCGTGCAGCGACACAGTAGGCTTTTACTATCAACGTGAAAGCGTTACAATTTGCCGATGAAGTAGAAAACAAGGGGGATTTCGAGTACAGTCATTGTGACAGCACTGTTCTTTACCATTCTTCTTTCCTTTTATTAAATTTATTTGTTAGGCTTTGCATTTACGTTTTAATTTATATATGGGGATTAGAATAATTCACGACATCTCCCCTCTTAAAACAGACATTATATGTCAGTCTTTTATTCTATATACACATAGAGAAATTTATTATTATTTCTGGGGTTTACGGTGATTCTCATCACACGGATGGCGGCTTAAAAAATCCGCTCCCAAATTTGTTTTTCCAGATATATACTCAATGCTAAAATTATAGGGAGCCAAAAGTAAGGACCATCGGAGTAACCTAGAGTTCTCATGCCTAGCCTGGGCTAGAAACGATAAAGGTTTGTGATCCGTTTGCAACTTAAATGCCTTCCCATACAGATAAATATTGAATTTCTTTATTGCCCATATTACTGCAAGACATTCTTTTTCGCTAGTTGAGTAGTTGATTTCAGCTTTATTCAATTTTCTGCTAGCATATGCCACTGGGCTTAATTCCCCATCCAATGCATCTGATTTCTGTAGTAGAGTTGCACCCAACCCAATATTACTGGCATCCGTCCTTACTATGAATTCTTGACTTAAGTCAGGTAATTTCAAAATAGGTTTACTTGTGAGCTTTTCCTTCAATTCTTGGTAAGCCATTTCACATTGTGGTGTCCATGTAATGCGATCTGGATGTCCTTTACGTGTCAAATCAGTTAACGGTGCACATATGGAATTAAAGTTTTTTTGATATACTTCTGGTAGAAACCACATAATGAGACAAAGGATCTCACGTCCTTCTTGGTTTGTGGTCTCGGGGCTTTCTTTAGTTTCTCTAAATTCTTTGGGTCAGGGGTCATGTTTCCCTGATAAACTGTGTGTCCCAAAAATTCCAATTCTTTACATCCAACGCAACATTTGGTTGGTCGGGCTGTTAAATTTGCTTCCCTAAGTCGATCAAACAGCATCTTCAGAGAGTCAATGTGTTCCTCAAATGTTTCTGTTGCTATAAGGATATCATCCATGAAATTTGTTATACATGGATTATTCAGAGGGTCCAATAATTTTCTCATCATTCTAGAGAAGACACTAGGCGCATTCTTCAATCCAAATGGCAATCTATTAAACTCATAGTGTCCTTCTGAGGTACTAAAAGCTAGGTATGGTCTAACCTCAGGCTTTACTGGAATCTGATAGTATCCTTTACTCAGATCCACTTTTGAGAAATATTTAGCTTTATTTAGTCTGGCAAACAGCTGATTTGTATCCGGCAATGGATCCACCTTTCCTTCTGTAATAGCATTCAGTCTCCTGTAATCTATACAGAGTCTATGTTCTCCAGAGGGCTTCCTTAAGAGTACAACACCGGAACTATATGAGGATTCACTGTGCGAAATAATTCCTTCCTTCAACAGATAGTCTATCTCTTCCTTCAAAGCTTTCTCCTTAGCAAACGGAATCGAATATGGTTTCATACAGACAGGTGTGGGGTCTATCAGTTTCATATCATATTCCAATAGGTTTGTATGCCCTGGTCGGTCTGTTAACACCTCTGCATGATTATTTAGAACCTGTTGCACTCTCTCTTTCTGAGTTTTTGTTAAATGTGTACTGATTTTCACCTGTGCTGCTGTCTCACAGGGGTGTAATGGATATTCAAATGATGAAAGTGGTTCCTTTTTCATCTCCATGGCGATGGACAAGGTCAACAAGTGTGTCTCTTCCTGATGTTCTCTTTCCAAATATTTCTTCAGGAGATTCACATGATAGATTTTTTCTTTCCCCTTCTTATCTATCTTATAATTTGTTCTAGACACCTTCTCTAAAACTGTATATGGACCTTGCCATTCAATCTGTAACTTATTCTGACTCCCGGGGAGAAGAAGCAGTACCTTCTCTCCCACAGCCAAATCTCTGTCTTTCGCCTTCCTGTTATAATAGGCAGCATGTTTCTTCCTGGCTTGTTTCAAATTTTCATTGGCAAGTTTCCAGCCAGTTTTTAAACGAGTGGTCAGCTCATTCACATATTGGTATGAAGATGTAATGTTTTCCTCTGCCTTTTCATCAGTCCACGTTCTTAACAAAGCTACATATGGACCTTTAATTTTGTGGACCTATTTGTCCATGCACCGGTATGGTCTCTTCCACTCGAAGCGCTATAGTGATGATTTTTCTTCCCTGAATTATCATTCACAAAACGACCGCTACCAATTCTGTTCTTGGGGCTTTCTCCCCACTTAAAATTCTTGATGAGAGATTTCCTCTCTCCATCTCCTTCCTCCAGTTTGTTTAAGTCCGATTGAGGGATTTTCGGCTTATCCTGGGGTAAGACATCCTTTTGCACTCTCCGCATAGTGGCCATTGTAAAACAGTTAAGTGAAGCTTGTCCGTGAAAAGGGGCTTCCCATTCCCTTTGGTCCACCTTATCAAATTTATATCTCTTTGTATTTTCAGGCCTACTTTTGCCCCTTGGCGTGTCCAGGTCCTGATCAATGTTCCCACTTGTGGGTGTTCCCTCATGTGCTATGCTACACCTTTCTACAAAATTCTCAATGTCCCATCTTGCTTTGGGCCAATAATAATTGTGAGCCACCTTTTGGATGATGGTACCTATTTTCTCATGGTCCCCATCTGGTTTCACATGTAGGCTCCTTATTAATTCTGTCCTATATCTCTTTGGAAGAACCAGCTGTCCGTGACCTTTGGATCTAGCTCCAGTCTTCCTATACATCAACTTGTTTTTCATGTAAAAATCTCCCTTGCCTGGAGTTGTATGACAAGTTGACAATTTCCTGAAACAAGGCTTGAGGGTCTTGTCCCCAGCCTGTGCCTTCCTCATCTCTTCTGGAGTGGTATTCACATAATATCCTCCTCCTGTCTTGAGGTCGACCTGACCTGAAGGGTTGCCATGTACACAGGTTTCCTTCTACAATGGTCAGTGTCATGATTGTTCATCTTACAATTTTTACACCACCTTTTTCCTTGGTTGAAAGATTTTCTTTCATCATATTTCCTTTCATCGAATTGTGGGGTTTTATTTTTATTTTCATACCGTGGCCTATCAAACTGGTGCTTACCTTTGTTTTGATCCCTAGGATCAAATTTATTAAAGTTCTGTGGTGCCCTAAAGTTATCCACTTGTTTCTTTTTATTACCTGTTACCTCTGCTTGAGCTGCTTGATACCTTTCAGCAACATTTAGCAACTCACCCAGCCTCTCTGCACCTTGTTCCATGAGAAACTTTCTCAGGTCTGGAGCCATGGACTCTCTTAATTGCTCTATAAGGACCATTTCCTTAAGATCTTGGGTTTTCCCCAGAGAAGTCCATTTCTCCAAGTATGTCTCTATTCGTGCAGAGAACTGGTGATAGGTTTCACCTGACAGTAGTTTAGCATTCCTAAATTTTTTCCTATAAAATTCTGCATTCTTTTCATATCTTAACAAAAGAGCCTGCTTTAGCATGTCATAATTTTCCTGATCACTTCTGCTCATTTTTGCAAAAACTTCATAAGCTGCCCCACGAAGTCCCTGAGATAACTTTAAGCTCCACCTTTCTCTCTCCAACCCATATGTGGTAGCTAATAGTTCATACCTATTTAGATAGCTCTCTATATCATCGTCTTTCTCAACAAAATGATCTAAATGAAAATTCATAGCTGAGGTTGAGGCTCCTTGGCTAGCAGTGGCATCCGAGGCAAAGGGACTGGCACCATTTTCAGGAGCATGGCCTTGAAACTCAAACTCCCTTAGTCGTAACTCATGTTCCCTTTGTAATCTCTTCTCCTCCTTTTCTGCTTCCCTTTCTGCAGCTAATCTCTTTTCTTCTCTTTCTGCAGCTAATTTCTTCTCTTCCCTTTCTGCAGCCAATCTTTTGTCTTCTCTTTCTGCCTCCAATACTTTAGCCTCTTTGTCAGCCTCAATCTGCAACCTCTTAGCCTCAGCCTCAATCTGCAACCTCTTAGCCTCAGCCTCAATCTGCAACCTCTTAATCTCTTTTTCAGCTTCTATTCTCTTATCTTCGGCCAATCTTTCAGATTCTAATTTTCTTTCGGCCTCTTTTTCTAATCTTCTTTCTTCCCGTTCAATATATTTGTCACATTCAGCAGTGACATAAGAAATCATAATTTGCCCGTCCATTCCTAACTCTTTCGCAGTCTGTACAGCAGCAGATCGAAATTTTGCCAGGTCGGCCATTGTCTAACAGATAAATGTCCAAACAATTTTATCTATGACTAATTAACTCAAGACAACACAGGCACTGTGAGCTCAACCTTATTTATTTTCACCCAAGGATACCTTTTAATTCTTATTATTCCCTGAAGTGAGTTACCCCCAATATTTGTAATAGGGAAAGATTCAAAATCCCGAGGGCGAGACCCCAATATATGTGGTAAAGTGGGATGTTATAAATATTTATAGGGGACTTATTGTACTGACTGAGATCAGCTGTGAAGGTATCTATATCTAATAAGAGTAGTGTATTATAGATAACCTTACTTACTGCCACATATGTATACCTCAGTCAGAATTATTCTGGAATAGTGTGATGACTACGTTATATGTCTAGGGTATGTGTATGATGAAGTGTAAGTCATAACAACAACAGACAGATAAACAATTTAATTTATTCCACCACACTTGACAACACTGTGACACTCACATACATATAACACTCTAAGAGGATATCTTAAAGGAGTCACTGATAACTTTTCAAATAACAATATGTATTCAGTGCTGTCATGAATGTATATGTGTCCTGATTCAAATACAAAGGGAACCAGGAATCACAATCAATTTTAATTACAAGTTATATGTACAGAATTTATTAATATGATTCTTGTAGTGACATATATTATTAATGGTATCCTATGTGTGTCAGTTGTGTAGTGGTAATATGAGGTAATACTGGTTTTGTTTTGTTCAAGCTCTGTTGGTATTTGTCATCATGACTTCAATAGTTTGTTTCTATTGGAACTAGTATTGGAGATGTTCTCAGTTCCTGGTATTAAAACAATTAAATTCCCCTCTTAATTTTAGTTTATAATGTCATTTTAAGAAGGGGGTACATAATGTTGAGCTCCATGGCCACACTCTCTTATCTTGCGTGATGACTGCAGTAAAAGACTCCTCTGCTCGTTTACTTAAATGAGTTCTGGAGCCACCCCACTGGTTGCTATATGGACCAAGGAGTATGCTGTCCACCTCTGGCTTCAACAAAGCTCTGACCAGGTGCTGCTCAATAACTTTAAGACCACGGTCCCTGAAACAAGAAGGTTGTACCTTCTACGTCAGAACTAATTTACACTCTATTTCTACACTGAGCACAATACATCACAAACATTGAGTTCAGAGCGTTAGGCCAACTGTCAGCTTCATCTGAAATACTTTATACCAGTATTTCCCTCCCTAATGGTTACTACGCCTCTGCAATTCCAGCATTATTTCTTTCTAGTTAATAATCTAGGTGTCAGTGTACTGTTTGGCCATTCCATGCAGTTTTACTTTCCTCCGACACCTTCTGTTCAGGCTGGAGCACTATAGGCTTTACATCATGTTCGCTACTGAACCACACATATATACAGACATAAATTATCAATTTACATTCAGTTTTCATTAAAAGATATTGAATCTTTCAAGCTTACCACAGTTCATGGAAATAATAAACAGTTTCGTTGACTGGCAATGAATATAGCACAACTCCGATCTGCCGATGTCCCAGGCTTTATTTTATAAAAAATATACACTGGTGCTCAACGCACTGCTTCTTAGTAGGTTTATTACAAGATGTGGCAATGAACAGACGCTCTGAATTGTGTATATTCGCAGCTCTACCCAATCACACCACGTCTACACATCTTTTCAAAAAAGTACCCCTTTCTCACGTTTCCCCTGACAACACAAGATAGTATTTATAGTCCGACCAATCGTGTTTAGTCTTTCATTTGTTGCGCTCCAATCACATAGGAGTTAACATGGTAGGCTATTTCCGTAACGTAATGTTTTTTCAAACACGTTATAAAAAAAATTTAATGAGCAGAAATGATTTCATGCTGTCAGGCACCCCCACTATTTTATTTTGGCCATAACTTGGTAATTCCTAGACTATTTGCGTAACGTTTTACATATTCTTTGTCAGCAAACCCTATGGAACCCAAATATACGAATTTAAGGGAGCTAGGTGGCTGCGTTCAAAATGTGCATTTTCTACCACCTCCTGTTCACTTCAATCCCCATGTGGTGTCTGGGTACTGTCATGTTTTCAAACGTAAACCCATCCAATGTCATCTTTCCCAATAAGCGTTTTTCAGGATTTTAAAACCTAACTCTGGTATGGGTAGTGAATTTTATCACTGTCGATTTGAAATAAAGTTAGTGCATGTGGCCTTACACGCGTGATGGCAGCAATTGTGTATCGCGCGACGCGTGTTTAGTGTTGCACGTGTCCCAACTTTCTGCCTCTCCCTTCTCTCTATCCTATAGTCCATCTGTCTTTTAGTTACGCCGTGTATATAATGGAATGAATGAAATATTAAATTTAGGTCATTGATCAGCTTGCGTATCTCAAGGGTTTTCCAAGAAATACAGTACACGTTTCATTGAAGAAAGCGTGCAGCGACACAGTAGGCTTTTACTATCAACGTGAAAGCGTTACAATTTGCCGACGAAGTAGAAAACAAGGGGGATTTCGAGTACAGTCATTGTGACAGCACTGTTCTTTACCATTCTTCTTTCCTTTTATTAAATTTATTTGTTAGGCTTTGCATTTACGTTTTAATTTATATATGGGGATTAGAATAATTCACGACAAATACTCTGAGCTGGACAATAGATTTAGGCTTCAGAAGTATACTGCGCCACTTTCGCTATAGTAACCCTATGTGATAATATAATTAAATTAGAAAAAGTAACTCAAAATTTAACAGTTAAAAATTTAACAAGTCAAATGAGTACAATTTCATAATTTATTATGTACATCTATCGAGCCTTGTAATGAGAAATTGGTGTTGGAAGATGGTAAGATTATTTATATTTACAAAGTAAAATAAATAATAGTAAAAAGATGGTAATATTATTTATATTTAGAAAGTAAAATAAATAATAGTAAAAAGTCTTGGAGGTATCTTCCAATGGAATTATAAAGTCTGTCACAGTTGTTTTGGTATCTCTTGCTATCTAGTCTCTAGCATTTCTTATCATTGACTATCGCTTTTGAACGCTCACAGTGTTTGTAGGATTGAGTACACGTAAACTCGACTTGCATTACGTCACGTCTGTTCGAGGTTTCTGAGACACACCGGTAATCAAGAAGACTTTCCTTCAGCCCGCCCTATAACTACGGGGGACTAAGGTGTTGAAGATTGTTTGACCACTAGGCTCCAGTTAGCAGGATCAAAGGTCCTCAAGTCTTTAGTTGGTACTTGATCACGAACTCGATCTCGATCAGAAAACCCTCTAGGATTAATAAGCGCACGGTGAGGCTGTATTTGCTTAAGTATATCTGCCCTGCATGCAGCGTGAAAAAACTTTTCTTGCATATACTGTCTTCCAGTCTCTCACTCTGGCGTCTGGATTTGGTGTGTGTGTTTTTAAACGGGCCGCTCTGTCCTTATAAACTGAAGCACAATAAAAACGCACCACCTGTATAATCCAGGAACAGAGTGTGAAATGTAAATATAAGTGTTTACAAGTTTACATATTTGGAATCTTTATTCATTTTCCTATGAATCCATGCTGGTCATTAATTTGTACATTTGATTGTTATGAAATTCATTGCATTCTGTGCAGGCAAGGGAGAAAACCAAAAATGCAACCAATAAAAAAATTCATTCACACTATCCTCAGTATCTGGTATGTCCACCGTGTGCTTGCAAACAAGCTTGGCAGCGGCTCCGCATGGAACGCACAAGTCTCTGAAGGAAATTCCGGGGAATCAAGTCCCATTCACGTGTAAGAGCAGCTTCGAGCTGTTGCAGATTAGCTGGAGAACCTTGCCTGTAGACTCTGCGTCCAAGCTCGTCCCACGTATGTTCTATAGGGGACATGTCTGGTGATAGGGCAGGCCAATCAATCGTCACAATGTTCTGCTGCTGTAGATATTGCTGCGTAATGCATGCGGTGTGTGCACGTGCGTTATCCTGCCGGAGAAGCTGCAAGTCTGGATAATTTGTGAACGCAGGAGCAACCAGTGCATCCAGAACCTCATCTCCATATGTCACAGCATTAACATTTCCACGGAAGACGTGAAGAGGCAAGCGATGGTGAAAACTGAATCCTCCCCAAATGTGAATACTGCCACCTCCAAATCGGTTATGCTGACGAATACAGCAATCTGCAAAGCGCTCTCCACACCGTCGCCAAATCCGCATACGTCCATCAGCAAAGGATATGTTGAATCTGCTCTTGTCTGTGAATAGGACAGCATTCCACTGCAGTCTAGTCCATCTGACATGCTGCTCTGCCCATTGCAGGCGATGCTGACGATGTCTGTGAGTCAAGTTTGACCCAACATAAGGTCGTCTTGCAGTAAGGCCTGTATCTATGAGTCGTCGTATGACTGTCATTCGAGAGACTTGCCCACGTCTACCCACTATTGCTCTTGCTGTTTGACTTGCCGGGAGAGAACGATTCCTTAGGTGACTCGGCACAATATGACGATCTTGCGCAGGGGTAGTAACTCGTGGTTGGCCACTCCGAAGTCTATCCCGGGCACTGCCAGTGGTTCCGTAACGTTCATTGAGACGTACAATAGTGCTGTGGTGGCAATTCATCCTTCTGGCAATGGCCCGCGAGCTCATTCCGGTCTCCAACATACCAGTGGCTCGTTGGCGGTCGTTTTCAGATAATCGTGGCATTTCAAGCACATGTACTGGGTGTTTTGTCTCAACGGCCTTTTTTATACCGAGTATACTGCCACAACGCGTACACATTTTCAGGGTCATAGCTGTTAGGAATCGTGTTGCACGTGTAACTTTCATTGTTTTCATGTAGTCTGTACACAAACCCGTGGGTTGAATCATGCACTTTCCATTCCAGCAGCCATTCGCTTTCTACCTCATGACAAACACTGGGAAAATCCATTCCCACACTTTTTTCCAGCTTCTCGGCATCAGTATATATAATAGTGGTGCGTTTTTAATGTGCTTCAGTATATTTGGGCGACTCTCCCGTACGATAAAGCACCATCTTGAGTCCGCTTAGATTTTTGTCAAATCTCTTGGTTTGAGGCGATCTGTGCTTCTTCTGTACTTGTTTTCTCTTTTTTTCACTACACACTTATATCTTTCCTTCCTTCCTAGGTATCCTTTCATTTTCCCAATAGGAAGCGTTCATTCTATCCAAGTTTTATCGAAATCCGTTGAGGTATGAATTTATAATACATTTTTTAAAGATCATGAGCTAACTATTAGAACATAAAAAATATAATTATTTTTAAAACTATTTACATTTGAATAATATCCTTTTAGAAATCACTAATTCTCTATCTCCTTATATGAATTATTACCGTTTTAATATCTTTCCACCAAGCTTGCGCTTGTAGCTTTAGATTTTCTTTCCCGCCAATGCAAATTTTAAGGTCGGCCATGTTTCATATATTCCCTCGTTCCTACACTTTCTTAATGCTGTACGGCTTAGGCGAAACGCAAATATTTCAGCCCAACGTCAACTTCAAAGCAAGACCAACCGAGCTGTCCCTTCACCCTTGTATCGCTCTGTTTCGCGTTACACATTTTTTGACAAACAAAGCAAGTAGTACCAAATTTTGCTACAGCGATCACTGATTCCAGTACTGTATAAATCCAAGAGAAGAGGGAAAAGGTTCTTTCATTTCCTACACACATACGCTCACTATTACGACTCGAGATTTAAGACAGAGAGAAAGAAAGACTGAGGACATCATGGTGTAAACATTAACTCAAATTGACTCAAACGAATTTTAGCGAGGAAGCAAAAGAAATAGGATTACAATGAGACGAGATGCTAGCTTTTGTGAATGTCGTGGTTGAGTTAATGTTGTAGAGTATTTGTCGAGTTAAACAAATTGTAGTGAAATCGACAATGAGAGTGAACTGACAAAATTATTGATTACACACAGATAATGTGTAAATAGGGTGAACTTGAGACCAACCTGGAAGAGGATTCATTAAATCTATCTCTCTTCCCAAGCCTCAACACACTTATATAGTCTAAGCACCACCCGCTCTCTCTTCTTTCTCTTGTCAAAAATAGAGACGATAGTAAGAGCTTGTAATATTAAGTATGGATGAAGGGTCGTGAACAGCGCGTTAATAAATGCGTAAAATTTATTAAAGGTTCTTGAAAGAAGAAAACATATGAAAATAAGTATATCAGCACAACAACATAATAAAGTCATCAATAATCACAACAGTTAACAAATCCAATTAAACACCAATGGACAGAACAGTTCACCAACACAAAACCCGCTGTAGAACACCTGAGAAAATAAATATACAAAGTTCTCAATCCTTCCGTTTTTGGGGAACCACGATCAATACTCCAGTTAGTGTCTTTATGAATATATATCCTCTTATAGGTGATGCATTTTCACTATAAATACACTGTAGGCACTATCCATGCACTGGTGGTTACGCCCTAATCACGAGATAGGTTGTAGATACTCTGTCTATATCTGGCTGACCGCTAATACGTGCGGGGTTTTGAATGACCAGAAACACACACAAGACGAGGTACCGTTAGGACAAACGGTCCACGGGGCTATTATCCAGCGCGTGAGAAATTTAGGCCTGCGTACTTGGTATTAAATCCGGTTTTGGCTGTCTTGACTTTAATTGTGACTGAGTGCTCCGTTTAAGCACACAGTCCGGTGTTTTAAAATCGGCTGAAGACGCTGGACTGATAGATATGCTGGGAGCCACAATGCTCTGACTGATAATCAAGAGGCGAGTAGGAAACCACTACTGCCAAATTCAATTTCAGATTTTCTTTGGCTCTTTAAACACTGCGTGAGCTTATTTCCCATTAAAGGGATGGGCATTGACAAAGGGTTGTATTTCAGGTAGGGGTTACAACTCATGGTGCTAATTGCTTTCAGAAAAACCTCGAGATCTGACTTGAATCCTGCGATAGCATTGAGATATCCTGAAACTGAGACCCAAAAGAAACGACTTTTACATCAAGCAAACAATACAATTACGATAACGTTATAATAAACAGTTAAGCTCCCCTATGGGATTTATAATTATGGTTGTCATTGCTATGATAGTCTCGGGCTGTCTTTTATCCAGGTGAGTCGCCTTCCTGTTACTTCCACTCTATCAATTATCAGCATGCGCCCGCATAGGCTAATATATTTTGTACACACATGTACCTGTCAGCAAAATCTACTACATCCTCTTCCAACTCAACATACGGAAACCTAACCCTGTAGTTCCAGCTGAGTGGATATGCTATTCATCTTACCACATTAAGTGAATTTACATAAAAATACAGCATTTGACATTACATAATAGATGGTATGCGCCCCTTGGGGTCGATACACAAAAAGGGAAAAGTAATAACCTCCCAAAATTTAATACATGGAAAATGCAATGTTATAGCTATAATAATACAATTGTGACTGAAACATAAGGCTACTTTCTGGACTGCCGTGAAAGTTACAAACTGGTGTCTAACTACACACGTAGGCATATAATGATTCCACACAACCACTAGAAGTTTCTATCAGAAAGTAATAAGTGATGATCTCTTATAATTCGAGTGTTATATCGCCCTCATGCCACTATTCCGTTTTTAAGTGAATAACCTACGCCGCTGACATTTCCTTACAGTAATGACGGTTATTTTAGCCTACTCTTAACCCATGGTAAGCACTGAACGGAATACTCTGGTTCTACGCCTAGTAAGTATCTGTTATCGTAAGTTTACCATTAACCCATTGTAAACAATAACGCTGACACATGACTGCTTAATCGCCCGTTAACTAAGGCGGTAGACGGCGCTACATTATCCCTGAATTAATTACCGGGAGAAATCACCTAAAATAATCCAAGTCACACTCCTATCCGGTAAATATAAAAGCTAACATGAATATATATATATATATATATATATATATATATATATATATATATATATATATATATATATATCTATATATATATATATATATATATATATATATATATATATACGATGTGTGTTCAAATGAAACCCGTCCCAGTGGCTTTATAACAAATATATGTAAGGTACATCAGCAGGAGTAGTAGAATTAAATACAGCAATTGTTATGAAGCAAGTACTCACTGGGGTTCTTTAGAAATAGTCACCATAGGCATTCAGACACGCATCCCACTGCTTGGGTAGACGGCGGATGCCGTCCGAGAAAAATGACTGGTTGCTTATTGAACCATTTGGTCACCGAGGCCCTGACGTCTGTTTTGGAGTCGAATCGTTGTCCCTTTAGAGATTTTTTTAAGGGTCCGAACAAATGAAAGTCACATGGTGACAGATCAGGGCTGTAGGCTGGGTGTGGCAGAACTTCCCACATTTTCTTTGCTAACGCTTCCAGCTCAATGTTCGCAACATGTGGACGAGCATTGTGGTGCAACAGAATCACACCACGCGAAAGCATGCCGGGTCGTTTATTCTTGATGGCTGTATACATGTTGTCTAGTGTGTCTTTGTAGCGGATGGCATTGATGTTCACGCCAGGCTCTTTAAAGTCTACCAATAGAAGCCCTTCATGGTGAAAAAATGCGGTCAGCATAACCTTACCGGCGGAAATCTGTGACTTGAATTTTTTGGGGTTTTGGTGATCCGGATGTTTCCATTGCATCCTCGCTGATTTGCTGCACGGCTCAAAATGGTGGCACCACGACTCATCGCCTGCCACTATGCGCAACAGAAATGCATCACCCTCCTCTTCGTAACGCAGCAGGCGGTTCAAACTCCACCCCATGCGTTCTTCCTTATGGTGATCGACCTTGGACGGATTCCTTATCACACCGGCCATTATTTTAACGGTCTGCAGCACAACCAATGAATACTAGGAGAATGAACACTTACACACTTGTACATTCGTATGTGCTTATTACATCAGATGTGACGTCATCATGCTCCTCCTACGAATGTCCACTTGGCACTGCACGGTCGGGTTTCATTTGAACACGCCTCGTATATATATATATATATATATATATATATATATATATATATATATATATATATATATATATATATATATATATATATATATATATATATATATATATATATATATATATATATTATAAAAGATATCTACTTACCCCGAGATGACGAGAAATAGGCAACACAATTCAGTTTTTGTGTTAACGTCTGCCTGTCTCATTTGGTCATCTACGGGCAGGAAACATTTTACGAGTGTGCTTGACTGAGTAAACCTATCAGATTTATAGTCTACCAGAGACTCTAATTCGGTCATCTGGCATCGCGTGTTCCCACCGATATTCAACGTATAACGAAATCAATAGTAAGACAAATGTGATTCTAGAGTTTACATCAAAGAAAACCACCGCGAGAAAGTTTCATAGCTAAGACGTAATATTATTCTCGCACTCACTGCTGCGTTTAAGGGCCACAACCACAAAGAACGAACGTGAGTTTTGTCTCCCCTTGAATCGGAGATAAAAGTGGGTACTCAGATCAAAAAGGGTTGTCTCACCTTTGCTGCCGCTAGTGGGCCGCTTCTTCAAAGAAACTATTTCTCGCTCGAGATCAATCGCTGTTACGATCTACCACTACTGGCCAAGTGTGAATTTATAATGAAGGCCAGAACGAAGTAAGACCGCGTGGTGGGGTCTGAAAGGGGAATAATGGGCCACGTAGGAAAAATCGAGGAAACCAGAAACATTAAGAGTAAGAAAAATGGGACGTGTTGGTAAAATAAAATTAACAGTCAAATCCGTGACAGTGAACGACGAACTAGCCAACTACGAGGCGGAGAAGGAGGAAAAGGAACAAAGGGAGAAAGAAAAAGAACAATGGGAGAAAGGAAGAGAAGAACGGCAATTGGAACAGAAATCTTGCAGAAATTATGTGAGGACAGCAAACCATAAGTCAGAAGAGTTCAGGACCACCACTGGTGTAAGACAAGGTGATATCCTGTCACCTTATCTTTTTATACTCCTCATAGACGATGTCATCAAGGCATGTAAGGAGAGAACAAGAAAGTATTCAGTGGGGTACTGGAAGATGAGACAGGTCTGTATTTCAGAGCTGGCATTTGCTGATGATGTTGCCCTGATTGCTAAATCTGCAAGTCTGGAAGGAAGAGCTGGAGAAGAGAGGGATGGTCATAAGCAGCTCTAAAAACAAAATCCATGGTGATATCACGAGAAGAAAGAAGACATCAGATTAAGCTGGGAGAACAGGTCCTGGAGCAGGTCGACCACTTAAAATACACCAGAGCTATTATAGACCGAAAGGGAGGCATCAAAGAAGAGTTGGCCACTCGAAAAGCAGCAGCTGGGAGACTTTTTCAGGCTATAAATCGAGGATTCCTCAGCAAGAGAGAGGCTGGTAAGAAAACGAAGATGGCTGTTGTCGTGGAATATTCTAATCCACATATATAAATTATCAAGTAAATATAAAGCCTAACAAATAAATCTAATAAAGAAAAGAGCAATGGTAAAATAACAGTGCTGTCACAATGACAGTACTCGAAATCCCCCTTGTTTTCTGCTTCGTCTGCAAATTGTAACGCTTTCACGTTGATAGTAAAAGCCTACTGTATTATTACCCGCTTTCTTCAATGAAACGTGTGCTGTATTTCTAAGAAAAACATTGAGAGGCAGACTGCGTAATGACCTAGATTAATCCTAACATTAATTATATTACGTTACCAAAACGAACGAACAGATGGACTCAAATAGAAAGAGAGAGGGGCGAATAAAATCAGGAACGCATGCAAAATTAAACACGCGTCTCGCTATTAATGCCACCCCCAACAAGCGTAACGCGATACACAATTACTACTATCACGCGTGTAAGGCCACATGCACTAACTTTTTCGGACGGACAGTGATAAATTCACTACCCTTCCCAGAGTTAGGTTTTAAAATCACGAAAAACGCTTATTAGAAAAGATAACATTATATGGGTTTACGTTTGAAAACATTACAGTACCCAGACAGCACATCTTCGAAACAGGAGGTAGAAGAAATTGCATATTTTGAACGCAGCCACTTAGCTCTATTTAAATATATATATTTGGGTTCCTTAGGGTTTGCTGACAAAGAATATGTACGGCGTTATGCAAATAGTCTAGGAATTAACAAGTTATAGCCAAAATAAAATGATGGTGCTGTCAGACAACACCCAAAATCAGAATCGCTCAGTGGTAGATTTTTTTACACCACCATTGTACGGGAAATGGGCCACAAGTTACATTTGAACTGATTGGCTGGAATGATATGTAAGGCTAAACACGATTAGTCGGGCTATAAATACTATCTTTGGTTGTTAGGGGAGACGTAGGAAGTTAAAATTTTTTCAAACACTTGTCGAAACGTGGCTCCATTGGCCAGACTCGCTGATATACTCACTTAGGAGCGTTAGTTCGAGACCACTAGTCAAATAAGCTTGATAAAGCAACAGTGCGTTGAAGCCAGCTCATATTTTTGCTAAATAAAAGCCTGGAACATAAGCAGATGGGAATTTGTGCCAGTAGTTGTGCCAGAATTCATTGCTAATCAACGTATCTGTGTTTGTTTCCATGAATTGTGGTAAGCTTGAAACATTCAGTATCTTTTAATGAAAATTGAATGTGAATTGTTAATTTATGCCTGTATATATGTGTAGTTCAGTAGCAAACATGATGTAAAGCCTATAATGCTCCAGCCTGAACAGAAGGTGTCGGAGGAAAGTAAAACTGCATGGAATGGCCAAACAGTACACTGACACCTAGATTATTGATTAGAAAGAAATAATGCTGGAAGTGCAGAGGCGTAGTAACCATTAAGGAGGTTCATACTGGTATAAAGTATTTCAGATGAAGCTGACAGTTGGCCTAACGCTCTGAACTCAATGTTTGTGATGTATTGTGCTCAGTGTAAAAAGAGAGTATAAATTAGTTATGAAGTAGAAGGTACATCCTTCTTGTTTTCAGGGACCGTGGTCTTGATGGTATTGAGCAGCACCTGGTCAGAGCTTTGCTGAATCCAGAGTCGGACAGCATACTCCTTGGTCCATTTAGCTATCAGTGAGGTGTCTCCAGAGCCGAGGGGAGAGTCGAGCAGAGGAGTCTGTTCCTGCCGCCATCACGCAAGATAAGCTGATGTGGCCAGCTGAGCTCAAAATTATGTACCCCAGCTTAAAATGACCTTGTAAAAATAACATTAAGAGGGGAATTAAATTGTGTTAATATCAGGAACTGAGAACATCTCCAATAATAGTTCCCATAAAGACAAACTATTGAAGTCATGATGACAAATACCAACAGAGCTTGAACAAAACAAAACCAGTATTACCTCATATTACTACTACACAACTGACACACATAGGATACTTTTAATAATATATGTCATTACAATATTCATATTGATAAATTCTGTACATATAACTTGTAAGTAAAATTGATTGTGATTCCTGGTTCCCTTTGTATTTGAATCAGGACACATATTCATTCATAACAGCAATGAATACATATTGTTATTTGAAAAGTTATCAGTGACTCCTTTAAGATATCCTTTAGAGTGTTATATGTATGTGAGTGTCACAGTGTTGTCAAGTGTGGTGGAATAAATTAAATTGTTTATCTGTCTGTTGTTGTTATGACTTACACTTCATCATACACATACCCTAGACATACAACGTAGTCATCACACTATTCCAGAATAATTCTGACTGAGGTATACATATGTGGCAGCAAGTAAGGTTATATATCATACACTACTCTTATTAGATATATATACCTTCACAGCTGATCTCAGTCAGTACACTAAGTCCCCTATAAATATTTATAACATCTCACTTCACCACATATAT
Organism: Oreohelix idahoensis; assembly: GCA_024509875.1. NCBI lineage: Eukaryota > Metazoa > Mollusca > Gastropoda > Stylommatophora > Oreohelicidae > Oreohelix > Oreohelix idahoensis. Next base: position 399,056 of record JAMPIV010001149.1, read on the forward strand.
TGGGGTCTCGCTCTTGGGATTTTGAATCTTTCCCTATTAAAAATATTGGGGGTAATTCACTTCAGGGAATATAAGAATTAAAAGGTATCCTTGGGTGGAATTAAATAAGGTTGAGCTCACGGTGCCTGTGTTGTCCATTAGATATATATTTAGAAATTGAATTGTTGGTTAGACATTGTATAAATTTACCTGATAGACAATGGCGGACCTGGCCAAGTTTCGATCTGCTGCTGTACAGACTGCAAAAGAGTTAGGATTAGATGGGCAAGTTATGGTTGCCTATGTCACTACGGAATGTGACAAATTTATTGAACGCGAAGAAAGAAGATTAGAAAAAGAGGCCGAAAGAAAGTTAGAGGCTGAAAGGGAAATTAAGAAGTTACAATTTGAGGCTGAGGCTGAGACTAAGAGGTTGCAGATTGAGGCTGAGGCTAAGAAATTGGAGGCAGAAAGAGAAGACAAAAGATTGGCTGCAGAAAGGAAATTAGCTGCAGAAAGGGAAAGAGCTGCAGAAAGAAGAGAAGAAATTAGCTGCAGCTGCAGAAAGGGAAGCAGAAGAAAGAAGATTGACTGCAGAGAGGGAAGCAGAAAAGGAGGAGAAGAGATTACAAAGGGAACATGAGTTACGACTAAGGGAGTTTGAGTTTCAGGGCCATGCTCCTGAAAATGGTGCCAGTCCCTTTGCCTCTGATGCCACTGCTAGCCAAGGAGCCTCAACCTCAGCTATGAATTTTCATTTAGATCATTTTGTTGAGAAAGACGATGATATAGAGAGCTACCTAAATAGGTATGAACTATTAGCTACCACGTATGGGTTAGAGAGAGAAAGGTGGAGCTTAAAGTTATCTCAAGGACTTCGTGGGGCAGCTTATGAAGTTTTTGCAAAAATGAGCAGAGGTGATCAGGAAAATTATGACATGCTAAAGCAGGCTCTTTTGTTAAGATATGAAAAGAATGCAGAATTCTATAGGAAAAAATTTAGGAATGCTAAACTACTGTCAGGTGAAACCTATCACCAGTTCTCTGCACGAATAGAGACATACTTGGAGAAATGGACTTCTCTGGGGAAAACCCAAGATCTTAAGGAAATGGTCCTTATAGAGCAATTAAGAGAGTCCATGGCTCCAGACCTGAGAAAGTTTCTCATGGAACAAGGTGCAGAGAGGCTGGGTGAGTTGCTAAATGTTGCTGAAAGGTATCAAGCAGCTCAAGCAGAGGTAACAGGTAATAAAAAGAAACAAGTGGATAACTTTAGGGCACCACAGAACTTTAATCAATTTGATCCTAGGGATCAAAACAAAGGTAAGCACCAATTTGATAGGCCACGGTATGAAAATAAAAATAAATTCCCACAATTCGATGAAAGGAAATATGATGAAAGAAAATCTTTCAACCAAGGAAAAAGGTGGTGTAAGAATTGTCAGATGGACAATCATGACACTGACCGTTGCAGAAGGAAACCTGTGTATATGGCAACCCTTCAGGTCAGGTCGACCTCAAGACAGGAGGAGGATATTATGTTGGATACCACTCCAGAAGAGATGAGGAAGGCACAGGCTGGGGATAAAACACTCAAGCCTTGTTTCAGAAAATTGTCAACTTGTCATACAACTCCAGGCAAGGGAGATTTTTACATGAAAAACAAGTTGATGTATAGGAAGACTGGAGCTAGATCCAAAGGTCAGGGACAACTGGTACTTCCTAAAAGATATAGGGCAGACTTAATAAGGAGCCTACATGTGAAACCAGATGGGGACCATGAGAAGATAGGTACCATCATTCAAAAGGTGGCTCACAATTATTATTGGCCCAAAGCAAGATGGGACATTGAAAATTTGTAGAAAGGTGTAGCATAGCACATGAGGGAACACCCACAAGTGGGAACATGGATCAGGACCTGGACACGCCACGGGGCAAAATTAGGCCTGATAATAAAAAGAAAAATAGATTTGATAAAGTGGACCAAATGGAATGGGAAGCCCCTTTTCACGGACAAGCTTCACTTAACTGTTTTACAATGGCCACTATGCGGAGAGTGCAAAAAGATGTCTTACCCCAGGATAAGCCGACAATCCCTCAATCGGACTTAAACAAACTGGAGGAAGAGGATGTAGAGAGGAAATCTCTCATCAAGAATTTTAAGTGGGGAGAAAGCCCCAAAAGAAAAATTGGTAGCGGTCGTTTTGTGAATGATAATTCTGGGAGGAAAAATCATCACTATAAAGCTTCGAGTGGAAGAGACCATACCGGTGCATGGACAAATAGGTCCACACAATTAAAGGTCCATATGTAGCTTTGTTAAGAACGTGGACTGATGAAAAGGCAGAGGAAAACATTACATCTTCATACCAATATGTGAATGAGCTGACCACTCGTTTAAAAACTGGTTGGAAACTTGCCAATGAAAATTTGAAACAAGCCAGGAAGAAACATGCTGCCTATTATAACAGGAAGGCGAAAGACAGAAATTTGGCTGTGGGAGAGAAAGTACTGCTTCTTTTGCCCGGGAGTCAGAATAAGTTACAAATTGGATGGCAGGGTCCATATACAGTTTTAGAGAAGGTATCTAGAACAAATTATAAGATAGATAAGAAGGGGAAAGAAAAAATCTATCATGTGAATCTCCTGAAGAAATATTTGGAAAGAGAACATCAGGAGGAGACACACTTGTTGACCTTGTCCATCGCCATGGAGATGAAAAAGGAACCACTTTCATCATTTGAGTATCCATTACACCCCTGTGAGACAGCAGCACAGGTGAAAATCAGTACACATTTAACGAAAACTCAGAAAGAGAGAGTGCAACAGGTTCTAAATAATCATGCAGAGGTGTTAACAGACCGACCAGGGCATACAAACCTATTGGAATATGATATGAAACTGATAGACCCCACACCTGTCTGTATGAAACCATATTCGATTCCGTTTGCTAAGGAGAAAGCTTTGAAGGAAGAGATAGACTATCTGTTGAAGGAAGGAATTATTTCGCACAGTGAATCTTCGTATAGTTCCGGTGTTGTACTCTTAAGGAAGCCCTCTGGAGAACATAGACTCTGTATAGATTACAGGAGACTGAATGCTATTACAGAAGGACAGGTGGATCCATTGCCGGATACAAATCAGCTGTTTGCCAAACTAAATAAAGCTAAATATTTCTCCAAAGTGGATCTGAGTAAAGGATACTATCAGATTCCAGTAAAGCCTGAGGTTAGACCATACCTAGCTTTTAGTACCTCAGAAGGACACTATGAGTTAAATAGATTGCCATTTGGATTGAAGAATGCGCCGAGTGTCTTCTCTAGAATGATGAGAAAATTGTTGGATGTAAACATTTCGGAGGAACGTAATGAATCCCTGAGTTGCCTCTTTGATTGAGGATATTCCGAATGTTTCATACAGGATAATAAGAAGATTATGGGATCCACTACGAAAACTCTGCTATCACCAGGTATATGTTATCTCCTCATAACGTACATTTTGAGGGAAATATAATGTTCTCTGGACATGTCATTGCGCAGACTCAGAGAAGAGAAATGGTGAATACGGGTTGCGAAGCAGCATTAAGACAAGCACTCACACTTGCGGCTGTTCAGTAACATAACCGAAATATATTATTGGTTGTAGAAGTCTGAGGCAGATTTCATGAGTAGTGCCTACTCTGAATGGACCCAACTACATAAAACCATGATAGCACCACAGCAGAGGAAAGTCAAGTTGACTTACATTTATCTATGTGTATATAGAATAAAGGACTGACATATAATGTCTGTTTTAAGAGGGGAGATGTCGTGGAATATTCTAATCCACATATATAAATTATCAAGTAAATATAAAGCCTAACAAATAAATCTAATAAAGAAAAGAGCAATGGTAAAATAACAGTGCTGTCACAATGACAGTACTCGAAATCCCCCTTGTTTTCTGCTTCGTCTGCAAATTGTAACGCTTTCACGTTGATAGTAAAAGCCTACTGTATTATTACCCGCTTTCTTCAATGAAACGTGTGCTGTATTTCTAAGAAAAACATTGAGAGGCAGACTGCGTAATGACCTAGATTAATCCTAACATTAATTATATTACGTTACCAAAACGAACGAACAGATGAACTCAAATAGAAAGAGAGAGGGGCGAATAAAATCAGGAACGCATGCAAAATTAAACACGCGTCTCGCTATTAATGCCACCCCCAACAAGCGTAACGCGATACACAATTACTACTATCACGCGTGTAAGGCCACATGCACTAACTTTTTCGGACGGACAGTGATAAATTCACTACCCTTCCCAGAGTTAGGTTTTAAAATCACGAAAAACGCTTATTAGAAAAGATAACATTATATGGGTTTACGTTTGAAAACATTACAGTACCCAACAGGAGGTAGAAGAAATTGCATATTTTGAACGCAGCCACTTAGCTCTATTAAATATATATATTTGGGTTCCTTAGGGTTTGCTGACAAAGAATATGTACGGCGTTATGCAAATAGTCTAGGAATTAACAAGTTATAGCCAAAATAAAATGATGGTGCTGTCAGACAACACCCAAAATCAGAATCGCTCAGTGGTAGATTTTTTTTACACCACCATTGTACGGGAAATGGGCCACAAGTTACATTTGAACTGATTGGCTGGAATGATATGTAAGGCTAAACACGATTAGTCGGGCTATAAATACTATCTTTGGTTGTTAGGGGAGACGTAGGAAGTTAAAATTTTTTCAAACACTTGTCGAAACGTGGCTCCATTGGCCAGACTCGCTGATATACTCACTTAGGAGCGTTAGTTCGAGACCACTAGTCAAATAAGCTTGATAAAGCAACAGTGCGTTGAAGCCAGCTCATATTTTTGCTAAATAAAAGCCTGGAACATAAGCAGATGGGAATTTGTGCCAGTAGTTGTGCCAGAATTCATTGCTAATCAACGTATCTGTGTTTGTTTCCATGAATTGTGGTAAGCTTGAAACATTCAGTATCTTTTAATGAAAATTGAATGTGAATTGTTAATTTATGCCTGTATATATGTGTAGTTCAGTAGCAAACATGATGTAAAGCCTATAATGCTCCAGCCTGAACAGAAGGTGTCGGAGGAAAGTAAAACTGCATGGAATGGCCAAACAGTACACTGACACCTAGATTATTGATTAGAAAGAAATAATGCTGGAAGTGCAGAGGCGTAGTAACCATTAAGGAGGTTAATACTGGTATAAAGTATTTCAGATGAAGCTGACAGTTGGCCTAACGCTCTGAACTCAATGTTTGTGATGTATTGTGCTCAGTGTAAAAAGAGAGTATAAATTAGTTATGAAGTAGAAGGTACATCCTTCTTGTTTTCAGGGGCCGTGGTCTTGATGGTATTGAGCAGCACCTGGTCAGAGCTTTGCTGAATCCAGAGTCGGACAGCATACTCCTTGGTCCATTTAGCTATCAGTGAGGTGTCTCCAGAGCCGAGGGGAGAGTCGAGCAGAGGAGTCTGTTCCTGCCGCCATCACGCAAGATAAGCTGATGTGGCCAGCTGAGCTCAAAATTATGTACCCCCAGCTTAAAATGACCTTGTAAAAATAACATTAAGAGGGGAATTAAATTGTGTTAATATCAGGAACTGAGAACATCTCCAATAATAGTTCCCATAAAGACAAACTATTGAAGTCATGATGACAAATACCAACAGAGCTTGAACAAAACAAAACCAGTATTACCTCATATTACTACTACACAACTGACACACATAGGATACTTTTAATAATATATGTCATTACAATATTCATATTGATAAATTCTGTACATATAACTTGTAAGTAAAATTGATTGTGATTCCTGGTTCCCTTTGTATTTGAATCAGGACACATATTCATTCATAACAGCAATGAATACATATTGTTATTTGAAAAGTTATCAGTGACTCCTTTAAGATATCCTTTAGAGTGTTATATGTATGTGAGTGTCACAGTGTTGTCAAGTGTGGTGGAATAAATTAAATTGTTTATCTGTCTGTTGTTGTTATGACTTACACTTCATCATACACATACCCTAGACATACAACGTAGTCATCACACTATTCCAGAATAATTCTGACTGAGGTATACATATGTGGCAGCAAGCAAGGTTATATATCATACACTACTCTTATTAGATATATATACCTTCACAGCTGATCTCAGTCAGTACACTAAGTCCCCTATAAATATTTATAACATCTCACTTCACCACAGCTGTATACCGCTCCACCTATGTCCCAGTCTTGACATATGGATGCGAGTCATGGGCAATGACTACAACCCACAAAAGCCAGATCCAAACCTCAGAAATGAGGTATCTGAGGAAGGTTGTTGAAGTAACAAGAAGAGACATGGTCAGCAACCAGACAATACGTCAAAGCCTAAAATCCCACCCCCTGCAGACCCAAGTAGAACAGTCCCAACTAAGATGGTTTGGCCATGTCTGCAGAATGGGAGAAGATCGGCTACCACGACAAGCATGGGAAACAAAGAGCCAGGGATCCTGACTCCCAGGAAGACCCAGAGTCCGCTGGGAGGACAACATTAGACAATCTTTGAGGGATCGAGGACTAGAATGGAACCAGGCCAGGAGGAAGACAGCCGATAGAATAGTCTGGCGCTCTCTTTTCCAAACCTCTACACCCCACGGTAGAAGGGGAACGACTAAGTAAGTAAGACTCAAACGAAAGAAAATATACATTCAATAATGCACAATCTGAAATGTTTTCATTTGAGATGTTCATAACAGCGTGCATGCATATTTGTTACACATCCATCAGTGTATCGTTGCTGCGTTGTCAACACCTTCCGGATTCATTCATCAAGAATAATATATACAAGGTAACATGTCATTAATGAATGCAAGAACAACTATCTCCTCTTATTTGAATTCAGTTAAACGAGGGCAGATATTTGTTCTTGTATTCAGTTTATGTTTTATTGTTTGCTGTCGGTGCAAAAACCAATCAACTCACTTTTCCTTTCCTCTCTGTTTTTTTCTGTAGATGTAGTATCCTTTTCCAGCAGTTTTTTTCTTCACAGTATCGATTCTCCGTTCGTCCTGTGACCCTCCTTCTTTTATAAACTCTGTAGATTGCCTGCTTCAGCGATGTCTACATTGAACATAATGTACAAGGTAAACATACTATTGTTATGCAGACATGAGTACTTAATTTTAATATTCATAGTCGCACACAGTAGTGTATATTTTCATGAGTAATTTGTGAATTAAAAGCAGGCCGTAGTTGTGCTTAATAGACTGCTAAAAGGCTTTGAACAGTGTGAAGCACAGTGAAATCATAAGAATGTTAGAAAATATAAATATTACTGGAAAGGACCTAAACATTATTAAGACCATATTTTACAAAAGCCAGTAACACAGGATTGACAGTAAAATAGAAGAGTTAAAAGACATAAAAATGGTCTTACAACGAGGTTGCATACTGTCACCTTAATTCTGCTCTCTCTGCAGTGAAAAAAAAAAATATCACTAATATCAGTTTGGAGAATACACAATTAAAACATGATGAGATAGGACGCTGAAACAGTTTTCGTAGTTAATGATAAGGAACTAATATCAATTCTGAATGAAAGTCACAGCAAAGAACTAATTCTAAATAATAGACTAACAGAAATAAGGGTGACCTAAAAGTAAAAGCAGACTGCCAGAATACGATTAAAAAAAAACTAATGATGCATATCTGAAACAAGTAAAGAAGTTCAGATAAATTGTTCACGTCAGATGGAAGATATTTCACATAGATAGATAAAGACGAGAATAGGCTAGGAAAAATCAACATTTCAGAAAATGAGAGACATTGTGCAATAACTCATTGCCAGTGAAAGTGATACGGGTTCTCTGTGTGGAGTTTTTGTGTGTGGAAGTGATGCATTGACAATGAAAAAAGCAATGCAGAGCTTAGTGAAAGCCACAGAGATGTAGGTTTTTAGGATGATGAAAATGTTAAGAAATCTAATGATGAGTTCCTGACTGAGTCTAGGGGGAAAAAAAGACAAATCATTAGAGATATGGAGACACACACGCATTTATAGAGGGCATGTTCCGAGAAGAGGAAAAAAAAATGTAAAAGCGGGAAAATTGAGGGAAGAAGGTACAGAGAACATACTAGATTGACTAACATCACAGCATGGGAGAAGTCAACAAGATGACTCATAACCGTTAGAGACAGTGGATTACCTACGCCACCAGATATAGGACTTAACAGAATTCGTATTTGACAAGAGTATTGTAACACAATTCGCTGTGGGATTGTGCGTTGGCTGTTTTCAAAATGTTGAGTTGAAATTTCGTGCCGTCTAAGGACATCGTATCGTCGTGAGAAAGCAAGTTGAAGCGATTGGGCAGGTATACGTTTGTATATGGAGGAAACACGAACCAAGCAGTCTATAAATAAAGCTAGAAAGGTCAAAGCCGTTTTTTAATGTGTTGTTTGCGAAACGAGGAATGAAAGTTTTGTTAAACAATTGAAATGTTTATTTATTTTTATTTAATTTTGTTTTTGTGAGAAAATAAATTAAACGTGTTTTATATTGTTTACACCTGCTTGGAGCAATTTTGAATTTACTTATGTATCCAGAGTTTTTCGACGAAGTGGCAGTCAATGAACATTATAGCATTGTCTTCCTTTTGTTTATCAAATAAGCCTATAGGCCACTTCTCAGCTTATACCCCCCCCCCCCCCCCCCCCCCCCCTTCTTTTGTACTTGCCGAGGTATGTGAGGACATAATGAAGTAACATGACCTATGTTCCCTTCTGGCATGTCGTAAAGGGGCGAAACTTTAAATTTCACTGCAGTACAAAACTTCCGGCGTGCTTATTGTGTTGAGTTTATGACACGATTGTTTTCAATATAAACAAGCAAAGCTGCCATTCGACTCTAGTGGCTGTTTTTTGCTGTGTTGACAAAACCGGTGTGACGCACAAGGTGTTGCAAGTGCTTTCTGTGCTTTCGTGTTTTTGTGTAGACAGCGCTTGACTGGACACGTTTGACGAAGTTTGGATTAGACCAGGGGTCGGGAACTCGCGAGCCGCATGCGGCTCTTTGAGTCATCTCGTGCGACTCTTGAAAAATTGTGTTTATTATTTCAATTATATATATATATATATATATATATATATATATATATATATATATATATATATATATATATATATATATATATATATATATATATATATATATATATATATATATATAATTGAATGAGGGATACCATGTGATATTTTTTTAAAAGAAGACAAAATTAAATATTTGGCTCTTTGTCATGGAAAGGTTCCCGACCCCTGGTTTAGACCAAACAATTTGAAAAGAGATAGCGATTGTGGTAGTGAGTGGTTGGAAAGACTCTGGACCCTTAACTGTTCATTGTTATGTTTTCGAAACATATGATTGAAAAAAGGGTTATTATTATTTTATTGTAATCATTAAAATGACAGAGCTCATGTATGTTCATGCATGGTGACGTATTTAGTTAACTCTCGTATAGCCATATCCATTTCTCATAATATAGTGGGGTTGTCTCGGGCTTCTCACAATTTCTCTCGAATGTGGTTTGTGACGATATTTGTGTACGCCTTTATTACTGATTTATTTCATCATTTTTCACACTCATCGTCCTATAATTTGGCATATTTTATGCACCTACATTATTGCCTATTCATTCCCAGACATGTGAATCGTAGTATTACAAGGCTAATTAAACAGGTCAGCAAATAATACTTCTTAAGTCGTCTATCCACCTTTGATAGAGACGGTGATTGTTGACACAAGGTGATATCGCACGATCGACGGAGAGAAAGCCAGATTGTCAGTCTGGGAAAAGCGTCTGGGAGATGTACATAAACACAGGTGTTAATATGTAATCGCTTCCGATGACCCATCTCTGTATCAATAATACAGATAACCCGTCTGGGGAGATTATGTTGGGAACGGTGTTAGTCAGGAAATAAGTTCACCGATGTGTTTGTGAGTTTGCAGAAATGCAATCAGAAGTATTACTGCCATATTTGAAAGAGGTCACGAGTTTAAATTTTTTAAATTGATATTTTAAAACACGCGGGGGATAATAATGATTTAAAACCCCGACCCACATAGTTCTAAAGGGACAGGATTGGTCTAAATCGAGAGCCTGAAATAAACTTTAGCCCTCATTGGAAAGCTGACCGGAAATACCATCTGGGACGTGGACTGAGAAAGGGAAATATAATCTAATGAAGTCAGAGACACAAATCAGACTGCATTTTCAACAACGTCAAGTAACAACTTGTGGCCGGGCAGGGTAGTGGGGGTTGCTGTTTAACTCGAGAGTATTAGATTTTGATTACTAGCTAGCCTGCTAGAGGTGATGATTTCTCTCTACAGACTTACAGGAATTTACCAGGTTCGGGGACAATCCTCTATGATGTTTTATTTTTAGAGCATATGGTTATTATTTGTGTTGCACCTGCAACGATTAGCTTTGGCATGATCCTTTAATAATTGGTATGATGGCTAACTGCAAACATATGATTCGTCAACAGCATTTGTGTTCAATGAAACAAATGTTTATTCAATTTCCAACAAGAACTGGGTTAAGTCAAATGGTAACCACACCAAATTTGCATAATAGCATGTTGACATTTAATAAACAAGCATAAAAAGTCAATGCATTATTTTAATGATGCAATATTCCTTATTGCATCTCGTAATCTTTTCAAGTTGCTAAAACATGGCGTGGCTCCTCTATCCTTCTAGTGTTCCTTCGTTTATTTGTTAATGTGGTCTAGATTTCACGTTTTTCTTATCTCTTCATTTCAATGAAGAGCCAAACTTTCTCTTATTCATTAGTATTCCTTAGTTTGACCTTCTCTCAGCTTAAGGACCTTCATTCTTGGTAAAAGGTTCAGATATATGCCTGGGTTTACAATTCTTTACCCAGTTTTCGAGCGTAGCTCCGTTTCAGTTATGACTGTGGGCTCTAACAGTTATTGCATGCAATTCTTAGCACTACTTACAGTTTTCATGAATTCACAAACAAATTATTCTACGTTTCGAAATTACACAGTTGCTTTAATTGTGCGAAGTCAATCTCCTCTATAGAATATCACTGAGCAAAGAGAATTACGTCTTGTCTCCACCGCTCTAAATTCATTACTGACTAAAAAAATGGCTTCGTCTCTTGTTCATTCCGGGGAAAAAAGACTCAGCCTAACCATTGGTGGGAAATCACGTGACCAATGCTTGGCGTTACGAAGCAAAGCTTAGCCTAAAATAATGCGTGGCTTTTCGAAGCTAACCTGGTTTAATTAAACATCTGCGCCAAGACTTTTTAAATCTTCTGTTTCTATAAAAATTTATTTTATATGTTAATATAGCCTGTATCTGAAAACTTACGGTATACGCGGTTACATACAGATCCCGGGGCCCTGCAAATGTATCCCGTAGGGAGACATTTGAGTACTATCAATAACAAAAATCCATCCCCAAAAATTTCTAAGTTCAAAAAAATTTTCAGAAAAATTTAAAGTTCAAAAATTTTTCCGAGTCCAAAAATATTTCCAAAAAAATTTAATTTAATTCCTATACTGGGGTCCTATGTCTATATGAGGTCGTCTGCTATGTAAAAAAAACTAGTAGTGGACATCAACTTCAAAAAGTGTAACTTATTCATCACATCATAATATTTTTCACCAAATTTACAAATTGGCAACACTGCCTAACAAAATCTGCAAAACACTCATAAGGTCATCACTAAAAAAATGTGACGAGTGGCAACACTGGGGAATGAACAATAAACTATCTTATTTGCAGAACTTGGCTGGATTATCATAATCTATTACATTTCATTCAAAAATATAGTTGATTACATTCTCTTGGATATGGTGGGGGGTGTTATCTCTTTTCTGTTCCTGTTATATCTGTGTTGCTTCTTCACATTTCTTCATCTTCGTACAGTTCTGGAGCATAGTTCCTTTTGGAGTATATATTGCGTCTTTCTCAGACTTAATGAAGGAAAGATTAAACAATGAGGTGCGTATCTTTCCCAATCGGCCTTCAAATTTAAACAGTCAATCAGGCTATATCGTTACCACGATGGTAATGTTCAGCTTTAGAGAGCCATCCAGTTCCTCTTGTGAAGATAGTTTACTTTTCTTGAAGGATTATTGATAAAGCCCACTGTTTATTCCAGTTAATGATATCCACCAAAAAATAGACATAAGTGGATGGAAGCAGACATCATCATCATCAGTTGATAAGATCTCTATGGTGTTGTTTGCTCCACTGTAGTGTATGGAATGTCAACTTGACCTACGCAGTGGTGTGTAGACATGGATTGAGTGTATAATGTGCGAATGATAATAAGGGTTCGTGGTGTTGACAAATGTTCTTTTCTCACACTCATGTATGGCTGGAAGTCATCGACACCAACGACTGTGTACCTTTACTAAAGTTTAATTGGACGTACACACTCGACAGCACAGATAGTGACAAATCACAGGTTGGCATAATACATCATGGTACAGTGGATAAATGGTCTTGCAATGTTACATGGGCACTCATGTAGAATAATAGTATAAAGGACTGTCAGTAGCCAAGCCCTCAGTATCGCCCATACATATATATCATCTGACTTCACTGACTGAGCACGTCAGCTTATAAACAATATTTCAGATGGCTTCTAAACCTAATCTCGTTTAGCGACGATTCTCCAACATAATGTTCAGCACATATTTTTCCATATAATAATATTGAACCGCTAATAACGGGTTCTCATGTGTAGCAGTGATCTCTGGACTAAACAAGCGATAATACGGGCATCCTTTTTCTCTTCTTGAAAGTCACTACATGTTTGGTTCCAAGATGGCTTCACTCGTGAGCTGTCACTCACGTTTGGATACAGATAATGAATCTGTCCTAAAGTTAGTCATTCATAAAACATTTCATTGCTCTGTAGATTTGATCATGAACAATTGACTGCATTCTACAGGATATAGTGCTGCTAGGAATCGAAGTCGTTTTCATCGAGTCAAATATATTCTCTTAGACATTCAAATCGTACCTATCGAAAATGGTGGCTTCGTACGAGAGTTCATAAGAGTATCTTTGATTACCTTGGTATCAGAAATATGATTCTGCCATTCCTTGGCAATACGAATAAACACTGGGGTAAAGCATACACGATAGGTCTAGACGACTATCACTTTCCCCACAAATACTGAGATCACTTTTTCCCGGCGACAAGCTGACATAGAAAAACACAGTCCCCATCAGGACGAAGCCAAATCACACCACCCTCTAGCGACACATCCGCCGAAAAGCCTTTGACCTCTCTAGAGACAACAGAACATATAGTTCGACTTAGATATGTAATGATATACAGATATAAGACAGACTCGTCCTACTCAGACAAACAATACACATAAATTCAGGCCATAGATATTCTGAAGCAAGAACAATCTATTATTACCCAAACAACGAATAAATCGCAGTAAAATGGATTCATCCGCGGAGTTCGATCGAAGAGACGGCACAACTTTCAAGGGAAGTAACTCAATAATGACTTTCCCTTAAGCACTAAAAAAATTACCTATTTTGTTTACAAAATATTTGCGAACATAACAAGTATACTAATGTATAATATTGTAAGATATCAAAGACTGCACGTAACAATTATTTCGATGGGGTCTTCTCCCATGTATTTTCTTTGTGGGCGAAGTAGGTTGTCTAACGGAAAGTTTGGTTCTCTTCCGTATAGCATGAGAAAGGGTGACATTCCTGTGGTATCGTTCACGTTTACTCGGATGGCTTCAAGAGCTTGGTTAATGTATAGATCCCAGTATTGGTGGTTCCCCTTGATATATTTGCTAATAATATCATGTAGGGTGGCGTGCATGCGTTCATTTCTGCCATTTGCATTTGGGCAATAATAAGTGGTTGTAGTATGCTCAATATTCAGCTGGTGTAAGGTGGCTTTAAATGGGTTACCTATAAACTGTTTACCGTTGTCTGAAATGATTCGTTTTGGACAGCCATGCCTGGGAATGAATTCTTGTAAAAAAATTTGCGTGATGGACTGCGATGTGGCATCACTGAGTGGGTAACTTTCTGGCCAAACAGAGTATTGGTCAACTATGTGCAGGAGGTATTTGTTGCCTGATTGGGTGAGTGGGTAAGGACCTGATAAGTCAATGCTCACTGTTTGCATGGGGTAATGGGAAGGTTGCATTTCTTGAAGGGGAATTAAATGTGGCTTCATGTTTCTCAATTTACATGTTCTACAGGTGGCTACTTACTTACTTAGTCGTTCCTCTTCTACCGTGAGGTGTAGAGGTTTGGAAGAGAGAGCGCCAGACTATTCTATCAGCTGTCTTCTTCCTGGCCTGGTTCCATTCTAGTCCTCGGTCCTTCAAAGATTGTCTAATGTTGTCCTCCCAGCGGACTCTGGGTCGTCCTGGAGGTCTGGATCCCTGGCTCTCTGCCTCCCATGCTTGTCGTGGTAGCCGATCTTCTCCCATTCTGCAGACATGGCCAAACCATCCCAGTTGGGACTGTTCCACTTGGGTCTGCAGCGGGTGGGACCCCAGGCCCCGACGTATCGTCTGGCCGCGGACCATGTCTCCTCCCGTCACCCCAACCACCCCCCTCAGACACCCCATCTCTGAGGCCCGGATCTGGCCCCCGTGGGCCGCAGTCACTGCCCATGACTCGCATCCATACGTCAAGACTGGGACACAGGTGGAGCGGCACACAGCCATCCTCGCCTTCCCACCAACCTCTTTCTTGCCGAGGAATCCTCGATCCATGGCCCGACAAAGTCTCCCAGCCGCTGCTTTTCGAGTGGCCAACTCTTCTTTGATGCCCCCCTTTCGGTCTATAATAGCTCCGAGATATTTAAAGTGGTCGATCTGCTCCAGGACCTGTTCTCCCAACTTAATCTGATGTTTTCTTTCTTCTCGTGATATCACCATGGATTTTGTTTTAGAGCTGCTTATGACCATCCCTCTCTTCTCCAGCTCTTCCTTCCAGACTTGCAGGTTGGATTGGAGATGTGTCTCTGATTTAGCAATCAGGACAACATCATCAGCAAATGCTAGCTCTGAAATACAGACCTGTCTCATCTTCCAGTACCCCACTGAATACTTTCTTGTTCTCTCCTTACATGCCTTGATGACATCGTCCATGAGAAGTATGAAAAGACAAGGTGACAGGATATCGCCTTGTCTTACACCAGTGGTGGTCTTGAACTCTTCTGACTTATAGTTTGCTGTCCTCACATAATTTCTGCAAGACTTGTAGAAGCTCTGTATAGCATGTATCAGAGGTGCTGGAATGTTCTTCCTTGCCAAACAGTCCCAAAGTTTGCTCCAGGGGACCCTGTCAAACGCCTTTTCCAGATCTATGAAACAAAGATGGATCTCACTCTTGTACTCAAGGGCCTTTTCACTCAGCTGCCTGAGTGTGAAGATTAGGTCTTGAGTACTTCGGTTTGCTCGGAATCCGCACTGGGCTTCATCCAATTGTGGCTCAGCTAGGCATCGGAGTCTCTGCTCTAGGATTCTAGAGTAGATTTTACCAGGGACACTGAGAAGGGATATGCCTCTGTGGTTTCCACATTGTCGATTGTCACCCTTTTTGAAAATCGGTGTTATGATGGCAATCTCCCAATCCTTTGGTATGGCCTTGTTGCACCATGCTGCTTGTAGGACCCTTAGGAGTAATAGGTCGCCTGATGCTCCCATGAACTTAACCATTTCTGGTGTTATACCATCATGCCCTGCTGCTTTGCCCATCTTGATTTTCTCCAGTGCTGCCTTCAGTTCTTCCATCTTTATGTCATCTTCATCACCATTTGTATCCTCTTCTGTGCTAGTGGTTATCATTTCTGATGCTCTACCTTGCTCACCATCAAGGAGTTCTGAGAAATATTCTTTCCATCTTTCCATTACTTCCTTCGGGGCAGTAAGCAATTTGCCTTGCTTGTCCTTTATAAATTTAAGAGGACATTGTTTTTCCTTCCTCATGTTCTTTAGGGTCTTATAGAACAATTTCTGGTTTTCTTGCGCATCCTTTTCTAGCTTTTCTCCAAATTCTTCCCAGGACTTCTGTTTTGCTGCTAGCACCTTGTTCTTTGCTTCTGTTCTGAGTATCACATATTCTCTATATTTCTCTATTTGTCCTGCTGTGTTTTTAGCTCCCAAGTATTGTTTCCATGCCATTTTCTTCTCTCTTATTTTCTCTTTGACTTCTTCTGTCCACCAAGGTGTCCTCTTTCTCTTGTTCCCAAGTCGGACTTCACCACATGCTTCTGCAGCAGCTGTCTTTATGATGTCCTTGAATTTAAGCCACAGGGTTTCCAAGTCATCAGGTTGTTCTTCTGTGTTTCTCACCGCTGTAGCAATAAGCCCCTGATATCTGGTCTTAATTTCTGGATCTTTCAGCTTGTAGGTCTTAATGCTCATTTCTTCCGTTCGTTTACTTGGTTTCTTGCGTGGTGCTGGGCAGTTCCTAGGCTGAGCAACTCTTTCAGTTGTTCTTTTAATTGTAAGCAGGTAGTGATCACTTCCAATCTCTGGCCCCCTCCAGACTCTAGCATCCCGGACATATACAGGTGGCTACATATTCTGTAATGTCCTTGTAGAAAGTTTGCCAATAATACCTTTTCTCTATGACATCAATTGTTTTGTCTCTTCCCATGTGCCCGTTGTTATCATGAAACTGTAGCAATACTTCTGGGACTAGATGTGCTGGAATGACTTTTCTTAGTGTCCCTTCTTGTTTCTGATCAATATAGTATAGAATTCCATCCGTTGGGTGTACTGTAAAATCTTTACTTTTTGTTGGGTTTTCTTTCACGTATGTGAGCAGCTTGACAATTTCTGCATCTTTCGCTTGTTCTACTCTCATGTCAAACATCTCTTGGCTTTCTTCTTCTACTTGAGTGGCGGAATCTGAGGTACTTCTTCGACTTGATGAAGTAATTTCATTAATTTCTTTAGCATTATCGTCAATCTCTGAGGATGTGCCATCATTTTTGACTCTATTTGTTTTCACTTCAGTTTCATCATCATATTTAATCCTGGATAAGAGGTTTGCACAGGTGTTCATTTCGCCTGGGATATGTTTGATAGTGGTGTCGTAGGACTGTAAATTCATTGCCCATGTCTGTAACTTCTTTGGCTGTTCTTGTGTTTTGGTGAGCCAGTTAACCAAAGGTTGATGATCAGTTCTTATAATGAGTTTAGTTCCTCTGACGTAAAAGTCAAACTTTTGTACTGCATAGTGAATAGCATATGCTTCTTTCTCAGTGGTGGTCCACCGTTTTTGTGACTTTGACAATGCGTGGGATAGGAATGCAATGGGTTTCTCATTTGGAATGTTTGGTAGGATGGGTGTTTCATCTTCTAGTACAGGTTGGACCAAACAAGCACCAATTGCGTTATCTGAGGCATCGGCGTATAGTATCATGGGCTGAGAAATATCTGGATGTCCAAGCAGTGGGATGGTGGTTAGGGCATTTTTTAGATACTCAAAGGATCTCTGGCAGTCTTCTGTCCATTTGAAGCGTGCATACTTGCGGGTAAGGGCTATCAAAGGCTCTGCTGCTCTGGAGAAATTGATGATGTGACGTCTATAGTACCCTATTGTACCAATAAATGAGCGTGTTTGTCTCACCGTCTTGGGGCTAGGCATTTCTCTTATGGCTTTGACTTTATCTTCATCAGGTCTGACGCCATGTCTATTGATGACAAAGCCTAAATATTTTGTTTCTGTCTTTAGAAACTCACACTTCGACAGTTTTAACTTTATTTGGTGATGCCTGAGTCTATCAAACACTGTTTCAACCTTGCGGAGGTGGTCTTCCATCGTGCCTGCGGTATGTATCAGGATATCGTCTATGTATGCCAGGGCAAATGGATGTAGACCCTTTAACACTTCATCCATGAGTGACATATATGTTGCTGGAGATCCTTTTAGACCAAATGGCATAACATTCCAAAAAAAACTTCCCATATGTGAACAGAATGTGGATTTCTGTTTTGCCTCAGGTGTCATGGGGATGCACCAAAAGCCTGACCTTGCATCAAGTGTGGTAAAGTATGTAGACTTTCCTAACGTCGCAAGTAGATCGTCTATCCTGGGGAGGGGGTAGGAAATGACTTTTGTGATTTTGTTAAGGGCACGGTAGTCGCAGCAAAAGCGACTGGAGCCATCTTTCTTTGTTACGATCACTATGGGTGAGGACCATTGGGAACGGGATCTTTCGATGATTCCTGCCTGTAGCATTTCATTTATAGACCTTTCCACGAGTTCTCTATTTTTCAAGGGCGTATGATAGGGTTTCATATGTATTGGCTCCTCTGTGGTTGTTTGAATGTCCATTGTGACAGTGTTAGTTCTGCCTAATTCCATGTCATTGAGTGCGAATACATCTTGGTGCTTTTCTACAAACGTTTTCAAACGTTGCTTATTATCTTCTGTGGCATTCAGGGTTGCAAGTAACTGAGCTATTCTCTCTCTGTATTTATGATCTGCTATGATATCTCTGGTCTGTCTTGATGCCTCCGTTTCATTCCCATAATTTTGGGACATTTTTCTTGCATCTTGTGAAAATCTCTGCTCCTGGTATGTGGCTTTCTTTTGCGTAGTTCTTTGCCGTTCATTGGGCTGTGCTTGGTACTGTCTCCTCTGCCATGTACTGTGTGCATTTCCATTTGTCACTGCATTTACTGTATATTCATTTCTTATTATATTTCTGGGGTAGTCGTTGTTGTGCCATTTTTTCTGATTATTTCTGTCGTAACTGCGCTTATCCGCGTACGTTACTGTATTTCTTCTGTTTGTGCTATAGGGCTGTCTTCTTTCCCTGGGCGAAAATTTTTCATTCTTTCTGTTTCCAACTTTGCTGCTATAGTATCCTCCTGTGGTATAGTCATATAAGAGTTCTTCCTTTTCTTCGGAAATTTCAATTGGTTTTGGGACTTTATCATATCCACCTGTTTTTGAGTTATATTGATACTCCATGGGGCATGTATCACTGTCTTGTCGCTTTGGATATCCTCCTGGCAAGACAATTTCTGTTTCTCTGTTACTCTGTGATATACAGCACTTCATCTTTTCTCTTGGTGTGCTGGGGCGCAAGAATGAGTAATTATAGTCATTTTCATACTGTGGCCTTTCTCTTCTTATGTATGGACTGGTTCGTTTCTGCCATCTGGGTAGGGTATGCTGTGGTGTAACATGACTGTGACTGATGTTACTGCCTTTTTCTGCCTTATAACTGTTTACTTTCCGTGTACTATGGTTATTTGTACTGCGATTTCGTGCATTATGTCCAGTGGGAGTGGTTGAGACAATTTGTGGATGGTCTCTATTGGTTTTGGTTTGTCTTATTGTTGACGTATCCACTTGCGCTACAACTGTGCCTCTTTTTATAGTGGTAGTTTTTCCTGACATATTCAATATCATGATGGGGAAATCTCTGGACTTCGAGACTTCAGCGATTCCCTCTGTAATTTGCAACAATGGGTCATCAATAATGCTTTCTTCTGCTAGGGGCTGTACTTGAATTGATTGCCCTGGTGTTATGTACTCAGAATTTTTTACTCTGCCTTTTGCTATGACCAGGGAGTTTGGAGCCACCGTTATGGGAGCTGTAATCCTTACTAAAGACGCTATGTGCATATCGTCCTGGAGATCTATGTACGTATTGTTGACTTTGATTTTGTGGAGGTCATAGTATATTCGAACTTTGTGTTTGTTAAAAAAATCTCTCCCTAGGATAAGATTTCTAGACATTCCTTTAGTAATGACAAATGGGTGTTCAAAATTTGTTTCGCCTAAGGAAAATTTTAGCCATGCTGTCCCAACTGAATTTAGTCTTTGTCCCGTGACTGAAGCTAGGTGTGTTTTGGACGGTTGAAATCGTACTAAGTGTTGGATCCTCTTGAACAGCTGGAACCTAATAAGGCTGATGGATGCTCCTGTATCTACCAGTGCCCTATATTGTTGGCCCTGTATAGACATGATGCAGGAACTGGGGTCCGGATGTATTTTAGTTCCATCATGCAACATTTCTTCATATTGTATTTTACTGGATGGGCCCACTTGACAATTTCTGTTCTGTGTTGTTTCTTTCGTTTTGGACCAGTTTCTGTGATTGTTGCCCTCACTAACGGTCCTGTTTAGTGAGTGGCGCGACCGTTTCCCTGACGCATGAGGGGTTGAGGTGCGCCTCTGGTATACTGATTTCTGGTGTAATCACGTGGGGGTGGTGCGGGTTGTTGTGGTTGGTAACCTCCTCTTCTGGGTGGTGCATGATTGTAATTTGCTCTACAGGACTTGTAACCATGTCCGAGCCTACCGCATGTAAAGCATCCGTTTGTATTGACATTATTGACGTCGTTTTGCCTCTGTGTGGGGGGTCTATAATTGCGGGGTCTATCATCACGTATTCGTGGGCGAGTCCATTGCCTCCTGGTATGGTCAACTGCCATAGGCTCATGCTCATCATAGTCCCTATATTCTGGTCGGTGTTCCCTACCTGCTCTTTGTTGGAACCTTCGGTGAAGATTTTCCTCCTGTATTGCTGCTTGGATTGTTTCAGCAATAGTCTTGGTGTCTTTTCTAATAAGATGCCTTCTGATATTTTCCGCTCTAAGGCCATCGGCAAATATCCCCACTAACTGTATTTCTACATCAGGTGTGGTAGGGATTTCTCCGCAAAATGCCTCTTCTGCCATATTGAGGAATCGATCTCCAAAAAGTTGTACCGATTCATCTCTTTCCTGTTTCATGCTTCTAAGGACTGACCAAGCATGCATTTTATCTATGATTTCCCCATATCTCTGGGTGAGCTCTTTCTTTAGGGACTCGTAGGTTTCTGTGGGGTACTGCTGGGACCTCCTTCTTAAAAAATCAGTCACGTACGAATCAGAACCTAACAGAGCGATTTTCTTTTTCTCTTCATCATTTGTTGTTTCTGCTATTGCCGCAAATTTGTCTATGTCGGCCAACCATCTCCTGAATTTCTTCTTATCTCCCTCGAATGGTTGTACTATGGACCTAACTTGGGATAATTTTGCATAATTGCTATTCTTTTCTAAGTTCTCAGTAAGGCGCTGTAGCGCTATCAATGTGGGTTCCTCCATATTTGGATTGACTGGGGGCTGCAACGGTTGTGCATTTACAGGTTGGTTCTGTGGTTGTTGTTGTTGTTGGTCCACACCAAGCTGTTGAAAATTTTCCATTAATTGATCCATCTTCGCTTCTGCTCTTTTTTAGAGGACTGGTCATACGGCAACAAGTTGTATGTGTTAATTTAAAAGAGAACCCGCAATTTTAAATACCAAGACTGGAAACTTAGTAATCAAAAAACAAACAAAACAACACCAACACAGGATGACTACCAAGCTATGAACAGATCAGAACAAATTGTCATTTCCTGCTCAATACCTTTTTTTTTTAATGAGGACTGATCACGGGCACATCGGACAAAGAATTCCAAAATTAAAAGTGACAGATCGAAGTATTTGGGCGTCTTTATAATTTAAAAGAGAACCCGCAATTTTAAATACCAAGACTGGAAACTTAAGGAATCAAAAAACACAAAACACCAACACAGGATGACTACCAAGCTATGAACAGATCAGAACAAATTGTCATTCTGCGCCTCAGAACAGGACACAACCGACTCCGCAGCCACATGTATACAAAATTCAAGATTGGCAATTCAGCCATGTGTACATGTGGACAGGCACCCCAGACTGCGGAGCACGTACTTCAAGATTGCCCCGAATATGATATATTGAGGCAAACCCACTGGCCCAGAGAAACAACACTGGAAACAAAACTATACGGATCTCTGTATGAACTACAAAAGACAGTGAAGTTTATACAAGAAACAACATTGCAGATATAGACAATATATTTCAAGCGAACGAAAGAAGAAGAAGAAAACAGGTCATAAGAGGGATTCTGACACTACCCCAGACCGAGTGTTCGAAGCATCAAATCAAAGTTGCTGTGTCCATTCTACTGTGACAGGGGATTTTATGTCCCATTTGGGGTGAGTGTAAACATTTATTTTACAATGTGAATTGTGACATGTCTGTACTTGCTAAGTGGTTATACCAGTCATACTGTCTGGCAGCCTCACCATATGACAATAGTATGTTCATAAACCACTACAGCAAGCACTGGTGTTTGCTTTATGCTAGTTCAGGAAAGCAGAAGCGACCCCAGACTTTGAACGGAGCAGTGAGATGATTACCTCACATGTGCCTAGGGTGTATAGCATCATTTTGTGAGATATGTGTACTTTTATAATGTTAGTTCATGCAAATCATTGCACTCGCGCTGTCCAGACACAGTTTCCCCATTAAGTAACCAGAAGAATAACGGTGATTTCTAATCATATTCCCTGAGTTATCCTATGGAGAATAATTATTCAAAAAGGCTAACATTGGTGGGTGGACAGCGAGACAATCCGCCTGTTAATCTGCAGCCCACAAATGTACTTAGCAGAGGCATTTGTTCTTTTATTTTTCCTAAAGTTCGTGGTATGAAGTTACACTTACAAGAGACCAGTCTGGAGTAAGAGTCTTCACCACTGTCTTGTGATTCAAAAGTTGGGGTCGACACCAATTACCTACAGTGAACATGTTGTGAAGACACCCACCTTGACATTAGGAGTAAAGTTCATCTAGATGCCTCTAGAGAAGACCTGACAGCGACTCATTGCAGTACTCAGCCAGTTAATTTTTTTTTTTGTAACAGGCGCAAGCAGCGGGCAATAATCATCAGTCCCCAATTAAGTCTCAGTGAAGACAATTTTAAAAACCTTCTAAAGTCACTTTCATCCATATTTATTTAAATTTGTTAAAGACTAATTGATTATTAAATTTGTTATATGTTATTTTACAAATTTATAGTTGATTCAGTTCTTATAGATGAGAGAGCGCATGTATGATCAAGAATCTTTAATATATATATGCCTGTACTTACAGCCATAGAGCCAAAAATACTTATAACAAGAATTTTGCTGGATTAAACCAGCTGGGGGCTCGAACAAGCCACACCATTGCTTAAAACTTCACAAAAGGTGCCGGATCAGATATAAGTTAATAGTGCTCTGCCCTATGCAGCATTGTTCTTGACTTCTGAATTATCTTGTGATTACTCCCTTGAGATAGAAGTATCATTATCCTTCTATCTGCAACTCTGCCAAGAGTAATCTTGTGCAAAGTTAGACACCTTTGAAGACCCATTTTAGATACTCTTGAGTTTTGGCCACTGTTGGACCACTACTGCAGAGCAAAGGGGAGGCAAATCCCGTGACAGGGTTTCGTGGTGACCAGTCAGTCTGTTTCTCTGGCGGACCAACATTTCTAAAGGACATGTTTTACATAGTATTACTGTTGCTTGCATGAAAACATAGAGCGTCCGATAGACACAGTGGTTAGTGCGCTGGTCTCTCACGGCAAAGGTACCAACCCAGCTGTAATTGGGTACCTGACTGTTTGAGTTAGAGGAGGAAATGGGAGCGAAGAAAGGAACTAGTCATCCTGCCTCTCGATGCTGGATCTAGCATGGTGAGGTCCCCTAGCACTTCACTCCCCTACGGCAGTATCTGCTGTGGAACTACCTTGGCCTTCTACCTGCATGGAAACATCTGGTTGTACCATTTTTAGTTAGTTCAGTAAATAGTAGGGGACATTGCATGGCATATGCAGTAGAGAAAGGTAGATCTGGATGGAATGTCAGTCTCCTGTTCACAGTTTGAAAGCTTTCACTTAAGACCAGTGCTTCTTAACCCTTTAGAGGTCCTGCACCCCTTAACAGCAACTTAAGAGGCCTCGCAACCCTTTAATGCATCTAAAGAAGCCTCGCATCCCATTATCTTCTAGCTCGTTAAAAATAAAATCTAGAAATGTGAAAAAGGTATACGAGTATGTTTTGAGAAAATGTTATTTACAAAAACGTGACTACGGTTCTGTATTTACAAGTAATTCACATTGCCAGTGTTCTATTTTGTACAAATACTTTTGAGTTCTGTGTATTTTTCAGTGTTTATGTTATATTCTAAAATATCTGGTATCTCTCGCACCTCCAGAATGTGGGTCTCGCACCCCCAGGGAGTGCATGCACCCCTGGTTAAGAAACACTGACTCAACTGTTCTTCAGTGTTATCAGACTGGATGTTTTGCAAATTGACTTGAACATATATATCTTGTAAGTTATTGTTTTCATATGAAGACGCAGCAATAGAGACCGCAGTCAGCGACTCATAGCTTGACTGCCTGCGTCAGGACCAGCGAACCAGAGCTGGTCAAGACCGCACTCCACCTCCACGTGGTGGTCCTGGAAACAGTCTGCAGCTGTGCAGTCTGGCTGAGCGAGTGTGGATCGAAATGGGAAGGCAAACCCGGTCCTAAAAAATGCTGTGCAGAAGTCGGATGTGTCGACCGAAAGGTGCAGATATCACAGCTTAGGCGTAAACAGACACAACGCAACCAGAAGAACTCAACTGTTCTTCAGTGTTATCAGACTGGATGTTTTGCAAATTGACTTGAACATATATATCTTGTAAGTTATTGTTTTCATATGAAGACGCAGCAATAGAGACCGCAGTCAGCGACTCATAGCTTTCATAAGTTTTCATATGTTCTTATGTTGATGTGTTCTCGGTTTATTGTTGGCTTTCTGCCTCATTGGCCAGTGTCTTTTTATTTTGTTTCCATCTATTCTGCAAGTAACACGTACTTTCATTTTTCGAATTGAATCATGTGCCCACTAATACTTTGCCAAGTTGTCCAGTTCATAAGTTTGGATACCATGGGTAACTTTGACGTACACGGAATCTGCGAGGAACGTAACCTGGGCTTCAACACTTGCCCGTTTACCTACGATGCGTTTTGCGGAAATTTTCAGTTCTTGTGTCTCAGCTTGAAAATTATTAAAACATTTTCTAGTAGCTGCTGACGTATGTATAACCTGTCCATTATTAACTTTATTTAACACGCGCCAGTCTCTTTTTTTTTTTCAATTTCACTGGCTGCTGTTCCGTCATTGTATGTCTTTTCTGCGACCAGGTAAATATCTTTAAATTGTTCCACTTCCAAATGTTCTTCTCCTCTTTCTCTCCCCCGAGCATCTGTTTGGCTGACCTTCATCTTATATACGACATGGTGAATAAGATGAAAGTGACGAAATGGATGACCTCTTTGCGATCTTTGTTTCTCTCCGGCAGTATCGGTACATTTGTGGTACTGATTTGTATTACTGTATGTGCTCTCAAGTATCGCACTTTTCTTTCTTTCTTTCTTTATTTTTCTGCTAAGTAGCAGATATTTGATTTTCTCAAATCATTCGATTTTCTCAAATCATACTGTTGGTGATAATAATCACATTTGCTTGGCGCTACCCAGATTTGTTGGTTATAGGCGCGGCAGATTAATACATACATCGGCCAGCGCTCTCGTCTTAACGATAAGACACGGGTGCACGCATCACTAAAGATTGGAAGAGGGGAGACAACTTACAGACCGACATGGATGACAAGATTACTTTAGATAAAAGTAAGATTGCTACATCTCGAACACATGTTGTCATGTGAGTTCCCCGACCTGTCTGTAAGTTTGTACACAACGGCATCGGACATCATATTACCATATATGGGAGACGTGACATTTGCAAAATTGTTCCATGTCAGAAATATTTTGAAAGTACCACACCCGACCTGTTTGAATATGATTGGAGCGTTTATTTAACTCCATAACAAACGAACACTTGGGAAGATAGGAATATAGTCTGACCATTTCGCAGTTTTATTTCACTGTGAATTTCACGCATGCCAAGACAACATCAGACCTCGCCAGAGTGAAGACTAGATTTATAATTCCTTTTATCGGACTGGACCTTTTATCAGAGTATTCCAAAAGGACTTACAAAAAACAGCCCAGGAAATCTCTAGCATTGTAACAAGGAAAACCAGGTCTAAGGAAAACTGAAGAAACACACTGAGTCAGAGAGGGAATCTATTGTAAAATTAAAGACCCCCCCAGACGCATGTAAGAGACCGACTCGTCTCTTTTATTCATCTGAGCAACAAGCCTGTAGACAAGATTGGCGTAAGTAGTGAATTTTCATTCTATGTTTTATTACTAACATGTGAACTAACATATAAATATATATATATATTACCATGTGAATTTTAATATGTGAAACTCGCTATTGGATGTCAAAGTCATTTGAGGCTGGCAACCTCAGCGTATAGAATGATGATTCATGAACCACCACTGCACGGGCTGGTGATTAATTTATTGATAGTTTCGTAAAGAGAACTAAAAAGCATAAATAGTTCCAGGTTCCCTATGGAGCAGGGAGGAAAAGATGAAAGAAATGATTTACATTCTAAGAATAATACTTATTCAAAGCTTTTCACTCAGTGTAAATGTAAACTAAAAAACATATTCATGTTAAAATTAATAGAAGTTTCAAACTTTTCCACAAGTGTAAATGTAAATGAAACATAAATGAATTTATATTGTGAACACTTTTCAAATAGTGGAGATGTAAATGTAAAACATATTATATCTGTATGTTTAACCTTTTCATTTAAATGTAATGTAAAGCTAAAGCTATTCAGTTTAAATGTAATGGAAGTTTTATCCCGAGGGATTAAATTTAATTCTCATCGAGGGTAAATTCTGACATGGGATGGTAGAATATAAGAGGGGGGTGTCGTAGATTTTCGATAGGGGAATTAAGACTTGGGTTGGTCCCTTCTGAATAGATTTGAATAAGTGATAGTCACAGTGAGAGATAGTAATAGCAATAGAGTTCCACGAGTGAGATGGTAGACTGTGATAGAGGCTGTCTCTGAAATCGAGAAATCTCTCTTTCACCTATCTTCTACGAAAGATTTAGAGGAGTCAGACAGTCTAAACACATATATATATATTGCATATATATATTTCTATCCACTCACGTGCACGCACATACAAGACGACAGTTAGACGTACAGACGTGGGAAAACTATAACAAATGATTATATAGATATTCTAGAACGAGCTGACCAACACGCTGATTAAGTTTAAAGGGCAGTTTAATTATCAATATAAACTTCCACCACCACAACACCCAAAATTTACATCAAAGCATATACAAATAGTCATAAAAATCAAGGAATTTCTACAAGAAATGATAGACCCACAGTTATGATCTTCCCTCGATGTTTAGCCCACAGTCCCGTTAGGAGAACGATGATAGCCCAAAGAGTCACAGATACTTATGATTAGGGTCTAATATTTTCCCCTTTTGAAGGTATGAACTGACTTTGATAGCAGTATCTATTCTAAGGAAAAATATAGTTTAGCAACAAAATCTTGCATAAGGAAAGTTACAAAGTGAGTGAATCAAACGAAGAACATCCTTCAGTCTACTTTCACTCGGTTCTTTCATCAGGGCCCTGACTCACACAACCTTACCTACAATCGTGTGGTTGTTCGCCGTCTGGCGCAAGCCTTAGTGTACACTTCATTTAATCTGTCTATCTGTGGATGAAGCGGATACCTAGCTCTGCAGATATTGGTTTCATTCACCATGTCCAGGGAGCGTCCTTTTCAGGCGATCGTTCTTTCTTTACAGATTTAAGTTAATGTCACTTATTCACGAGGTAAGAGTTAGGGTTTCAGCAGGCACACAGTGTCAGAACACGAGGTTTCCCTTAAGTAGGAAGATGACCGGTGGACAACTTCTCTCAACAAATAGTCTTGGTTCACCACACACTTGGTCAAATAATGTCGGAAAAGTTAATGTTTTTTCTGTAATTATTTCTTGCCACAAGGCAGCATGTACATTAGAGTTAGTGAAGAAATATGATCTGGCTCAAAGGGGGAGCCGCGCTGGTGTAATGGCTTCGGCGTTGTACTGGCGACCAGGTGTTCATGGTTCAAACCCGGGCGTCGGCGTTTGAAGAAATGTTTACGGCCGGAAATTTGACTGAATCGCCTGAACGGCTCCTGTGATAAACCCTCTGTGGATGGGAAGGAGCGAAGCTCCTGACCGGGTTGGAAGGAAAGTCCTCAGGTTCCCCAGCCTCGCAATGACATGTCATTGGGCCGAAGGGCTGAAAGCCTAAGTGCCGCTGGTTAAGAAAAAAAAAAAAAGCATTTATTCTTTAAAAAAACCCGTTAGTGGGATTGGTATTCTGTCTATCTCTAAAGGCACACGCCCTGTCAGACAGGTGTTACTTGAAAAACCCACGTGGTTAAAGATATAAAATGTTTATGTTTCTCACAGGTTTGTCTCTGTACTAAACGCCGGCAAAGTTTGGGTTACCCCAGTATTCACTGAATAAAGGAAAAAACACATATGAAATATTTTTACATATTATGTACTCAATATAACTTACATTTTGAACTGCAAGCGTAGAGCTTGACTTGACGTTTAAACTTTCCCGTGAAATAAGTTATATATAAAAATCATGAATTAGGAATACATACGTACTCCGTCAACACTCATGAGGCATCTAGCATTTATAAGTTAGTTTAGAAAAATTATTCTCGTCTGATTATTTAGCAGTTAAATTAAATTCATTATAGCTACATGATTTTAAGCTAGAAATTATAATTTATTCTGTTTTTCCACTGTAAATCGTCGACTAGAGAATATAACAGACTTATAAATTAATCACTCTGCACAAAAGAAACTAGTGGGATAAAATAGGCGGTTAAACACTTAATCGCTCACAAAATATTAGATACTTAATGTAATATTTACCTCAACACAGAACTACGGTATCACAACGAAACTGAGATTTCACTTATAAGTTTAAGTATCTAGAACGAAGTGACCACGTCTACTGCACTTGGAGAATGAGTGAAATCAAGTTTCAAACTCAGGTTAATATCTATGAAACAAACAAAAGATCCCACTATTTCCAAAACCACGCAATAGCGCAGGTCTCACCCCTTCTCTCTCTCTAACACCTCCCATTAACTAGACGCATGCCATAACTGACACTTCTCATCTTCACACCTCACGCTGACCAGGGCCAACAGTGAGTGCCGTGTCAGATGGAATTGCCAGACAAATGTCTCATACTGCGCCGTGGAGATGTCAGTTATCGCACCTCACCTGAGCGCTCAGCCGAAGAAAACGCGCGTGTCAGCTGAATGTGCAGACAAAAGTCTGCTCGTATGTCTGAGATAGATGCATATTCACAATTTCTCGTCTACCTAAGTGGCTGACGTCTTACATAATAGAAATGCGTATCCCAGCATGAGAAAGAAAGCGGAAAAGTGAGAATGGGAAAGAAAATATTTTTCGCAAACGAACGAATGCGAAAAATACACGAAAAAGGTAAAGAGTGATAATAAAATAGAGGACACGGGTATTAAAAGAAGAGTATATAGAAAATTTATTGATCATAAAACTCTCTGTGACGTGGGGGGGGCACATAACTATGTGTCGGAAAACGCCATACCCAGAAGAGCGTTTCGTTTCTATTTCCAGTTATTGGTGGTACCAGCAGAAAGTACTATCTCTGGAACCAAGTGAATGTAGAAGTGGACTGACGTTGTGCGAGACGCCATCATAAGTGGGTCTTATAGACAGATGCAGGACCAGCTTGGACGTTACTCCTTGACGTTCTTGGAACGTGCAGCGCCTGAATTTGACCAGAGACGAGTGACAGCAGTGTACAGAAAACCTACCCATCAGGAGGAGGATTAGAATCATTATTGGCAGCTAAGTTAATCTATGTGCTGCCACTTGAACTTCTTATCAAAAACCAACACCCGAGTGATGAAAACTTTATTTGTAACTAACTATTATTCCTTTCTTTTAAACTGTTAAATGGAGTCGCGGTAGCATAGTGGTTAGTGCACTGGCTTCCTTGCTCAGTGGTCCATGGCTCGATCCCCAGATGAGGTGGGATTTTTTTAGGCCACAAACGGCTCCTGGGTCGACCCAGCCCCAATTGGGTACCAGAGCAACTTCTGGGAAGGTTAAGGTGGCCGTCGTGATGCTGACCACATCACCCCAAGTGTACCGATGGTCAAGAAAATATGGGCCTAACATCATATTCCCAATATGCCTCAATGGGCGTGTAACGGGATCCTTTACCTTTACTTTTTAAACTGTTAAACTTAAGGTGATTAATAAATTGTGTTATTTGTAATTATACCAATTTAACTTCGATTCAATCATTTTAATTGTACTACATGTTTGTCTCAGTCAAAGTTACTAAACACACACTCGAAACGATTCAATCATTTTAATTGTAAACTACATTGTTCAGCAACTGCCAGCAGTGTTTGTCGCTGATCTGAATAATCTTGTGAAGCATCCCATGGATAGAAGCTTTACTACTACTTTTTTTTCCCCCCTATCTACCATTTCTGCCAAAGTAGTATCCCCCCCCCCCCCCCCCCCCCCCCCCCCCCCCCCCCACCCCTTGAGCTTTGTAAAGATAGCTGTTCAGTTAGCTGAGCGGTATCTTGTTTTCAGGTAATGGGACACATGCTACTCAAAGTATTCTCTACAAGGAACCATTTTATCCAATTCTATGATTAGGTACAAGTTGTCATTTTGAGTGCAACCTAGGTTCAGTTTATGAAGCAGGAAAATACAGGCTGAGAACCGTTGATATGTGTATGTGGAGGGGTGGGTCATATATGAAATAACTGGTGACAAGAGCACCATGAATGTTAAATAAGGGCAGTCGGACAGAGCACCACATGTCAGTACCACTATTTCCTGTTTCGATAAAATGAACTAGATGGTCGTTAATGCGTAGGCTTTTGTTTCCCCCGTTGCTTTCCGTAGGCTTTTTTTGACACGGCACGTTGAGAGATTTCAGTGTACATGTAGATCTATTTTCTCTTATTACCTGTGTGATGTTTCTAGCCAGCGCTAATACTTGTCGTAGGAAATATTTTGTTCACAGCATATTTTTAGACACATAAGGTTATCTAGAGCTTATTGGCTATGTTATAAATACATCTTTAATTGTACGTGTTTCCACTAGTTATCGTGTGGAGGTTTAGTATGAACGTTTAGAATGCCCAGTGTCGAGCATAGCGATAAAGACCAATTGATAAAGTTGTCATCATGTTCATTTCAGCGCCGACCGACATCGTCAGTTATATTATTAAAACGTTGCATTTCCCTCACATTATCTCTAGCGTGTATGTCAGGGTGTCTCAGACCAGCAGTAAAGCATCATGTTTTTGACCTTGTTGATGCACCAGCGCTTCGTAATTCCTTTTTTTTTTTTTTTTTTTTTTGCGTTCGCCCGCTAATACTCGAGGCGAAATCTCAGGTTATTATTTTATGTCTAACCTGACATTGATTTTACGTGAGTATCCCTTTATTTCTTGTACAGAGACAGGTGTCCCTCGCCATTCAGGCAAATACTCGCCGATTTCGGAGGTACCCATTGCAGCTGGGTCGGCTCAGGAGCCGCCAGTCCCTGGTCAACGACACTTCTTCAAATGTTCTCGCCAGGTCTCGAGTTAATCCAGTCCAAATCCCGGTCGACGAAAAATCCTCAAATGCCGTCGCCCGGGTTTGATCCTGTATCACCCGGTCGCCAGAGCGGTGTTGTAACCACTACGCTAGCGCGGCTCCCGTAATTCCTTTTGAACTGCTTGCTGTTTTAGAATACGTTATATATTTCGAAAATATTTGATGAGATTAGACTGTCCTAGCGTACTACCTTTGTTTTTGCGGGGATGGGAGATGAGTAGTCGAGGACCTAAAATAAACAAAAGGAAGGTCTATCCCAGTACACTCCCTGTTTTTTTGGGTTTCGTACGTTTGACGCGCGGATACTGAAAGAAGGGGAGCTTAATCCATCTGCAGTGCTGTTGTAATGATGTATGGCAGTATACATTATTACAGAACTGTGAACTAGATTTCTTGTGTATCAGCATAATTGTAAACAATGTGTTTGACATGCAGAAGTTCATATTTGTAGGAAACTAGGCGCAACTAAGCTGTCCTCATCCACTTCGAACAGTTTATGATTTCGGTTGAAAACTTTGATTTAAAATAGGATTGTAAGCGGAGTTAGTACAGATAGCCTATTAATATAAAATGCACGTCTGGTTAAGTTTGTCACATACAGCATTACACGAGGGAAAAATAGTTTTCGTTATGACAGATAACGTGTATTTAAATTAGGCAGAGGCTTCTGTGTGCTAAGGTCTGACCTTTTCATTTATGGAATGTTATCTATATGTAGCTGTTGACTGGCCAGTGATAATTGTGTCTTATCAGAAATTAGTTTTCCTCGTGTCTGCATATGTTTTGTTCTGAAAAAGTGAAGATATCATCTGGTATTAGTTAAATAAAAAACCGTTCTAGCTTTAAGCCTTTTCTGTCATGATGTAAAATGCGAACTGTGCATCTTTGGAGCAATGTCATCAACGGAGTAAATATAATACTGTGTTACTTGCTTTGTGCTGATCCATTATATT
The DNA here is from genome assembly GCA_024509875.1 of Oreohelix idahoensis. Lineage (NCBI taxonomy): Eukaryota > Metazoa > Mollusca > Gastropoda > Stylommatophora > Oreohelicidae > Oreohelix > Oreohelix idahoensis. Next base: position 431,537 of record JAMPIV010001149.1, read on the forward strand.
CATTCTTGGGTGACTTGTTCCCTTCAGTTCTGCAGTGATAATTTATATGGCCGTCTTTAACCATAATTTATACCACCTGTTGTGATGTGAAAGTTGGACAAACTGTTCAGTGACTGACTACTTCAGAATGGCAGCAGCAGAACCATAGAGCACGTCATGGAAATCATAACAGAATATTGGAAAGGTATGAATTAGCACCTCCTAAGTAAAAATAGACTGGCCTATAGATATACTTTTATGTATGTTAAATACCATTGACATAACTGTTTCAATTTTTCCCACACTCTTCATGATTAAAGCTGTGATAGCATTACCTTCTTATGAAAATGTTTTATCTTCTCAGATTTGACCTTAAATCATCGACATGAAGAAACTAGAGAAAGGTGTCCAGGAAACCTCCTCATCCACAAGCTCTGGACTTGAGAAGACATCTGCTTCCCTAGTGGACACATCATTTAACTCAGCTTCTTCAGTCCATATTACCACCACGATTGATAACACTGCCAGCACAACAATTACAGCAACCACACCTATAACAATTTCAGACACTTTTATCACTGCCAGTGCTGGAGAAGCTAGAGGGCAAACAATGGGAATGAAACATTCAAAGTCTGACCATTCTGGTCTAAGCCGCAAAGAAAAACACAAAGACAGCAAATCCTCTCTCCGAAAAAAGTTCATCAGTAAAAGTCAGGACAACCTTACTAGTCAGAAGAAAGACAAACCTCTAGCAACAGTTGTGGAGTCTCCCCGACATACTGAGAATGCTGCTTCTTTAGCTAGGACTGAAGCAGTTCATGCTGAAAAGAATAAAGAAAACATGGCTCTCAGGGAGAGGGAGAGAAACTCAGTGATTATCAAAACCAAATCACTGAAAGCAAATAGCCTTCCAGCTAACATACGCAAAGCATCTAGTACACAGTCCATAGACAGAACAAGCCATAGCTCTTCCAGCCTGAAAACAGCATCGTCCAAATCTTCCAACAACCTTTCCATCAAACGAGCCCAGAGTACACAGAATATTTGTAAAGACAGATTCTTGAAGAAACGTACCTCAGCCCCAGCAGATGTTATGGCTTATAATGCTGAGCTGTTGGCCAATTTCGAAAAAGAAAAAAAAATTCTTGAAGTAAGAATCTCAGAGCTTGCAAAAGTGGCAGAAAGCAGAAAAGGGGAGATTGAAAAGTATAAATATGAAATTAAGAGACTGAAAGATCAGGTGTCGTGTAGTGGAGACAAGGAGGAAAGAGAGTTGCTAAGGAACCAAAATAAACAACTTCTTGATAGGCTACAAGAACTTGGATTTCCAGCAGAACAGATCACAGACTCAGAAAAGCTTATATTGAAGATTTCCCGTGCAGGGACTGCTCAAAGTCATGGCAGCAGTTCTGATATCTGTTTGCAAGCCAGTATCAGTGGTGACAGTTTCTCAACAGACGGAGGCAGAGCAAAGGGTAGAACTAACCCTATAACCATTCCTTCTATTGGAGGTGCTGAGAAGACTTCACTGATGGAGGCTGGGGGTTCAGATCTCCACAGGTCTACATCTCTATCTGCCTCTGAACCAGGTAATTCACTCCCTGACCTCTGTGGGACACCAGACCACCCATCAGTACTTTCACTGGATACATCCAACTGGGACAAACAAAGCAACAAGTCAGCCAACAGTGATGGGGCTATCAGTGAGGCCTCTGTGGCTTGCCTAACAGAAAGAATATTACAGATGGAAGAGACAAATTATTCAACCACAGAGGAACTGCAAGCAACTCTGCAGGTTTGACAGGTTTTTCTTTTGTTCTTTTTAGTAATTGATTTCTTTGGAAAACTTTTATAAGCTGAAGTTTAAAAAGTTTAATTTATAGTAAAAAATATCTTCTTTTACGGATCATTTGTAGACGTAATACAATCTGTGTGTGGTTCACCTGGATGCTCTTCTTGCTCTTCTTCCCACTTGTGCCTGTACCTGCGCTTGATAAAACTCTTGGAATAGGTTATATTTGTGTCAAGTTGAGAAAGTTTTCCCCCTTCCTTTGCCAATCTGTCAGCCTCTTCATTTCCAGGGATGTTGCAGTGAGAAGGGATCCACTGTATCACGACTCTTTTGTACTGCTGACATAGTCTGTGAAGTGTTACTCTTAGGTCATCCAGTTCAGCATTACTTTGACTTTCCAGCGTTGTAATCACTGACAGCGCATCTGAGAAGATAGCTACTAGTCTCTCTGAGCTTTCTTTTGTCATTAGAATTTCTGATGCAGTTTTTAAGGCCTCTGCCTCTGCTCTGAAGTTACTTGAAAATTTCCCTGTTGCGACTGCTATCTTTTTTTATTTTGCCATTGCTTAAGCTCAGGAAGACTCCTCCACGCCCATCTTCTATTGCATTAGTTGCTGATCCATCTGTGTATGCATGGATCCAGGTGTTGCTTGGGTAATGTTTCTCTATATATTTTGTGGTTTGGACTCTCCTTTCTGTTTCATTTTGGCTGTTCTTTCTCTCAATACCAGGAACGTTTTCTATCATTTCAGGGAAGCACTGTTGTTTCCAAATTGGTAGCTTGTGTGCAGTACATATTGGCGTAGCTGTTGATATAGCGTTTATGGGGTCTGCTCTCATCTTTGTTTTGACTGTCTCTACAAAGTTGCTTTGCTTCAGTCTTCCCTTTCTAAGTCCATTTATTTTCTGGTGCATTGGGTGGTCTATCAGCCTCCTGAATTTCTCGGCTTGTTGCTGGGCTCTGCTATCTCTTCTATCCTCCATAGGCTGGAGGTGAGTATTCTTTTCCAACTCTTTTATGGGTGTTGACTTCATGCCCTCTGTTATGATTCTCATTGCTTGGTTTTGAGTTCTGTTTATTTTGTCAAAGTTCGACTTAGCTGCCGTTGACCATGCTGCAATGCCATATTCTAAGACTGGTCTCACTCGCCCAGTGTATAGCTTCTTTAGTACTCTCATCTGCTCCCCAACCTGTGCCAGCAAGTTTTTTCATGATTGCCATTCTCTGCCTTGCTCTTGTCCTGTTTTTCTCAATCTGGGTTTTCCAAGTCAAGCGGCGATCAAAGGTAATGCCTAGGTAGTTTGGGTTTTCATCCAGATGTAGATTTTTCCCATTTAGCACCAATTTGGAGATCTGTGGTTTGTTAGAGAGAGAAAACACTGTGAATGATGTTTTCTCCTCATTTATCTTTACTAGCCATGCCTTGGCCCACTCCTCCAGTGATGTTAGGGCTTGCTGCATCCGAATGATTGCCGTAGAGATATAGTCCTCTGAGATCCACAGGGCTAAGTCGTCTGCAAAGGAGGCATTGTGGGTTCTTCTTGGAATATTCTCTGATATGTCATTTATATATGTGAGGAACAACGTGGGTGACAGGACTCCCCCTTGGGGAACACCCTGCTAGTGAAAAATATAATGTATAACAATGATGAATTGATAAAGCTTATTATTAACTAACAATAACCCGTCAAAATTGACAGGTTTTTAATTATAGTGTGTTGTTTCTGTTACATGTATTACAGACGGTACTATCACTACTGTGGTCATTTCATTGCAGGCGACAGTCATTAGATATTTGTAGTGAAAATTATATGGATGTATTAAATATGAAGACATGGGAGTAACCTTCCTAAATGACGTGGAGCAGTGATAATGATCTAATGGACCATAAATTGACTAAATATCCTTTTAGCATCTGTAGCTCGTTTTGCAGCCATCTTATCATTTTGATCCATGGCTTTGTGATCCAAAACAAATGTGGTCAGCATCACGCCGGCCACCATAACCTTCCCAGAGTTGCTCTGGTACCCAATTCATGAGGCTGGGTCGACCCCAGAGTCGTTTGCGATCTAAAACATCATGAACTGGGGATTGAACCATGGACCACCGAGCTAGGAAGCCAGTGCAGTAAGCACTGCGCTAGCGCGGCTCTAGTACCATGAGTGATTACATTAGTACTTTGAGTTACTTCATTAATATTGTTGTTGATGTTTATCTATTTATGCTGAGCTTGTCGCTGTTAGCAGCCCATGCCAAAGTGAAGAATGGTTTTCCCTGGCATTATCTGCATTTTAGGTCTAGAATTTTCCTGTGGCTTTTCTGAAATTCCAAACCTTGTCACAAGCTCCAGTTTCTTTCCCAGGTAACTTATCTTGGTTCTGCATGTGTTCAAAGGATTCTCATATCAGTTTTTAAGCTAGTGGGAGGAAAGGGGGCAATGCACCATGTATTCCTTGCGAGGGGGGGGGGGGGGGAACGTTTTCAAATGTGCAGGTCTAAATTACCGTGATCAGGTTCTAGGCGGTGCCAAGAAATCATTACATGCTGTGCACAGCCACATCTCAGCTCCCTGCACTTGTCATATATCCATTGTGGAATCCATCTGCACACAGTTGATCAGGTAAAGGCCGGAGTTCAGTCTGGTGCTCATTTGATTGCCCCAAGCTTAGTGTGCCATGCTGGGTTCTCAATATGCTGCACCACCAGGCCATTCGAGAACTGAAAGATTGCCTGTTTCAGGATGCATGCATAGAGATGTTTCAGGGTCTTGATTATTGGTTTAACCCTAGAATTCACGCACAGGAAGTGTGAATTATTTTGCATCCCGGCTACATTAGTATAGTGTGACATCATCGATTTGTTACAACTATCAATCTTAAATGATGACATTAAGATATGCGGCTATTATAATCTTCAGGGACTTCATTAGCACATTGAAAGATTTCATTAAGTAATCATATTAGGGCTTTGAGGGACTGCATTAGTATAGTGTGACTTCGTTGGTATATTATGACCAAAATTATTACCTTGAATGATGTCATTAGAATATTGTGACTAGTTTTATCTTCAGAGTCTTCATTAAGACACTGACTGGGGGACCCAAAGACGCAGCAATAGAGAATGCAGTCAGCAACCCATAGCTTGACTGCTTGCGTCAGGGTCAGCGAACCAGAGCTGACCAAGACCCTACTCCACCTCCATGTGGTGGTTCTGGAAACAGGCTGCATCACTGCAGTCTGGCTGAGAGAGTAGGGATCGAAGAGGGAAGGCAAACCCGGTCCCAAAAAATGCTGTGCTGAAGTCGGATGTGCCGGCCGAAAGGCACAGATATCGCAGCTCTGCTGTAAACAGACACAACGCAACCAACGTCCTTTTCAGGACGAACGAGGAAGAAGAAGAACACTGACTGGAAGTTCATTGATATTTTGTGACTTTATTAGTACAGTGTGATTTCATTGTACCTCAAGTTCATTCTGATGTGCCTCTCCTTCAGGAACTTGGTGACCTACAAGATGCTGTGAATGAGTTGACAGAAGACAATACTAAACTGACAGATGTGAAGGCTGTCCTCCTAGAGTCCCTGTGCACTCAGACTGAAAAATTGGAAAATGCCAGAATACAAGTGGGTACATGATTAAGTAGTATCATAGCATAAGGCTCACTGAAATAAATAAAGATGCAGCTATTGATGCAATTTTTGCTGCAGCTGTTGCTCACTTCTAATTTCTTTTTTAAACCTTCATTATGAGCTGTTCTCATGAGATCCCAGTTTCCTTGGCTTCCCCTTCCACCATTCTTCTCTAGGTTATTTTTGGCCACCCCACTGTTCTCTTATTCTTCTTCTTTTCCCTGTTTGCTTCTTATGGGGCATGGGGCCATCAGTGCAGCTGGTCCCTTTGCAGGAAACCTACAACAAAACATTTATGTGCTCTTACAGTAATGGTATCTGTAACAATTTATTTTACATGATGAAGTTGCCAGCCTCATGCACAACCTAGTTGCCTCTAAGAGATAGCACTATTCCTATTCTGTCTGTCTCTTCAAAGACCTCAGATAACTACTGTTCACTTCCTTGTGGGTTTAATATATTGTAAATATTTCAAACATGCCAATTGTAAATAGGTTTGATTTAATGCCCAGAAATAGAGAAATTATGAATATACACACATGCTATTTTCTCTCTGGAGAGAGAGATTGGTTATAGTTATATAACTTACTTTGCCATTGAAAAGCTTTCATTAAGTGTACTTACCTGTCTTATCTAAAAATATTATTTCAAATAATATGTCACAGAATTATATGTAATTTTAAATCCAGTTAAAAAAAATAATGCACCCAAACTCCAGACATTGACCAACTGATTGGATTCTGTGTATCGAATGGCCAGATATAATGCATCTTGTTAGACTGTCTGATGCTGTCCTCTTGTTTTTTCCATTACTAGTTTTATCCATTGCCACATTGTAGTTTAACTATCCTGCTCTCAGAATTTACCCACACAAAGCTATCACTTCTTTTTAGAATTACATACCTTTTCTCAAGATGTCTTTATTTGTCACTTTAGCCGTTCATAAGTTTTTTTGAACTTTTCTCTAGTAAAAGTGGTGCTGGGGATATTTCTCATTTATTTACATGTTCACAATTGACTTGACTTCCTGTCACATAACGGTTTCATGTGGGTGAATGATGGAGTGAGTGTAAGTTGTCAACACTTGTTTAACTCAGGGATTTAGCTCATGTCTGACTTCATGTCAGCATTTGTGATTTGTGCATGCGCATGGAGAAAGAGTGTTTGGTGAACACACGTCTGGGTGACAGAGTACTCGAATGTGACCAGGGGCAGTCTGTGATTTGTGGTCAAGCTGTGTGCTTGTATTTTGTGACAGTGTGGGAAACCACAATTGTGTTGGATATAGTGATTGTGATATAGGTTTTACCTATTGTTATATAGGCGATGTTTTCCCGCCTAGGAGTGTTCCTGAAGGAACTTTGGTAGTGTTCGTGGAGAACATGTTAAGACGATGAGTTGGTCCCGCCTTGGAGCTACTGTGGAGTAAGGCGTTGTATATTTCCGCCTTGTAGCTATGTTGGAATAAGTACAGGCAAAGTTTATTGTCCTGCTTGAAAGAAATTCTGAGAGCATCTATATGGCGATGTTTCATGCTTTCATGCCGCCAGTCCTTTGCAATAAGTGATTCACACCTGGATGGTTTGTTACAGGGGCGTGGAGTGTATGATGCACATAAGGACATTCTGTGTACTGTCTTTGTACGTCAGTGAAGCCAGTCAGTGAATAGTGTAGTTAAGAGTTATTTCCTACAGGGAATGTTAGCCTGAGTATTATGTCAGTGTGCTTGCTAATGTGATTGGTAGTCAGGTCTTGTGTAACAGTCAAATAAATGTCACGGAACTGTGCTAGTGGCGTCGTGTCACATCATACCCGTAGCATTGTTTGTCATCTACACACGCCACACCCATAATATAGTTCTTGACACTTCCGCATACAAGTGTTTTAGCAGAGAAAATTCTTCATTTTCTTGAATGTTCTCTTTTGTATTTGTGTTCAGGATCTTTTTCCTTTTATTTCTTAGCATAATTTACTTCTGCCATTTTTGGAATTGAAGTCTGTGGGTTTCTCAGGATTGTTACTCATCTCATAATCGGAACCTCTTCTACCCCGTAAAACGAGGTGTAGAGGGTACCCAAGTGCACAAGGCCCATGGGCGGGACATGTAATCAAAGTGACTTGGCAAACAGGTGATTAGCCCATTGTGCCCGGACTTGCCCTCAAGTGTACTCATATTCGCTATAAAACCTCCGAACTATCGAGACGTCATTCCAGCCAAAATGGACAGAGCCTCATATACCCGAAGGTTTCGAGGGATGTCCTTCCTCATCTGCACAAAGGCATTTATAGAGGAACTCTCAGGACCCGTAGGTCTGAGGAAAGGAGCAAATCTGAAGACAGGCACAGCAGTCTTTGGTACTGGGAGGTCTCCACTCAGAGTGGTGTACCACACACAGTCAGTAAAGACATAGGTCGCCTGCGGCGCTCAGGATTGTTACACTTACTTTAATTCAAAGCGGATGACATATGGAGAGATGGATAGTTCATTGTTGACGTATATATATATACACGAGGGGGCTTCAAATGAAAACCTTAAATATTTTTTTTTCTACATTTATTAAGAAAAAGTGACACACAACTGTATCATTTTTCGACGTAGTCCCCCAGCGCCTACAAAGTGCATGGATTCCTCTAGAAAATAATTCTTTTGGTCGCGTGTGTAGCCACTCATGCACCACCTGCAGCACCTCTTCATCGGACCTGAAAGTCTTTCCTCCCATCGTCTCTTTGAGTGGTCCAAAGACGTGGTAATCACTTGGGTCTAGGTCTGGCGAGTACGGCGGATGTGGAAGACACTCAAAGTGTAGGTCCTCGATGGTTGCAACCGTTGCACGGGCAGTATGGGGCCGAGCATTGTCATGTTGCAACAAGACACCTGTACTCAGAAGTCCACATTTGGATTTGATTGCGGGTCGAAGATGATTCCTGAGAAGATCTGTATATGTGGCACTGGTGACAATGTTCCCCCTGGACATGTAGTGCTCTAAAATAACGCCTCGTTCATCCCAAAAGAGAGTCAGCATAACCTTCCCTGCAGATAGCTGCATGCAGAATTTCTTCGGTTTCGGTGAGGAGCTATGGCGCCATTCCTTGCTCGCTCTCTTGGGTTCCAGCTGGTGGTTGTGAACCCAGATTTCATCTCCAGTAACAATTCTCGCTAGGAAACCATCAACTCCTGCTTGAAAGCGCTGCAAAATCTCTTGACAGGCATCAACACATCGTTGTTTCAATTCTGGAGTAAGCTGCCGTGGCACCCACCTTGCAGAGACTTTGTGGAACTGGAGCACATCATGGATGGTGTGTCATAAGAACAATGTAATCCCAAATAAACCTAAACTGTAACAGTAGGGAATTAACAAAGTCCAAAATACAATTTAAATCAATTTATTTATATAGATTCTTTTCTCTTCTTCTTATCTTGAAATGTTAAAATAGAAAATATTTATAGGAATTATGTTTACACTAAAGTTACAATACAAAAATAATGTTTATACTTGTACGAATGACACTGTTATTAGTAGTAGTCTGGTAACTGACTTTTGATAAAACTTCTGTCCTCACTTGACGCTATCTCACATAATTTTGCTCTCAAAGTTCTTGAGTTAGGTCACTTAGCTCAGTGTCCTTGGTTAATGTTCTGGCGGATAGACTGGTCCGCGACAGTAACGACTGAAGTTGCACACACTTGAGATATACAGTCTCGTCTGATTGTCCAATTTACTAATTGATATCAGCACATATGAGTGACCCACTGTGATGCTCCGTGTCACTATGCAGGATAACACTTTGTGGTGTACACTTCTGACTTCTGAGATCAGTATTCTTGACCGAAACCCTCTGGTCTTTTCAGAAATACACTAAGTTGGACCTGTTCAGTAAGGCAGGCTGTCACTAGATACAGATTGGTACATGAAGATGTGACTATGCTCTCTCTTCTTCCGTCCACTGTGTAAATCTTCTGTGTGTGTTTTCCACTTCCCACCAGCCGCGTATTTATCCTCGCTGCCCGCCATCTTGCGTGAAACCGTGAACTTCACGCCGATTGGCTGTGCTTTCAAGCGACTTCGGTCCAAAATATTTCTGATTTTTCGAGTGCGTTCGTTCATCTGTGTTTTCTTAAAACAGATAACTTAGCCAAACTCCTTTCCTACCAAAGCTATTATCTACTGAGATATCTCGTTTTACTCAGACAAACTGTGGCTTTCCGTCCATATCAATCTTTCCAAGATCCGTCTGTTCTTCCTTTTTCTATGAATTTTAGAACCACACTTTTCATCATTTTTTCAAACCGTTTGACCCACTTACGTGATCATATCTCCGGAGTTATAAAAGATGGAGTCTTCCTGACTATAACTACACATGCATCTACTCTTCCTCTAAATATCTGTGAAGTAGAATTGCCTTCTGTTACTCCATTGATTTTTAATGAATTTATTACTGTACAATCCTAACACACATTTTCTCCCTGTCATCTTTCCAATGTAATTTATCTCCACGTTGCTGATTGGCTATGCCTTCAAGAGAAGACCGAGATATTGTTTTCATCATGTCACAGCAGTGAACCCAGGTTTCATCTCCAGTAACAATTCTCGCTAGGAAACCATCACCATCTGATGCAAAAGCTCTTGACAGGCATCAACACGTCGTTGTTTCAATTCTGGAGTAAGCTGCCGTGGCACCCACCTTGCAGAGACTCTGTGGAACTGGAGCACATCATGGATGATGTGGTGTGCTGAACCTTGACTGATGTCCAGAAGTGCGGCTATTTCATTCACAGTCACTCGGCGATTTTCCATCACGGTGCGTTCAACTGCTGCAGTTGACTCTGGGGTCACTACTCAGTGTGCCTGACCCGGTCGAGAACAGTCTGTCACAGAACTCATGCCGTTTCGGAATTTCCTACTCCACTTGTACACTTGCTGGAGTGACAGGCATGCATCACCGTACTGGACCTTCATTTTCCGATGAATTTCTATAGGTTTCACCCCTTTGCTGTTCAAAAAATGAATAACAGAATGCTGCTCCTCTTTGGTGCATGTCACTAGTGGGGCGGCCATCTTTAAACTCCTACTGTGACGTCATCTGTTTTGTCAAAAACCTGCTTGTTCATCTCTCAGTTTCTTGTCTATGGACTCTTTTAATCTCTCGAGGATAATCCTGTTTAATACTTTTCCTGGCACTGATAGTAACATTATTCCTCTATAATTTGTGCACTCTTGTAAATTTCCCTTCTTAGGCAACTTCACCAGATATCCTTCCTTCCATTCTGCTGGTATCTCTTCCTTTTCCCAGACTTTACCAAGTAATTTATATAACATCTCTATAGCCGTGTCGATATCTGCTTTGATGGCCTCTGCTGGAATGCCATCTGGTCCAGCCACTTTTTCATCTCTTAGAAGCTTTATAGCTTTCTTTATTTCTTCCTTTGTTGGTCTTTCACAGTTAATTTGTAGCTCTTCTTCTGCTGGCTGGATGTCTGGGGGGTTTTGTGGAGCTAGTCTATTGAGAAGGTCCTCAAAATATTCCATCCACCTCTTCATTTGCTCTTGTATATTGCTGAGCAGTTTTCCATTCTTGTCTTTTTTGAGGCAACTTGTTTGCTTATATTACCCTGTTAGCTTCTTTGTGCTGTTATACAGTTCTCTCATGTTTCCTTTGGCTGCAGCATCTTCTGCTTCTCTTGCCAATTTCTCAAATATACTTCCTCTTGTCTCTTTTGATACTTCTTTTTACTTCTTTGTTTGCTTCTGTGTACACTTCTTGAGCCTTGGTTTTGGAACTTCTGGTTTTGCTTGTGTTTAAATCTGCTTTCTTGTTTTTCTGTCTTTTATCTTATTGATGGTTTCTGTTGTTATCCGTGTTTTTTGTTGTCATTCCCTTATCCCCAGTATTTCTTCACATGTCTCATTCCATACAGTTTTGATTAGCTGCCAATAGATGCAGGTAATGATAACAGGGTTTAACTTGAAGAAACACCACTACAAGATGTAGAATCGTACACATATCTTGGCAGCAATATAGACAAAGTTGGAAGGACCGACAATGATGTCAAAATAAGAATACAAAAAGTAAGAGGAGCTTTCATTGCATTGGGAAATATATGGAGATCAAGAGGAATCGGATCCAACACAAAAATAAGAATCTTCAACTTAAATGTGAAGTCAGTACTATTATATGGCTCTGAAACATGGAGAACAACAAAAACAACCAAAAAGCTACAGACTTTCATAAATGGGTGCTTGCGTAGAATAGAGTGATTAAAATGGTATGACAAGGTTACCAACGTGGAACTGATGACAAGAACTAGACAAGTGCCAGTGGAACAAGAGATGAGAAGAAGACGATGGCGATGGATAAGACACACACTGAGGAAACCTGTTGATAGCATTACAAGGCAATCCTTGTTCTGGAACCCCCAGGGCAAGAGAGGCAGAGGTAGACCAAGAAGCACATAGAGAAGAGAGCTAGAAACAGAGGTGAAAATGATGAGGAGAACGTGGAAAGAACTTGAGATGATGGCACGTGACAGGAGGACTTGGCATATGTTTGTTGAAGGCCTATGCTCCTTTGGGAGTGGAGGGTTATGATGATATTTACTAAATATCTTAGGATTTTAGTATTATAATAATATGTTAGGAATAAGATTACCAGGCATCACTTGAAGTTATAGATGCTTTCAATGAAAAGGTAAGTTGCATATTTGATTGTGACATCTTGCAGGAATAAAAAGGGTAATAGTGAAATGCCATACATGTTGTAGCGAGATAGTTCTGAAAGTTGTGAAGTGCATAGAGAGCAAAGACACTTAGCTAATTTTGACAATATTTGTTTAAGAGATTCAGTCACTGAAAAATGTGTTGGATTTTAATTTGGGGTTATATCAGACTAGTAAAAATAGGTGTTATTAAACCTGATATATATACATTAATAATGCTGTTTAACCTGAGTTGCACATCATTCGTAAAATAGTGTTTGTGCTCAATACTTTGTTTAAATCACATTTTTTGGGAATCCCAAAAATACTACCACTGTGTTTTTTGGTTTGGCTATCTTTAAATTTTGGTGCTTACTTCAAATGTGAGAAAAATATTATAAAATTACCTCAGCAGTCACTCCCGCCTTTTATCAGACCTCAGTGCCCTACAGACCCAGCTTCTGCTTCGCTTACGTTGTCTCACCTCCAACAACTTCCCTTTCTATTCTATGGTACGCACCACTATCCACACACTGAACCGGCAGCTGCATGAGTTCCTTTCCACGTCTAAACACCATAAACTATCCCGTCTCATCCCCACCCCCATAGCTACCCCTCCATCCTCCACTCCATCATGCACTCAGGTAGTCTGCATCCCACCAGATCTACCCCTCTCTGAGGGAGAGCGCTCTGTTCTCAGTAAGGGCCTAAAATTTGTTCCTCTTCGTCCGACCCTAGACCAATACAATCTCCTCCAGGATGTTCATCGGTTTCACCGTCGCATGAGGCTGAAGCTCCATTTTAGAGAGAAAGACAGCACTCCGCAGTCTCAGGCTGAATCCGACATCTTCGCACGCTTTTCTGACTCTACTAAACCTCCCTTTACACCTAAACCTGGAGCCTCTCATGCCCTGGACCTGTATATCAAGAACACCATCCATGACATTCAGCAGCTCCGCCCTCGTAGATTGCATTATTCCAATCTCACTTCGGCGGAGTCTGGTGCTCTCTCCCTTCTTCGCCGTAGAGACGACATTGTCATCAAACCGGCTGACAAGGGAGGAGCCATTGTCGTCTGGCAGAAGGACTTGTACCTAAGTGAAGGTAAAAACCAGTTGACCAATGGCACTTTTTACAGGTCCAGGACCAGCGATGCGACTGTCTCTAACAATCGCATTGTACACAACACGATTAAACAGCTTATCACTAGTCATGATCTTCCTCCCGAAGCATCTCATCTTAGGATTCATGACAGCTCTTTGGGCAAGCCTGTATTCTACATGCTCCCCAAAATTCACAAGATCGAAAACCCTGGAAGACCTATTGTCTCAGCCTGTTCTTGTCCTACTGAACACATTTCTGACTTCCTCGATAGCATTTTCCAGCCTATCGTTGAGAATCTTCCCTCCTTCATCAAAGACACCAATCACGCTCTTACAACTTTCTCCTCTATCCGACTCCCAGCAGACCGCTCCTACCGTCTTTTCTTGCTGGACGTCTGCTCTCTGTATACCTCTATTCCCCACTCTGATGGTCTCCGAGCTCTTCAGTTTTTTGACCAAATTAGTGGTGTTGCCATGGGAACGAAGATGGGTCCCAGCTATGCCTGTCTATTCATGGGCCACTTGGAGCATCAGATATGGCAACAATACTCCGGTCCTTTCCCTGGGTTTTACCGCAGATATATCGATGATGGCATAGGTCTCACAGATATGTCTGAGACTGATTTACACCGCTTCATCGACTTTGTGAACCACTTTCACCCCACCATCAAGTTCACCTCCCTCGTCTCCACAGTATCTGTCAACTTCCTTGACATTACTATTTCTATCACGCCCTCCGGCCTTAATACCTCAGTATACTACAAGCCGACAGATGCCCACAGCTACCTCCTGTATACCTTTTCTCATCCTCGGGCCTGTCGTGACTCCCTTCCTTTTTCACAACTTCTCCGCCTCCGCCGTTTATGCCAAGACGACGATGACTTCCACTTACGAGCAAATGAGATGTTGGATTTCTTCCGTAACAGACTTTATCCAGAACATGTTCTCACCTCTGCTCTCCAACGTGTGCTCCCCATCTCTCGTCTGGAGGCCCTCAAACCTCACCATAAATCCACTTCGGATAGAGTCAAATTAATCTTGACCCATCACCCTCACAGTACTACTGTCAAATAGATCCTTTTCCGCCACCTCCCTATCCTCCAAGCTGAGCCTCTGACCCAAAAAGTATTCAGTGAAGCACCTTTGGTGGCATATAGACGTGACAAGAACTTGAAGGATCTTCTTGTTCACAGCCGTCTCCCAAAGGAGAATGCCACTCACTTTGGCACACTACCCTGTGGTCGGACACGATGCAACACGTGCAAGTATGTCATATCAACCCAGAAGGTGTCCTTTCCTAAGGCTACGTACACCATCACTAGTAGCTTCACGTGTGAATCGCGCAATGTCATTTATACGATCATATGTAAACGTTGCTGCAAAACTTATATTGGCCAAACAGGCAAACGACTTGGGGACAGATTCAGCCAGCACTTAAATGACATCGCTCAGCAAAAGTCCACACCAGTTGCTATACACTTCAATGGTCCTGACCACCATGGTCCCATCGACATCCAGGTCACAGCGATCCGATCCTGCTCCTCTGACACTGCCAGCCGAGAACAGCTTGAGAACCGTCTTATCCACCGCATGGGGTGTCTAAAACCAGCCGGTCTCAACACTTTTCACACCTTTGTCTGAGGTCACCCTCTCCTCTCTTGCTCTATTTTACTCTTTCCACTCTTATCCTATTCTTCTATTTGTATGCCATATACATTTTTTTATTTCATATTTATTTATCTCCCACTCATTCTGTCCCCTTCTATTTCCAGTCCCCACTTTTATCACGTTGGGTAGTTTATTTTCCGGTTTCGTTTTTTAGTTTCTTAGTATGCATTGTGTACATCCGGCGGCGGAAGTCATTTTTCTGTTCAGCCACGCGCTTACAAACAGACAGCGATTTTGATAGAATTTCGGTTCTTGCCTTCAGGGAAGTACCCAGTTTTTATTTTATTTAGTTTTTATGTGTCCTATCTAGCCTTCACTTTCTTTCCTTTCCTGACGAAGGCCTTGTGGCCGTAACGTAGACTATTTTCTTTGTCTTTTGTCCTCGTAAGACGAATCACCTTTTTTCAATTTTTTTTCAAACCCATCCATCTAAAATTACCTCAGTAAAATGGATACAATTTCCCTTTTGATTAACCTTATTATTTCCCTTTCATTTGAGAGTTTGACCTTTGTGTTAAAAAAAAAAAAAATTAATAAATATATGTCATGAGAATTATAATTAAAACATCTATTTGATTAGATAAACTAATGTTTTTTTGCTACATAAAATTAAAGTGCATTTAATTTCCAATTAAAAATGCAGAACAAAGACACAGAGACCAGACAAAAAAGGAAGAAATAAGGCTGTCTTTTTAGGGTTAACATTGAATTGAGGATTTTGGTCAGTGTATCATGCGTTGTTCATACTGTGTGAATAGCAAATGTGCATAATGTATTATTAGCATATCATAGGTTGCTGGTAGACTTGCGTTGTCACAACTTAAAGCATTAAGACTGTAGTTTGGATAATGTTTGTACTTTTCAGCTAGAGCAGCTGAAGTGTCTGCTCATCTCAGGTGATCTTCCTGACAAGTCAGACAGAGATGGCCATCTTCTTGGTCTCCTCAAGTCTGCCCAGGAGGAGAGAGAAGAATTGATGAGAAAACAGATTGAGTGGTGTAATGCAGTACAGAGCCTAGAGGCAGACTGTAAGGAAGCTCATGAAGCTGAGGAAATAATTAGGGAAAAATACAGGTTAGTTTGTGTTCTTTGTCCTTCATTGTTATGTAGAACCAATCTTAACATGTAGAAGTGAGTCTTGGACAATTAGTAAACAAGCAGAGAAAGCCCGGAGGTCACAGAGATATGGTTTTACAGAAGAATTTGAAGAATACCAGCTCCCTGCAAAGAGTAAAGAGGATGCTCTGAAAGAAGCCGGTGCACAAAGGAATCTTATAACTCACATAAGAAAGAAGCAATCCACTTTCTTTGGGCATATCATGAGAAGAATATAGCTGGAATATATTGAAACAACAGGAAAGATTGAAAGAAAAAGAGGGAGATGACAAATAGAGAAGACATTGAACAGTTTGATATTATGGGGTGGAAAGAAGTAAACAACATAATTGATAACAGTACTGGAGAGACATGGTCAGTTACACCACCAAGGATGGTACTTAAAAAGAAGAAGAAAGCATATTTTAATAAGTTACTGCAAGGTATGTCATTGATTAGTTATAGCAAGGTATGTCATTCATTAGTTATAGCAGTTTTATTTTGTAGAACATTCTTGAAATTCTGAAATTTAACACAAACATTAAACATTCCATAGCTCACTCACTGACTCCAAGTTCTGGTTATGTTTTTTCAGTCTTCTTAAAGATGCTAATACATCACTGAAGGCAGAGAGAGATGCCTTAGAGAAACAGCTGTGGGAAATGAAGGAAGCCCAGACAGCAGAACAGATTGAAGTTACCAGGCTGAAGACTTTGTTGGAAAATGAAAAGAGCAAAGTGAGGAGATACTTTTAGTGAGATGAGATATTAGTTATAGTCTTATAAGAACATAAATACAGCAAGATGTTTAGTGAGATCAGATATTAGTTATAGTCTTATAAGAACATAAATACAGCAAGATGTTTAGTGAGATCAGATATTAGTTATAGTCTTATAAGAACATAAATACAGCAGGTTGTTTAGTGAGATCAGATATTAGTTATAGTCTTATAAGAACATAAATACAGCAGGATGTTTAGTGAGATGAGATATTAGTTATAGTCTTATAAGAACATAAATACAGCAGGATGTTTAGTGAGATCAGATATTAGTTATAGTCTTATAAGAACATAAATGCAGCAGGATGTTTAGTGAGATGAGATATTAGTTATAGTCTTATAAGAACATAAATACAGCAGGATGTTTAGTGAGATCAGATATTAGTTATAGTCTTATAAGAACATAAATACAGCAGGATGTTTAGTGAGATCAGATATTAGTTAATCTTATAAATACAGCAGGATGTTTAGTGAGATCAGATATTAGTTATAGTCTTATAAGAACATAAATACAGCAGGATGTTTAGTGAGATGAGATATTAGTTATAGTCTTATAAGAACATAAATACAGCAGGATGTTTAGTGAGATGAGATATTAGTTATAGTCTTATAAGAACATAAATACAGCAGGATGTTTAGTGAGATCAGATATTAGTTATAGTCTTATAAGAACATAAATACAGCAGGATGTTTAGTGAGATCAGATATTAGTTATAGTCTTATAAGAACATAAATACAGCAGGATGTTTAGTGAGATCAGATATTAGTTAATCTTATAAATACAGCAGGATGTTTAGTGAGATCAGATATTAGTTATAGTCTTATAAGAACATAAATACAGCAGGATGTTTAGTGAGATGAGATATTAGTTATAGTCTTATAAGAACATAAATACAGCAGGATGTTTAGTGAGATGAGATATTAGTTATAGTCTTATAAGAACATAAATACAGCAGGATGTTTAGTGAGATCAGATATTAGTTAATCTTATAAATACAGCAGGATGAACATCATCATCATTTTCCTTTTTGCTCCCTATGGAATATGGAGCCACCAATACAGCTGGTCCTCTTACAGGAAGCCTCACAAAACATTCACATGCTCATGCATCAGTGGTTTCTACAGCAATTTGTTTTACTTGATGAGGTTGCCAACCTCATGAACATCCTCATATTAGTCACCTTGTATGATATGCCTGAGGGAGCAGTTCTTTGTCTCAAAAGAGACCACTTGGAACTACACAGGGCAAAAACAGTATAAGGGCACAAAATATAAAGGATGAACAAATACTTGTTGTATTCTAGTAAGGAGATAAGCATAGCAAGATGATAAAATAGTTGGTATAGTCTACTAAGCAGATAAATATATAATAGTATTAAAGCAGATAAAGTCTAATATCTAATGTTTGTAACTAGTAGACATTTATTTTATTTACTTTGTGATGGTTTGACTGATTATAACTTGAATTCCTAGGATCAGGGACACATGAAATAGGGATACCATTTTCAGGCATGCTTGATTGTAAAAATACCTTTGGATAGTTGGAAGAAAGCTTAGTAACCTTATTTACTGAATAAATAACTGGCTGCAGAGCTAAAGGCACAATTGATTGTTGCCAGAATCACATAGGATAATCTCTTCCAGTGTGTTTCCACCTTGCCATAGAGGGGGAGTTTGTGTGTTCTGATGACCCCAAGGGCTATGCAGTCTATCAGCAGGGTCTTCAAAGCCTGACAGGTTAACCCTTTACAGTCCATAGCCCTGCTAATATTTCAAACCCCCCCCCCACCCCCCCCCCCCCCCCCCCCCCCCCCCCCAAGACCAAGTGAAGGGACATAACTCTTTTTCTTAAATATTTCTTATATTAAAAAAATTATTTATACACAAATATTAGTTCAAATAACACAAAAACACATTTATTTGTACAGTAAAATGGACATAATTTAATACCTGTATATTTTAATGCATCATTTAAATGTTTTTCAAAGTTTAAAAAAATTTCAAAACCAAAACACTACTTTATCTTTATGATAGTCTTGCGCTGGAAAGCTTTTATATACATTATTAACAGTTTTTCTTGAAACTTTGAAATCAAACAAATTACACTTACGTTGAGAACACAATTTACAACCATAAACTGTCTAGAACTCTACAAGTGCCCGTTTTTCCTTAATTCTTACAGCATTGAACACACCTTTTTTTTTTCTGCTCAAGAGTTAGACAGTTCATGCTTGTTGGATGTTGGTTTTAATTACACTCACACTGAAACAACGTAACCAACCCTTTTCAGCGCTCTTGGTTTATTCATAAGTCCATCGTCTGGTATAAATAAGAAACAAATACGCCACTGATCATCAGACAAATTATGTTTAGGCCCTGGGAGCTCATACATCTGGAATAATTCCATACAAGTAAGCGTGCCTCTATATGTCCATTGTCTACAATTTTACTAGTTCCTACATCGATTTTCCTACTTTCACTATCGTCGATAACTGGGTCATAGTCCACATTGAAGTAGGATTAATCATTTTCACTATCGGAATAACACAAAAACGTAGATCTAGTCCTTCAAAGTTCATTGAAAACCTCTTCCATGGCTTGAAGAACCATTTTTACACAGTGTAATTTTTAAAAAATCAACCACTCGACTTACAAAAATGCGATCGATATCAAAACAAACTTCGAAACGACCTCTATCCGCCGGAAACACGCAAAATCTCGTACGCGCGGGACTTCCGATGTCGCTTAGCAAGGAAATAAGCAACCTGTTGCCGGGCGCTTTCAGGCGAATCGGACTGTACGATAAAAGATAAAATACAGGCGCTTTTGGGCGAATTAGACTGTAAGGGATTAAAGAATAAGAACCATACCAGTCTAAACATAACCCTCTGCCATGCAGGCAGAGTGGGCTCAGATAAGGGCTGGTAAAGAAGAGAAATTGTAATAAT
This sequence comes from Oreohelix idahoensis, assembly GCA_024509875.1. Classification (NCBI taxonomy): domain Eukaryota; kingdom Metazoa; phylum Mollusca; class Gastropoda; order Stylommatophora; family Oreohelicidae; genus Oreohelix; species Oreohelix idahoensis. The sequence continues at coordinate 451,223 of JAMPIV010001149.1, forward strand.
AGTCATAAAACTACATTTTACAATGTCTAGAATGTCCATGGCGTCTGTGGCCTAATGGATATGAACGCAGTTTCATAATCCAGATATACCAGGTTCGAAACCTGCTGCAGGCGGTTTGGTAGCAGATCGCTTTCTGTGGATTTTTAACAATGGTATAAGCGCCGTACCGTTCAGAAAGCAATGGCAAACTACTGAATGAAAAAATTACCTAGAAAAATCACAAACAGCCAATAAAAGCTGGGGTTGATTGCCACGTCCTGTAAAGGATAAGCAACTAACTAACTAGAATGTCCATTAAACTGCAGTGTTTTATTCTGTGTTTAAAGAATATGAATATTTGTGTTGACAGTAATTTATTGTATCACGAGAGCCATTTCAGTATTTCTTCTTTCTGGATCATGAAAGGATGCTGCTTGTAAGAAAGTCACCATCTGAAGTAATTGTTGATTAGAAGGCCTTCATTGCACTCTGGGCAAACTCATAGGTGCTCAGTCTCCCTCAGCAAATGTCGAAGGGTATGATGCCAATTGTTCCTGTTGCGCGCAGGTTGTATACACACCGGATGCATCCTCTCATACGTCCATCCCTGCCAGTCTTATGTTTGATGCCAAATTGCAGTAGTCTTAGTCTTGATGATTCATCAATTTCAGTGTCATTCTCTATTAGGTGATTATTAATTGCCCACAGTATGTCTCACTTATCCATATCCAGTGCACCTTCTGTGGGTGCTCTTGAAGCTAGTCTGTCAGCTCTTTCAGTCACGCATACCCCTGCATGACCAGTACAGTAGATCCACACCAGTTCCTGAAGATTCGAGGCTTCTATGGAGGTTTCCTATTCATGCCGTAGCCATCAACGTTGGACTTTCCAAAGCCTGATACAATAACTGCCTTTGTTAATAATGAAGTTTCAGACAGCCACCTGAAGGCTGCAGTAGCTGCCTCTATCTCCATTCTAATGCTAGAGGTTGTTATCATGTAAGCCACGCTATGTTCAGCGACGATTGTGCCCTTTACTCTAGCAGAAAAACCCCATCTTGATTTCTCACCACGGATTACAGACCCATCAGTGCACACAATAGCATCATCATCCCCAGAATGATCATTTATCAGCTGATCTATTTCCAGCTCTGCCTTCCCATTGACCCAAGTTCTGCACTCTCTACCAAGGCTGATAATGACTTGCAGGTAGTTCGCCCAGTTATCACCAGACTTACTCCACTCCCCTCCCATGAAAATATTTTCAACTGTGGTCACCTGTCTAATAGGCACTTCTGCCTGCACCATCCATGACATCCCCTTCTTTATTCTTGCTCCTTTGATGTCAGCTATGTTCCCATACAGGGGATGCCTTTTGTCTATGGTTACTCACATATACTCAATGCAAAAGTTGGTACACACAAGAGTAATTGGGAAAGAGTAATTGGGAAATGCGGCAGTGGAACAGTAAATGAGAATGGGGACAAACTAATAAGCTTCTGCAGCATTAACAACCTGGTCATTGGAGGAACACTTTTACCATACAAAGAAGTGATCAAGTTAACGTGAGAATCACCAAACGGATGGGACAGAAACCAGATAGACCACCTTATGATCAATGGTAGATGGAGGCATGCATTACAAGACGTGAAAGTAAGAAGAGGTGCAGATGTCGGAAGTGATCATCACCTTGTAGTAGCAAGATTGAAGGTGAAACAGAACTGCTGGACCAACTGCAATCAAATAGAAAAGATATAACATCATGAAACTCAAGGACCCCCTCACCAGAAAAGCTTTTGTGGTTGATGTAAAGAGACAATATCAAATTGCCAAAAGCCAGGAAAGTACAACGACTGATGATGTTGACCAGAAATTCAACATCATTTCAACAATATACAAGGAAAGCAGCAAATCATGCTTGGGATTCCAGGAAAGAAAGAGACAAGATTGGATAACACCAGAAACGTTAAACACCATAGCTATGAGAAAAGAAATAAAACAAGCAAAGTCTCCCAGGTTAAAGGAAATATATAGCGAACAGTAAAGTCAGCTGGACAAAGAAGTAAAATGTCAAACCCATGCCAACAAAAGGAAATTTCTGGATGACCTTGCAAGACAGGCAGAAGAAGCAGTATTGAGAAATGAAAAAAGCACAGTTTATAATCACCACAGCACAGGGGCAGGAAACAAGATGGGCAGAGCACTTCAGAGAAACATTGAATAAGGAACCACCAGAGACGCAGCTGAATGTTCCTGAGGCTGAAAGTGACCTAGACGTAAATACAGACATTCCATGAAGAGAAGAAATCATCATAGCTATCAAAGGGTTAAAGAATGGAAAAGCTCCTGGTCACGACAATTTAAGTGCTGAGTTATTCAAGGCAGACCCTGAACTAGCAGCAGAACTATTAGAACCACTATTTGCACAAGTCTGGAAAACAGAAACAACACCAACGGAGTGGAGTAAAGGAATAATTGTCAAATTGCCCAAGAAGGGCAACCTTGCAGACTGCAACAACTGGAGAGGAATTACTCTCCTTTCAGTTCCCAGTAAAATACTAGGCAGGATAATTATCCAGAGAATTTCAAAAGCAGTAGACCATAAACTGAGGAAAGAACAAGCGGGATTCAGAAAGAACACAGATGATGTGCAGATCATATATTCACCCTCAGGAACATTATAGAGCAGTGCTCAGAATGGCAGAGACAGCTATACATTAACTTTGTTGATTTTGAAAAGGCTTTTGACAGCATACACAGGGACAGCCTCTGGAAAATACTGAGGGCTTATGGAATTCCTTGCTGCATTGTTTCCATTATAAAAAGCCTCTATTCTAACTTTACATGCAGTGTTGGGTTGAGCAACCTAACTTTCGGGGTGAAGACAGGAGTACGACAGGGATGCGCCCGACAACAGAGGGCAGTCCAAGAGGAATTAGATGGACATTTTCTAATATGGAAGACCTGGAATATGCAGATGACATTGCACTACTTGCACATTCACATCAACACATCCAAGAAAAAACCGATAGACTGAATAAGTATAGCCAGCAGGTGGGTCTGAACATCAATCTGAAGAAGACAGAGGTCATGATACTCAATGTGGGCAATCCTGAGCCAATAACAATAAGGAACCAGAGGCTAGAACAGACAGGCACATTTACATACTTAGGATGCATAGTAACACCAGACGGCGGAAAAAACAAGGACAACAACAGAATGAATGAAGCAAGAACAGCCTTTGCTAGTCTCAACAACATTTGGAAGTCTTCCCAGTACAGCACAAACACCAAATTAAGACTGTTTGAGAGCTGTGTACTTTCTGTGCTTCTCTATGGTGCAGAATGCTTGAAAGTAACAGAGAAGGAAATGTCGAAACTGTCCTCTTTCCACACAATGTGCCTAAGGAAAATTCACCAAATCTTTTGGCCGAATACCATCACCAACCAAGAACTACTTATTTGGAGTAACCAAGAGGACATGCACACCATCATAGCTGGCAGACGCTGGAGTTTGGTTGGCCACGTCCTCCCTCAGAAGGGACTCTGATGCCATTACAAGAATAGCTGTGCTATGGACCCCTGAAGAAAAGTGAAAGAGAGGCCGGCCAAAAACAACTTGGCGGAGAACTGTGGAGGCTGAGATGCAAAGAATGAACCAGAGTTGGGGCACTGTACGAAGGATGGCTCCCGACCAAACAAAGTGGAAGCAATTTGTTGCTGCCCTACAAGACACCACCAGGCATGATGGCCACTGACTGCTTTGACAGTCTGCGGCTAAGGATCAAAAAAGAAGACTCGCATATAAGCTTTTGCCTGAGCCATCACAAATCTGGTAATATACGAGGGGCGTGCAGAAAGTAATGCAACACATCGTTTTTCTCAGCTAATAATGAAGATAGAAGCATGAAATTTTGCACACTTCAAGTATGGCATGTGCCAATTGTGTGCACAAAATTGCACCGCAATCGGCCAAATAATACGGCTGCCCTAAACCGTTGAAATGGAGCGTGTTAGCAACTTGTGTTATAAGCAGCGAATTGTGATAGAATTTCTCGTTGCAGAGAAGGAAACTGTTGTGAACATTCACAAGCGTCTATGTGATGTGCATGGAAGTTTTGCAGTCGACAGGAGTACAGTCAGTCGCTGGGTTCAGAGAATCAAAGAATCAGGAAGTGGAGATACGGAGCTGCTTGATCGGCCGCGCTGTGGACGTCCTGCCACAGCCACCAACGCAGAAATGTTGAAATGCGCTGAGGGCATTATTCTTACTGATAGGCGAATCACTACTCAACAATTGGCCTTACAGCTGTCAGTCAGCATTGGTAGTGCAAATGCAGTTATAAAAACTCTCGGATTTTCTAAGGTTTGCGCAAGATGGGTTCCTCGAAGTCTCACAAATGACCACCGATTGCAAAGGAAAGCAATTTCTTCTGAATTGTTGGAGCGTTTCAATGCTGATGGAGAGAACTTTTTGGCTAAGATCGTTACAGGTGACAAAACCTCGGTACATCATTTTGAACCTGAGACAAAAAGACAGTCAGTGGAGTGGCATCATCCGCAATCACCACGAAGAAAGAAATTCAAGACAATTCCTTCAGCTGGAAAGGTCATGATCACTGACTTTTGGGACATTGAAGGTGTGATTCTTGTAAACGTTATGCCAAGAGGAGAGACAATCAATTTGCAAGCTTACATTAAGATATTGAAAAAACTCAATCAACGTTTTCGCAGAGTTCGGCCACACAAGAATCCAGCAGACCTGCTTCTCCTTCACGACAATGCGCGACCTCACACAAGTCTGGCAACACGGGAAGCAATCACCAAATTGGGTTGGACTGTACTACCCCATCCACCCTATAGTCCCGATTAGGCACCCTCTGATTTTCATCTATTTGGTCCACTTAAAGATGCACTCTGTGGGACAAGGTTTGAAGATGATGAAGGAGTGATTCATGCAGCGAAGAAATGGCTACATGATCAAGACAAAATCTGGTACGGGCTAGGAATACATGCACTTGTTTCACGCTGGCATAATGCCATACAAGTTGATGGGGATTATGTTGAATAGTATATGTTTACATGACATATCCATGTATATTGTGTATAAATTTCATGCTTTTTGAATAAACAGCTCCTGAGAAAAATGATGTGGTGCATTACTTTCTGAACGCCCCTCGTACACTAATATACCGTAATACAATATATCTGTGGCTGGATAATTAACACATTAACTACCGCAAGCCGCTGTCAGCGGCTCACAAAATAATCACATTTGGACCGCAAGCCGCTCAGAGCGCCAATCTAATTTTAGTAATAAAACGAATGAAAAATGTACTGAAACACTCTGTGATCTGGTTCGAGATTTTAAGTTGCCACCGGAAAACAAATTCCCAAAGCATGGTTGTTGTAGAACACTGGAAAATTGATATTATGTTCATATTTTTCAGCGTTTTGGGTTACTTACCAAATCGTGTAAAACTGTTTACCGTGGCAACTAGTGATAGGACTACAAAAAATGCGTGTACATCTCGTCTAACGGCTGAATAGGATAGAAACGTGTTTCAACAATTGACTGATAGATCTAGCGACGAGGACAAGAGTGAAAACGGTGTGCACATTGATTGAAATTGTGATTTTGATAGAGATGGGGCGCAAGCAGTTATAATTGTGAAAATATTGCAAGTCCTCAGCCATCGGAGGGCCGTTAAATAGCAACAACCTCTATTAGAGTTACAACCGGTGTTTATTGTAATAGTACATTCATTTATCTTTAAAATGACATGTAATTCATAAAAATCTTTAAACAATTACGAAAACTACAGCTTAGTTTGTGCAAACACCTACAGGATGAAAATGGGAAAAAAATTTAATTCGGCCACAGTGTGTTTTTCAATTCGGTAGTTAATGTGTTAAGCTTTAGAGTCACAGTCAGAGGAATCACTTTTGTTAACCTACTGGATGTTTTTCCCAGGTTATTGAACTTGAGACAGCCAGGTGTGCCCATGACAGGACTGACCTTGAAGCACTGCTGGACACAGCCAGACAAGACAAGGATAGGGCAGAACAAAAGGTGGCTAATCTCATGGAGTCTCTGGCCTTGTCTCAGTGTGAGGTTACCAGACTGAAGGAAAGTCTCTCCAGCAAGGAACAAGAGCTTATAGGTAAGGTCTACAAGGACACATGCAGGTATAAATTCTTCCACTCGTTTGTCTCCTTTTCTTCATCACTGATGCTCTTGTGAAGATACAAGGACTCTTTTTGATAAGTATTCTGGTCTCGATAAACACTATATTGTCTTGGAAGTTTCATCTGTACACAGAAGTGCATCTTTTGGGTGACCTTCTGCCTGTTAACTGTAAGTTCAGATATAGAAGACATGTTTTGTAGGTTAGTCTGACTTTTCAGTTTAACCATTGTATCTTGAGCTATTATGTTTATCCAGCAGTCTCATGTGCATGATATTCTTTAATCTGTTTCTTCCTGTCTTTTTGGGGCCTCTTGTACTGGACATTCCATTTCATAAATTGAAATTCTATGTGCTGGGACTTTATGTGTCCACATTTGGCTGTTGTAGCACATTATTGGTGTAAAGGTGGTAACAGCCATTAGTGATTTAAAAAAAGAAATTATTATCTGTCCACTTTTTGCTGTTAAGTTTTATGGCAACTTGTACTTCATTTTACTTGGCAGTTTTTACTTGATACAATGCCTACTTGTAAGATTTATCATAGTTGGCTCCTCTACAGAGGAATGATCCAAGTTTCCTTTGTGGCAGGCAGGAGGACTAACAACTAGAGCTAATGGCTTTTATTTTTGAGGAGTCCTACAAGCTGGTAGTCAGACAAATAAAAGATCAAATGCTTATATATTTATTTATCACAGACAACCAGACATGGTTTGTATCTACTGTCAAACTTAAGTACCTGCCTATTTCCCGTGTAGTTCCCAGGGGTCTCTGAAGAGACCATGAAAGAATACGACAACTGCGCTCTCAGGCATGTCATGCAAGGCAAATAATTTGAGGTTTTGTATGGGGCTGGAACCTCATTGTGTAAAACAAACTGCCACAAACCACTGCTGCAGGAACATGTGAATGCTTGTTGCAGGCTTCCTGTAAGGGGACCAGCTACAGTGGTGGCTCCATGCTCCGTAAGGAGCACAAAAGAAAATGATGATCACAACAAGTTTGCTACACTGATATTTATCAATACTGTTTCTAGCTGGCAGGTGACAGCATGAGCCCATAATGCTTTGTTATTCCCCTTTCATGTCCACCTTCAGAAAAGTCATTTGAGAATAAATAATTCTAGCCACTGTGGGCTGGCACATTACTCAGTATGAGCTGTTCTAATTAGAGAACATTTTTTAGCTAATAATTTAATCTGTAATTTGAGCCAGAACTGAATTAAATTATTGTATACAGTTTCACTTATTTGTTAAGTGAATTCTGTGTAAACATATGAAAAGAGAACTAAAGTAATATTTGCTGTTGTTATTCCCCAGTTGTCCGCAACAATGCAAAGACTCAGGTGGCTGATCTGCAGTTTAGGCTTGAAACATTGGAAAAAGAGAAGCTGGAATCTGAGAGGGAAGGAGAAATTTTGAGGAAACATGCAGACCAGCTTGAATCAGATTGTGGAAGGTGAGAGATGGTGAGAGGATATTACAAAGATCTACTGTAATCTGAGGTCAGAGTTCAGGTTTAGTGTAGGGAAATGAGAGCTTAGAGCTTTACTGCAGGCCAGAATATATTATTTATCCTGAAAAGGATTTTATTCTTCTAACTGTGGCTTGATAGATTTTTCCATCCCTTGAAGGCGTAATTCAGTTATGCCCCAGTATGTTTGTTTTTTTCTCTCATGAAAACTCTTGCATGTTCATATAAACAACAGGTAATAAAGTTAATGCGTTTGGCTGTGGCTGTTTTAACCAATGGACCACACTCCTCTGCAAAAATTAGTAATCTAGCAATTTTATAACATTTCTGCAATAGAGAAAGTCTGACTTTTGCATAATGACTTACCCATTTGTGTTTTTTAATCTTTCTGTGTGTGCATTTTTATTGTTTCTTTACCTTCTGCAACAAGAGTAGAGTGGTGAACAGTCTGTGTTTACGTGCTTTTAACCTTTAGCACGCTGCATAAAAATTCAGAAAACTTGCCCAACCACTGCATTCTTTTTCACAACCCCTCATTTTTATAGTGGGTGACTTGTAAATTCTATAGTTTTTTTGTTTTTTGGTCAATTGCTCTAATTTTTAGACTGTATAGAAATGAATGAATGATGAATCTGATGATATAAAATTTGTTTGTGTACATGTTAGATGTGATAGGAAGAGAGGAAAGGAAAGATGAAAAAAACGAAAAAAATTAAAAAAAAATAAAAAAAATATTTTTTTTTAATTTTAAAATTAAAAAAAAAAAATAAAAAAAATGACCAACGAACGAAGAGTCCATATCCCTTGCATCTCAATGAAAGTCATTTGACCAATAGAGCAATACAAATCAAATGACGATCTTTTCGTTACACCCATCATCAGTAGCAAAGCAACAAACTCCCTAGCCAGCCGTGACATTCGGCCGTAATCCTATTTTTTTCCGATATTCCTAATCCTAACCCCAAAAATTATACATACTTGAAAGGCCATTTTACTTTCGTTTCCATCTCAGCCATCAAACATATTCTGAGAACCGATTTCAGCGCTTATAAAGACAAAAATTTCATCCCCACCGCATGGCGTCAGAATACAATAAAATTAGAGCAAAATGGCCGCGTGTCTGATGCCGATTCATTTCGATTTAAAAAATTTACAAAAAATAAACGCGGATACACCCATCACTTTTTTAAGATCGGAAACGGAAGCTAACTCTCTTGCAAATAAAATTACAACTTAACATCCGGGGCTGAAAATCACGTGTACACAAGTCCTCATGCTAGAAACGGTGATATCCGTAAGGTGCAACATTGCGCCTCCAGCATGGAGAACATAGGTTACGTTCGGCGCAACGCTGCGCCCGCAGCGTGCTAAAGGTTTAAATTAATTGTAATGCTCTGCTGCTGGAATTACCATGCTAAAATTTGTTTTGTTGTTGAGATTTTAGAAACGTTATTTGCCTACTGTAAATCATAAATGAAGTCGGACATACCTTCAACTGACTACAGGACAAGGAGATGACCAGAAGGAGGCTGGATAAACAGTGTTATCTTTTTCTGTCCAATTAAAAATTGTTCAGGAACACAAATTGTTCTACTTCTTCATTTGGTCAGTCTTTGTTTTCTTTATGACACGTGTTATTCCCTGTGTACCACCCCAAATTCCTTTCTTCTGTTTGTAATTTATAATAAATATTACTCCGATCTAGCAGGACAAGGGAGATTATTCTTGTAATATAGAGACCTATAAATAGTATTGGTAATAATAGGAGTGAAATCATCATTTTCCTTTTGGCTCCATATGGAGCATGAAGTCACCATTACAGCTGATCCCCTTGAAGGAATCCTGCATTAACATGATCTTGCAGCAGTGTTTTCTGTAGCAATCTGTTTTACATGATGATCTACGTATCACAAGGAGACGCAGAAACACCCCCTTTATCTCCCCCAGAGCTGGCACAGTACACTTCTGGCTTCTACCCGGGGCGGTAGGAAATCCACATCAAACCTGGCAGAGCAAGTCCTCCATCAGATGCGGCCGATGCTGGGCCCACTGGCGCGTGGACACGTCCCGATCCCCATCGAGACTTGCCCAGGGAGCCCACCCCGGCTCAAAAAAGCAGAGAAGGCCACTCTCCAAACCTCCGATGTCTTGCGGGCAGTGTTAGGATGTGCAAGAACATGGACAGGAAGACTCCACAACTTCCACACTGAAGACACGCCCACGACGACCGTTGCCTCAATTGGCTGTGTGTGGTGTACCCGGAAACGGGGCCTCCCAGTACTGAGGCACAGTTAAGTCCCCGATGTCACTTATCGGTGCAGAGTTGAGAGAGATGGCTGAGCATCACAATCCCCCCTGTGTTGCAGCATGATGAGAACCCAGCATTGCACACTGAGCTTGGGGGGATCACTTGGGCACCAGACTTAATACTGGCTCTTGACTAGATGGCCGCATGCAGGAGATTTCTACAATGGAGGGTTGGCAGGTGGTGGGTATCTGGAAGTGGCTCTGTGCAGGACGTGAGGATTCCTTGGGAGAGCCCAGAACCAGAGCACAGCATTGTGCAAGCTCTGCATAGTTGGAGAGCCCCCTGGATGACGGGGAATGCACAGTGTGCTACCCCACCTATCCCCAACTGCTAACTTAGAACCAGAAGTGGGGTCCTCTGTATGCGTGCCAGGCCAGGATAAAATGCCTGGGAAAGAGACTGGAGCTCAGAACTCCCTAACTCAAAGTTGCAGGATGGCAGAAAAGCCATGGGAAAGACAGGGCTATTTTGAAGATAACGCAACCATATTTTCACCATACGAGCTCGGACGCCGCCTCGGTAAACAAGGTCCGTGCAGAGCAGTGACACCCCCAGGCTGCTTGCGAATAGTCTACTACTGGGAACATAAACAGATTAGGGATGAGCCCACTCTCCCGTTGAACAGGTGCTAAAGTCATAGATACTGGGCCAGAAGGCGCACCGGAAACCACAGTATCACGCAACTCGCTTTTTTTTTCTATGGAGAGTACACCGTCAAATAAATCTCGTACTGGTGCTTGCCCTGTGGAGCTCCACCAGGCAGGTGCAGTGCCGGGCTCTGAGCCTCAACAGAGCCCACCCTCAGCTACTGGAGGACCCTCTAGACCGTCTTGTGGAGTCAGCAGACGGCGGAGGAGAACTACTGACCAAAACAAAACAGAAAAAGAGAAACCCAGAGTGCCACTTGTCATGATGCACTGGAATGCAGAGGGAGTGAACAGCAAGCAGGCTGGATACAGCAAAAAGACAGAGCTGGAAAACATCTTGTATGAGAAGCAAGTCAGTGTTTGCTGTATCCAAGAGACTCACTTGAAAACAGATCAAACCTTTAAAATAAGGGGATATCAATGCTTCAGATCCGACAGAAAAGATAGACGAAAAGGAGGAGTACTTACTCTTGTAAGGAATAACATTCCTGCACACGAAAGGAAAACCTTCATGGATGGAGCAGAATATCAGCTGTTGCAGATAAAAGTAGACAAGATGGAAATAGAACTCCTGAACTATTACTGTCCGAACAACAAACCCCTGAGTCTCAGCTCTATACAGGTACCAGCCACCAACTTTATAGCAGTTGGAGACTTTAATAGCCACTCCCAGAGCTGGGGCTATAACCATCTGGATCACAGAGGTGAAGAGGTTGAAACTTGGCAAGATGATCACTCCCTAATCCTAGTCAATAATGCCACAGATACTCCTACCTTCTACTCCAGAGGATGGCACACAACTTCAACACCAGATCTTGCCTTCTCCACACCAGATATAGCTGGATCTATTAGTAGAGAAGTAGGAGACCAACTAGGGGGAAGCGACCATCGCCCAATCTTTCTTACTGTCCAGAGTGCAACTCTCAGTACAGGCCCAGCCATTACAAGATGGAACTACAAAAAAGCCAACTGGGGTTTATTCAGGCATCAGGTGAACACGCTGCTGTCTACCCTCAAGGTACAGAACAGAGACATTAATGAAGTGGTAAAAGACTTCAACAGATGCATACTACAAGCTGCAAAAGAAACCATTCCCAAAGGATGCCGGCGTAACTACATACCATACTGGTCCAGCACACTCCAAGAACGTCAGGAAGCTATGGACAGGGCTAGAAAGGACGCAGAGTCTCAGCCTTCACTTGAAACTCACAACAAATGGAAAAAGGCTGTAGCAGAGTTTCAGAGAACAAAGCTAGAAGAAAAACGGAAAAGCTGGAGAACTAAAACGGCATCGCTGAACCTTGAGAAAGACGGCAGGAAACTTTGGAGATTAGTCAAGTCTCTAAATGAAGAGCGTTCCTCACCTAGGCAGACTATCACATTGGATGAAGGTGGCAAACTTTTCAGAGGAAAACAAGCTGCAGACTTGTTTGCTAGAAGATACAGTTCAGAAAGCAACTTACCCATTAACATAGATCATCAGAGAGAGATAAGAAAAGAAATACTAGCAACCATGGGACAGACAGATACTCCTGCCCCAATGAGGGAACCCATCACACTAGGAGAACTACAGAAGGCTATTTCCAAGCTTAAGTTTCAAAAGTCACCCGGCCCAGATAAAATCAGCAACGAAATGCTAGTAAATCTGAGCTCAGCAGCAAAGACAAAACTGCTTGAGATATTCAACCACAGCTGGTTGAAAGGAACGGTACCCCAAGTATGGAGAGAAGCCATCACAATACCCATACTAAAGAAAGGGAAATGTAAGACCGAGGCTGCAAGTTACCGGCCAATCAGTCTCACAAGCTGTGTTGGGAAGACTATGGAGCGAATAGTCAACCACAGATTGAAATGGTATTTAGAGTCTGAGCAGATCCTGGTGCCGGAACAAGCTGGATTTAGAGAATGCTACAGTATAGAAGACCAAGTTACTTACTTGTCTCAAGCAATAGAAGATGCCTTCCAGGAGAAGAAAAAGGTCCTAACGATCTGGGTCGACTTCAAGCAGGCCTTTGACAAGGTGTGGAAAGATGGCCTCATTGCAAAACTTAGGAGAAGTGGAATCCAAGGCAACATGATGAAATGGATCCAGTCATACTTGCATAACAGGAGAACTAGAGTCACTCTTGACGGTCTGCAGAGCAGAAAAGTGTTGCTCCATCAGGGGGTACCTCAAGGAGGAGTAATTTCCCCAACACTCTTCCTTGTTTACATCAATGACCTGGTGAAAGATCTCCCTGCAGGAGTTAAAGCTGCCTTATATGCAGATGACCTAGTACTCTGGTGCGCTGATGAAAATGTCACCACAGCAAATTATAGAATGCAGCGGGCAGCAGACATGCTAGTGTCATGGGCAGAGAAATGGCTTATCACAATAAACACAGACAAAACCTCCACAACACTGTTCTCCCTCGCCCCCAAGGACAAATCAGCTAACATACACCTAGGGACAACCGTGATCAAGGAAGAAAGCTACCCCACCTATCTTGGGGTGACATTTGACCAAAGGCTTACATGGAATAAGCATATTGAAAATGCAGAAGGAAAGGCCCGAAGACGACTAGGCATACTCAGAAAATTAGCAGGTACCAACTGGGGAGCAAATGAACGAAATCTAAAGAAGATTTATAATGGAGTAATAAGACCACACTTAGAGTTTAGCTCAGCAGCATGGTCATCAGCTGCTAACTCACATCTGCAGTCTTTGGACAAGGTGCAAAATCAAGCTCTCAGGCTCATTACAGGAGCCATGAAAACTACACCAATAACAGAGATGCAGAAGGTTGCTGGATTACAGACATTGTCCCATAGAAGAGACACAAAAACCATGATCCAGATGGAAAAGTACAACAGTATGCCAATGCACCCAATGAAGGCAAGACTAGATGATCTGGCATTGGGACGTCTAAAGCGTAGCAGCTTTGTGCATCGGGGGAAAAGACTTATAAGACAGCATCAAGAAGACCTATCCATGAAGACAACACCACTGAAGCCCACCCTATACCCTGTACCATGGGAGCAGGCCAGCAGTGCCCTCCAAATTAATACAACAGTCAGTGGTCTCACAAGTGGATGTGAGTATAATGATCTGCAAAAACGAACTGCTACATTGAGTATGATCCAAGAAAGCTATCCCGATCAATCATGGATACATGCCTATACAGATGGATCAGCAACTAATGCTGTTAGGAATGGAGGTGCCGGTATCTTTATCTCATATCCTGACAACCACTATGAGACTAGGCACATTCCCACTGGTAAATTCTGTTCCAACTATACAGCTGAGGTTCAAGCTCTAGAGCAAGCTGCAAATATGATTTATAACACCAACTCTGACTGCCACCAGGTAGTCATCCTCACAGATGCACTGTCTGTCCTGCAAGCTCTCAAGGGTGGTAAACTCCCGCATCTGAGAAATGAACTAAACAAGGTAGCTGCCAAAAAGAGAACCATACTTCAGTGGGTACCATCTCATTGTGGTGTACCCGGAAATGAAAAGGCAGATAAACTTGCAAAAAAGGGAGGAGAATGTGAACAAGAAGATAATGAAGTCACATACTTTGAGAAAAAGAGAGCTATCCAGACTATCAGAAGAGAACAGAACCAACCCAAAGACGACTATCACACTCTCGACCGGCAGGGACAGACAACTATTTTTCGACTCAGGACAGGGCATAACAAACTGAATAAACACATGCACAAGCTACGATTGTCTGCTTCACCACTGTGCACATGTGGATTAAACGAACAAACTGCTGAGCATGTTCTACAGGACTGTCCTCTGTATGACCAGTTAAGAAAGATATACTGGCCCAATGACTCAACACTAAACTCAAAGCTATATGGAGTTAAAGAGGAACTTCAAACAACAGTCGAATTCATCATGAGAACTCGTCTGACGGTGTAATCATCAAAGATGCGATCGCAAGAAGAAGAAGAAGAAGACATGATGATGGTTCCGCCTCATGTACATCCTCATATTAGTCACCTCGTCTGACATGTCTTGAGGGTGTGATTGTCTTACTTATGGCAGTAGTGAAATGCTTTAATGTTGTTGTGTTTTTAAACCTCTTGGATGAAAAGGTTTCTTTCTTTCAAGACTGGATTTTTTTTTTTTATAGGACAGTTGGTTGAAGTCTGTAGTACTTCTGCTTTGAGTTGAGTCATCAATTGTGTCTAATTTCCAGCAAAAGTCTAGAATGTGGGCAGTACATTAGGATATGGCAAGTGTCAAAAAGATTTATGTCTCCTTTTTTTTTCTCAAGGAACAAAGGGAAGCACCATTTGATTTTCTTTTGGGTCATATTTTAAGGACAAGGGAAAGGTAAAGGTTAAAAAAGTCGAGAAGAAATATGGTATGATTTGTCTATAGCAGTGCTTCTTAACCAGGAGTGCTACACCCCTTGGGGGTGCGAGAATCACCTTCCCAGGATGCGACACATGCCAGGTATTTTAGAATGTGGATCATCATAAACAATATATAATACATAGAACTCAGATGTATTTGTATAAAATAGAACTTTGACAACGTGAATTAGATACTGAACCTTAGTCACATTCTATAAATAACATTTTCTCAAAATAAACTTTTAAATCTTTTTAGCATCTCTGGCATGTTCTGCGAGCTAGAAGATAGAGGGGTGTGAGGCTTCTTAAGATGCTGTAAAGAGGTGTGAGGCTTTTTAAGATGCTTTAAAGGGGTGCAAGGCTTTATAATATGCTGTAAAGGGGAGCAGGACCTCTAAAGGGTTAAGAAACACTGGTCTATAGCAATACACCTTCCATAAGAATGAAAACTGCCTCCCTGTTACACTTAATAGCATACAAGTAAGATCCCGTTTAGTTCCCGGGGGTCTGTGGGGGAGAAAAGGAAAGAATAGGACTACTGCTAACTGTCATGTGATAAAATGAGGTTGTGTATGGGGTTGGCAACTTTATTATGTGAAATAAAATGCTATAGAACCCACTGCTACAAGAGCACATACATTCTTTGATGTTGGCTGTCTACACAGGAACCACCTGCAATGGTGGTTACAAGCATCCATAAGGCGACAAGGGACAAGAAGAATATATGGAAGGGAAAAGGGCTACACATAAAACTGAATTCACAATGTTATTTAGAAACTGAAAGTTTTATAAAATGAAAATAAGGGTAGATCAGACACGTGATGAGGAAAAACGGTGTATAATTTGTCACGACAACCACTGACATGGACTCCCAGGGGAAGGAGGAGAAAGTGAAGACCAAGAAGTACTCATTGCTGATAATTATGATGAATTAGTAAAACGTTTTATGCAAGGGCTTGTTGCCATGGTCATGTGAAAGCTTGTTGTCAGTCATAATAACTCATCCTCACTATCTACAGATATAAAGAAGACAAAATGAGCTTGACTGTCAAACTCCAGGAGGCGCAGGTTGAGCTAAGGAGTATCAGACAGCAGAAACAAATATTGGAGGCAGAGTTGCTGGAGGTAATAAGAAAAGAAGGCCTTCATTTAGTATCATAGTTATCTTCTGTTTCCACTTTGGAGTTTTGATAATCAGGAACTTTCATTCCTCTTATTGGCTGTTCTAGAATGTTCATCTTAGTAAACATGTCTGTTCTCTTTTTATTTTTTTTATTGTTGTACATTATGAGCGTCCGATTGGCATAGTGATTAGGATGCTGGCTTCTTTGAAACTTTGTGGCATCTCACTTCAGTCTAACCAGCTGTAAATGGGTACCTGACTCTGCTTTTGAGTTAGGGAAGGAAAAGGCAGCAAGGAAGGGAACTGGTCACCCCACTTCTCAAAGCTAGACCTAGTATAGTTAAGTCATGTTTTTTTTTTTTTTTTTTAAGGACCATCTTCATTGCACACAGATAACTCCATCAGTGCTCTGATCTTCCATGCAAGGAGGATCTCAGCACAGTGCACAAACTCCATAGCACTGGCGAGGATCCCAATGTGTGTATACTGGCATCACACATTCTATAAATATTTTTGTAGTGGGTAGGTTTACTTAATTTTGTAAATTTCACCAGGGCAGCGGCCAAATGGCCTACTTTTTACGATTTCCAACTGCCGCAGGATTTTTAACGCGCACAACTTGCACACAGGACCTCCTATTTTTTCACCCTAATCCAAGAAGGCTAAGCATCCAATCTCACTACCCATGGCATCAGGGAGGGAGTATGACATCATTAGCATCCACTGATTCTGAAAAAAATTTACATCAAACATATTCCCTGTACTGGGAACCGAACCTGGTACCTTTAAAATTAGAGGCGGACGTCATACTTCTTAGCCACTCTGACCGCCTAAAGTCTTAACATTTCAGTACCCTACAGCAGTATATGCTATGTGACTACTTATTTACATTATGTGTGTTCTCTACACCTCACGGTAGAAGGGGAACGACTAAGTAAGTAAGTGTTCTCTTTCTTACTGGCCTTCATTCCTGTCAGAAGACAAGGATTTATGCATGTTTTTTTTTCTCAGCCTTAAAGGTCTTTTATATTTGGACATGCGCACTATTATAACCGACTAGGTTGAATGGGGCGCGCCTCGCCAAAATTTTATTTTTTTTAAAAATTATCTGATTAGATGTTCAAAAACAGCGGTGTGACTGTAATTTATCACCTCTGTTAATTTTTTTTTTGAGCATTTGAAAAAATATTCAAGTTTTTTTGTGTGTATCCAATGAATGCATTTCTCAAAGAATTTAAGGGTTTTTTTTTTATAATCATTATATTTGGCATTCTGGTTTCTGTGCATTTTAGCTGCAATTGGACAATAAAGCATAGACTTCAGCTCTGTATTAGATTTTGATTACTCTTGTGGATTTAAGTTTTGTGCACACATGTTGTTGCTATGTTGCGGGTGATCATCCTGTGCACATTACTGTGACCTACCAATAGCCTTGGTGGTCCTGTGCTCCTTACGTGAAGTGTAAATCAAATATGGAGACTTCCAGTTCAGCCTTGTGTTTTATGGTTGTTTTAAGGATTGCATTCATTGATTTTCTTACTGATTCTTCTCCGATAATTTAATTCCCCAGATTGATTTAATTTCTGAGGTAGGTAAAGTTGCTCCTGTTTAAAATATTAACAGAAATTTCATTTAAATGTCTTTAACTTGACCATTCTAGATGCAGTTTTGATTCTTGTGCAATGTGTGTGACAATGGCAAGTGTTGATATTACTTCAGTTGATATTACTTAATCCTCTACATCTTTTTCCTTGCTGTTTCCTTGCCTGAAACCATGTTTTCCCCTGCTGTTGAGGGTTTGTGATGGCATGTGATTGTGCTGCAGTCTAATGAAATGAACAAACCATTCTATGTTCAGTCTCTATAAACTGCTGTGTGTTGTTTTCCCATCTGTTCACTGTCTTTTATGGTGACATTTATGTGTTCATCATATAATGTTCTTTGTGATCTCCTTGCCTTGTGCATCAGTGCAACTGTAACTCTGCCAATAGTAGAGTTGTTATAAATATGCTACTTTTCATCTGTCACTTTGTTTCAATGAATGGATGAGTGATGAGCGGAGGTGTCACTTGTTTAGCCATAGTATTCTGCCCTTGATATCTATTCTGTGTCAGTGTCTATTCTTTCATCATCAACATGTATATGTTTTAGTTATTATAGTGTGGATACAAACTGATATATTATGACATGAGATCTTATCAGGTTGAAGAATAGTGCATATAATAATGGAGCCATAATACTCTTTTCAGATCAGCTCCAAGCATGATATGGAGTCTGAGGAATGGAAACAGTTCCAGAAAGATCTGCAGACAGCCGTTGTCATTGCAAATAATTTTAGCCAGGAGACACAAGAAAATATGGAAAAGTTGACTGCTGAAAATGCACAGCTCAGTGAGCAACTGGCAGCCATGGAAAAGGAAGTAGACAAACTACATCAAGAGAACAGAATTTTGAAGCAAACAAAAGAGGATACTTCTACAAAACAGTCTATATTAACGAATGCAGAACTCAAGGGAAAGGTAGATTTAATATAAAAGCAATGAAAGAAAAAAAATATGTTTGTTGTTTGATAATCATTTGGGTTTAATAATTTGTAACCTAGACTTAACTGTTCTGTGGATTACTCCATTTGATTTTAGTTCTTGTGTCACTGTACTATGGGTGTTCATCCCTGTCACAGTACTCTGGCCTGCTAGTTGCAGGGGTGAAAAAAGGAGAAAGAAGATAGGGAAGAGGTTTTTTTTCTCTTGTGAAAGAGAAAATGAAAATGGGATAACTAATTTTTTAAAGGATATGAGAGAATGTAAATTTAAGAGGGTGAAATGTGCTGAACTATTATTTGCACACACATATATATATCAAAAGAAGAGACAATAGAAGGCTGTCTTCTAGATCAATGCTTCGCAACCGGTGAGCCGCACTGTGAGTGCCTGCCTGGTGTGCCGTGACACCAGGCAGAATGCACCATATAATGATATACATGTTATGGTAAATTATACACAATATACATGGATATGTCATGTAAACATCGGTATTATTCAACATAATCCCCATCAACTTGTACGGCTTTATGCCAGCGCGAAACAAGTGCATGTATTCGTAGCCCGTACCAGATTTTGTCTTGATCATGTAGCCATTTCTTCGCTGCATGAATCACTCCTTCATCATCTTCAAACCTTGTCCCACAGAGTGCATCTTTAAGTGGACCAAATAGATGAAAATCAGAGGGTGCCAAATCGGGACTATAGGGTGGATGGGGTAGTACAGTCCAACCCAATTTGGTGATTGCTTCCCGTGTTGCCAGACTTGTGTGAGGTCGCGCTTTGTCATGAAGGAGAAGCAGGTCTGCTGGATTCTTGTGCGGCCGAACTCTGCGAAAACGTTGATTGAGTTTTTTCAATGTCTTAATGTAAGCTTGCGAATTGATTGTCTCTCCTCTTGGCATAACGTCCACAAGAATCACACCTTCAATGTCCCAAAAGACAGTGATCATGACCTTTCCAGCTGAAGGAATTGTCTTGAATTTCTTTCTTCGTGGTGATTGCGGATGATGCCACTCCATTGACTGTCTTTTTGTCTCAGGTTCAAAATGATGTGCCCAGGTTTCGTCACCTGTAACAATTTTAGCCAAAAAGTTCTCTCCATCAGCATTGAAACGCTCCAACAATTCAGAAGAAATTGCTTTCCTTTGCAATCGGTGGTCATTGTGAGACTTCGAGGAACCCATCTTGCGCAAACCTTAGAAAATCAGAGAGTTTTTATAACTGCATTTGCACTACCAATGCTGACTGACAGCTGTAAGGCCAATTGTTGAGTAGTGATTCGCCTATCAGTAAGAATAATGCCCTCAGCGCATTTCAACATTTCTGCGTTGGTGGCTGTGGCAGGACGTCCACCGCGCTGCCGATCAAGGAGCTCCGTATCTCCACTTCCTGATTCTTTGATTCTCTGAACCCAGTGACTGACTGTACTCCTGTCGACTGCAAAACTTCCATACAGATCACATAGACGCTTGTGAATGTTACCAACAGTTTCCTTCTCTGCAACGAGAAATTCTATCACAATTCGCTGCTTATAACGCAAGTTGCTAACACGCTCCATTTCAACGGTTTAGGGCAGCCGTATAATTTGGTCGGTTGCTGTGCAATTTGGTGCACACAATTGGCACATGCCATATTTGAAGTGTGCAAAATTTCATGCTTCTATCTTCGTTATTAGCTCAGAAAAACGATGTGGTGCATTACTTTCTGAACGCCCCTCGTAATAACAGGGTTCGTAGCGACCTGGAAAATGAAAAAAAAAATTCCAGGCCTTAAAAAACCTGGAAAAATGGCTAAAAGCCTTGAATTTCCCGCATCGGACGTAGAAAAAAATTACAAATCGAAAGTTGTCCATTTTTCGGTTATTGATGGTATTTTTCGTTAAACTTCAGTTACCGCAGAATTTTTACTTCCCTTTGCGCACTAAATTTATTTCCAGATGTTTTCGTCGATTTGCGTGTTCGGCGCTTTGCTATAATGACGTGAAGGCACAGATTTATTTTTAGCGCTCGCGTCTGTTGTTACTCGAATGCTACTGGGAAAAAAGTATTAAATCGTTCATTTCAACTGAGGTAAGTAATAAATTCATTTATCTCATTTATAAAACATATTTAAATAAGTGCAGTTTATAGATAGGCCTACTGTACTTGCATCTGTAATTTACAATGTAGGCATATTTAGACTAGTTTTATTTTTAACCATGGCCAAAATTACAGTGTTTGAATGAAATTTCTTGGTTCACAACTGCTTACGGGAATATGACACAGTTTAAGATGGTCAAGAATAGAAATTGATGGCGATTCCATATCCTATAGCCTACCCTGTTATCAGACCACGTCCCACTGTTCATTTCACCACATTTTTTGGAAATAAATATATTTTGAATGCTTTTTTATTATATTTACGATGAAGAGACATATCCCGTTCTACCTCTGCAGGGCTATAATTAGGATAGGCCTACATGTTTTCAATTCCAGATAACATGAATAACCGCCGATACATGAGAGTGGCATAACTTCTCTCGAATCACTGTAATTAAGATAAATGAAAATTACCAATTTTGTGCATAGGCCTATGTTTAAAAAAAAAAAATTTAATTAAATTTTTTTTTAAAATCGAAACAGACAGAAACGAGATAAAACAACAAACCCCAACCAAAAAAAATATTAAAATAGTAAAGATGTGCGGAGAGGGGTGTAAAGGCCTGCTGTTTCCAGTTAGATATTTAATAGATTTTCACTTATCATAAGTATTATAAGAATATTATCATACCTTCACTCTCCCAATTACTATATATTAGCTTTTGTTATAGTTAAATATTGTTTGACTATATTATGTATGCATTTAGAACTTTGACTTGGTAAATATACATAGCTTAGGCCTACTCATAAGTTATTTTTGTGTTCCATTTTTTTTTTACAGAAAAGAGCACAACCCCAAGGAGCAGTTTTACCCTCAGAAACATCAAAACCATCTAACACTACTCCCTCGGACACATATTCTCTTCTGTGGTAGTTTTTATTCAGCCTTCATCTTTATTTCAAGACCTGAAAGAAATTCAGATTGGTGCATTTGGAACAGTAGCTGAAAATAGGAAGCATTTTCCTGAAGCACTGAAGAAAAAGCAACTCAAATTGAAAAAGGCAAATCATCCTGTGTTTTGTGCGACAGAAGTCATCTCAGACCTAAGGGTCTGTTATATTTGGACATGCTCCCTAATATAACCGACTAGGTTGAACGAGACGCGCCTCACCAAAATGAGGCAAAACCTTATTTTAAAAAAAAGATAAGGCATGCCGACAGTCACCTAGCATGATACGGAAATATTTAACCTTATATCTACTGTTCACTCCAATGATAATACAAACAAGACAGTTAGAAAGACAAATTCATTAGGGCAGAACAATTCAGAAGCCAGGGCTTGCAGAAAAATACAGAAAAAGTATGGGAAGTGTCGACCACTTCGGCCAACTAGGTGCAAGCTACCCCTACTCACACAGATCCTATTTTTATATCATTTCTTAGTTGAAACTGCCCTGGTCAATGGGCACATAACCTACAACACCGATCAAAGCAAAGGTCAGGATGTCAGTCTGACTCTTATTGAACCTGCTATTCTTCGACACAATGTGACACCTTCAAAACCACAGGTCACAACAGCATGACTTACTGAGCACCACTTCATTGATAAATATGAAAGGGCAAGGTACAAACCAGATTGTAAAGCGTGTAAGGCTGCAGGGATCAGAAGCCAGACTTGCATGTACTGCCCAGATTGCAATGTACCTCAATGCCTGATACCCTGCTTCAAGTTATACCACACAGTCGAGGATTATCAACGATCCAGACAAAGACTCTTGCAGAGGCCTACAGCTACAACTTCAACTCCAGTTAATAAAGGAAGCAGCTCAGACTCCAACTAGAGATACTTAACTACTCATTCAAAAACACTCATTGTCAGATGCCACAGACGTAGAATACATTAAAAAAAGACAAACGCAAAAATTAAATTTTTTTTTGCATTTTTATTCACAATTTTTTTTAGCCTTTTATGTTGAAAAATGTGGTTAATCGTTAAATCAGTACATCAATCAAGCTTATTTTATTCATTGCCATCCATGTCCCTAACATTTTATTGCACTGACATTGAACAAATTCACTATAAAGTGGAAAAAAGATCATGGTTTTAAAACATTTCCTAACATTTCTATAAATAGCCACACAAATTCAAGAAGGTCGCGATGATCATGTGATCAATTTGCATAAAATATGTTTCTTCGGATGTGGCAACCATTCATAATGGTGCTCTAAAAATTTCAAAGGACTCTGTCTGTTTTTCAATTTTTTATGAATTTTCAAAAAAAAAAAAAAAAAAAACAGTTTTTAAAGAAATCTGCAAACACCCTTGGAAATGGGACACAGTAATGCTCCGTACTGCTGGTCAGCAAAGTGATAATCATATCTGAGAAAATTAGATGAGGAAAATATTAGAGTTTCCCATCCTTGAAAATATGTGCTTGGGCCTGGAAAAGGCTGGAAAACCCCTGGAAAATGCTGTAAGAAATTTGCTATGAACCCTGTAATAAGTTGAGTTATCATCACCCATCAATCCATGGAGGTGATGATCCACATTTCCAAAAGCAGAGCTGGCCGCAAACATCAAGCCAGTTCTAAAGAAAAATAAGCCAGCTGAAGAACCCAGGATCTACAGACCAGTCTCACTAATCTCAGCTACTGGAAAACTCACTGAGATAATCACATACTCTGCTGGCGACTGGAAAGCAAAAAAGTCATCGAGGATAGTCAGATGTGCTATAGAAAAGTTTGCAGAATAGACGACAAATTCTTTCATTTTTACACACCTACACACACAAAACCTTAGATGCATTCCAAGAGGGTAAACACACCACATCTATATCATCAGTCTGCAGCAAGCATACGACACAGTATAAACACACGGGCTCTTACGCCATAATGATAAAATGACCATATACGGAAGAAAATGTACCTCTGGGTTAAAACTGTCCTAAATAATAGAACATTACAAACAACTGTAGTAGGCACTAAATCATCCACATAACAAAATAACACTGGAGGGGTGATTACCACAATGGCCAACATTAAGTTGCTGCCTCTTCTTTATAAATGACACCCCCCCT
This sequence comes from Oreohelix idahoensis, assembly GCA_024509875.1. Classification (NCBI taxonomy): domain Eukaryota; kingdom Metazoa; phylum Mollusca; class Gastropoda; order Stylommatophora; family Oreohelicidae; genus Oreohelix; species Oreohelix idahoensis. Next base: position 474,984 of record JAMPIV010001149.1, read on the forward strand.
GAATGTATCAAAATCACTGTGCGCAGATAACCTGCTCATTTGTGCAGCAGAAAAATACAACAAATTGACGCTAGCTAAACTAAATAAAGCCCTAGCTACAATAGTTGGGTAATGCAACCTCTGGAAACTAAAAATAAACACGCAGTAAATAAAATAAAAAAACAGTAAGCAATTTTTTTTTTCACTTAGATCATCAAGAAAAGTAAGAAAGTGTATTAACTCAAACTTGTCGGACAACTACTTTGGAGAAGAAGATCCAGCTTACTTAGGAGTGAAGCTAGACCGACAGCTTCTCCTCAAAACTGTCATGCTCAAAATGAAAGACAAGGCCAGTCAGCGCCTGGACATTGTGAAACATTTTGCAAACACCAGCTGGAGAGCAGGAAAAGTAAATCTCAGACAGCTGTAATAGAAATATGTCTGATCAGTTATGGATAATAACCTGCTACTGCAGTCAGCAATGAACAAATCCGCCCAGGCAGACAAAGTCCAAAACCAAGCTCTTATGTTTATAAATGAGTGTAGAAAAGAAGAATTATATTGGTATGACAAGACACTTATGTGGAACTGATGACACGAACCAGACAACTACCAGAAGAACAAGAAATGAGTAGAAGACGCTGGAGAAGGATAGGAAACACACTGAGCAAACCTGTTCATAGCTTTAACCTTTAGCACGCTGCGGGCGACACATGTCGCCGAAGATAACCTATGCTCTGCACGCTGGAGCTGCCATGTGTCGCCTTACGGATATCACCGTTTCTAGCATGAGGACTTGTGTACACGTGATTTCAGCCCCGTATGTTAAGTTGTAATGTTATTTGCAAGAGAGTTAGCTTCCGTTTCCGATCTTAAAAAAGCGATGGGTGTATCCGCATTTATTTTTTGTAAATTTTTTAAATCGAAATGAATCTGCATCAACACACAGCCATTTTTGCTCTAATTTTATTGGATTCTGACGCCATGCGGTGGGGATGAGATTTTTGTCTTTATAAGCGCTGATATCGGTTCTCAGAATATGTTTGATGGCTGAGATGGAAACGAAAGTAAAATGGCCTTTCAAGTATGTATAATGTTAGGGGTTAGGACTAGGAATATCGGAAAGATTTAGAATTTCGGCCGAATGTCACAGCTGACGAGAGCGTTTGTTGCTTTGCTACTGATGATGGGTGTAACGAAAAGATCGTCATTTGATTTGTATTGGTCTATTGGTCAAATGACTTTCATTGAGATGCAAGGGATATGGACCCTTCGTTTGCTGGTTATTTTTTTAAATTTTTTTTTAAATTTTAAAATAAAAAAAAAAATATTTTTTTATTATTTAAAATTTTTTTTTCGTTTTTTTCATCTTTCCTTTCCTCTCTTCCTATCACATCTAATATGTACACAAACAAATTTTATATCATCAGATTCACCATTCATTTATTTATATAAATTCCAAACATGATAGCAATTGACCAAGAAACACAAAAACTATAGACATTAAGGGTCACCCACTATAGAAACGGGACGCTGTGAAAAAGAATGCAGCTGGAGGCGAAAATTTTTGCCAAAGAATGCAGCGTGCTAAAGGTTAATATGCAGTCCTTGTTCTGGAATCCCTAGGGTAAGAGAGGCAGGGGAAGACCAAGGAACACATGCAGAAGAGAACTGGAGACAGGCATGATGGGTATGAAGATGACATGGAAAGGCCTTGAGCTCAAGACACGAGACAGGAGGGCTTGGCATAAGGCCTATGCTCCATAGGATGCTGAAAGGTAATAATGAAGGGATTTGTCATGTCATATAAGTGAGGAGCGATTTTGGATTTTTTGACAAGGATTTGGGTGAAGTGGGATTTAAATAATGGCAAAAATTGTGTGATGTCATGTGGATGACCCCTAATCGCCAAGTAAAAATTATAGTAATAAACATCACTTTGCAGCAATACTTAGCAAATTTAAATAAGTAGTCTATAATGCCTCAGAAATCATAATTTTCAATGATTCAAAATCAACACTTCAGGCTTTAGAAGAATACCTCCAAACTGAAAATAAATAAATTATACAGATGGTTGAAAAAATAGATAGCCTGCTAACAACACACAACAGAGTCACTCAAGTGGATACCAGGCAAGACTCGCGGACATACCTGTCAATGAAAAACCAGACCGACTAGCAAAACTATGAACAAGCATCGTTCAAACAAACACTCCAACCAGTACGCAGACAGCTAAATTAATACTCCAAAACAAGGTCAAAGAAGAATTGCTAAATCGAGGGGCAAGAGTCTACATAACGTTACTTGTATAAAGAAACCACTCATCCCAACAAAAATGGTAACATCAGCAACCTACGATGTGTGAAGCAGAGCACAATCGTCCAACTTAGAACAGCACAAACAAATTAAACTTCTTCCAGGAGCCTCATTGCCGCATCTGTACACATCCATATGAAACAGTTCAGCATGTGCTGTTTACTTGCCCAGTACTCTCCATAGAAAGCTACTGCCGGGCTCTCCAACAATCAGAAACACTTTTCACTGCACCAATCAACAGTACAGAACACATGCAAATTTTTCAACTTGGTGTTGGCTGCGACATAAGAACGAGCTCAGCAGCGCAAGTTCAACAGTAACAAAGCAAAAGCAAGAACACAAACTGCAAATCCATCATAAAAAAATTAGAGACCGGTGTCTTATGATTCCAGAAAATTTTTAAATATTTACCACATCCATCCACTTATATAACTGGTCACCCCTACTCACACACTCACACAGCTGGACCTAGTATAGTGAAGTCTCTAACACTTTACTTCCTTGCGTCAGTTTCTGCTGTTGGAATACCTTTAAATTTACCTTTTTACCCATTTAAGTATCATAGTGTGCCGTGAAATTTGGAAATACACTTAAGTGTGCCATGAAGTAAAAAAGGTTGCGGAGCACTGTTCTAGATGAAAGAAAGCACATTTAGAAGTGGGTAATAAACATATTTGTGACTGAAACACATAATATGAAGTGAGAGTTAAGTAGATTTTATTTTAAGTTGAATGCTTTTGCTTTTACACATTACTTTAGCAATTATAACCATCAAGATGCCCCCTGTGGTGAAATATGTTGAGAACCCGGCACACTAAGCCTAAGGGAATCACTTGAGACCCAGATTTAACTCCTGCTTTGACCTGGTTGGCTGCTTGCAGGAGGAACTCACAATAGATAGATCACAAGCAAGGGGACTTGGTAGTGGCTCGGTGCAGGACCTGTCAATTCCTTGGGAGATCTCAGAACCAGAGCACAGTATTTTAGCCCTGCATATTTGGAGAACACCCCCTTTATGGCGGAGAATGCGCAGTATGCAACATCCCTTCCCCATTCTAGCTTGAAACCAGCTCAGCAAGTTTCGGAGTGGTAGAAAAGCCTAGATCTACAATTTAGATCAGTGGTATTCAGCCTTTTTTGTTCGCGTACCCTCAGATATAATTTATCTTTAACTATGTACCACTAAGCATAAATGGATCAAAACTAATTTGCTAATGTTAACTACAATCAATGAAACAAATGAAACACACTTAATACGAGAGGTAAGGAGTTAAAAGCGGGGAGGGAGTAAGACAAGATTAAGACGCATAAAAAATAAAAGATGGAAAAATAAAATAATAAACTAAAATTTCTATTGCCTCAACAGGTTGTCTTTTCAAAAAAAAAGTTTTCAGTACTCAAAGTAATTTGCTTAAAATAATGAAAAATTAGAAAACCATCCGATGGTGCATTGGCAGATTTTTTCTTCATGTACCCCCTTATATGTCTTCTCGTACCTCTTCTCGTACCTCTTGAGGAAAGCGTATCCCAGGTTAAATACCACTGATTTAGATAATGCCAAGGATTCTTCACTTGGCTACACAGGAGTGACAAGCTCAACAGCCTAAGTTAGACAACAACAATACCAATCAAAAAAGTGATGGGGGAAGAAATAAAGCCATCATGTTAACACTTCTGCATCTGCAGAACATTTTGAAGACTGAGCATCTTGCTTATTTTGTTAATTCTGAACAACGTTAATCTAAATATTTGTAAAATTTTGAAAAATAATTAAAATTGTTGCCCATTTCTTCAGGGGATTCATCTGTGCTGTCCAAGGGAAACAGTCATAATGCAAAAAAAAAAAAAAAAAGCAACAATAAATAAATGCAATTATATGACCTTTTCTAAAGTTTTTATATTTATTATGTTAAAATATAATAATGATAAAAAATCTTATTTGCATTAAAAATGTTATTTCCCTATGTTTCATTCTGGCTGTTCTTTTTCTCACTGCCTGGAATGTTTTCTATCATTTCAGAGAAGCGCTGTTGTTTCCATACTGGTAGCTTGTGTGCAGTGTAGATGGGCCATCTTTGTTTTGACTGTTTCCACAAAGCTGCTTCGCTTCAGTCTTCACCTTCCATGTCCATTTATTCTCTGGTACATTGGGCAACCTATCAGCCTCCTGAATTTCTCAGCTTCTTGCTGGGCTCTGCTATCTCTTCTATCCTCCATAGCCTCCTTTCTGACCCTTATACAACTATGAGTTAGCTTGTATTAAAAATAACATAGCATCATGAAAAGATAAATGTTTACTGCTTTGGCTGCCTATCACCCTCTGTTGGTTACATTAAGGTTTTAAAAAACTATAACATCAAAGGTATGGAGAGCAGTATAAGTTTATCATATGCTCAAACAGTAACATTTTTAACCACCAATCCCTAGGTTCTTACAACTATGGATAGGGAACTTGCTGTTTTGAGGGAAGGCCGGTCACATATGGATCAGCGCAGTCAGAGCATCTCAGTTAAGTCTCTTATCCGCTCTATTGAAGAGCAGGTAAAGTCTGGCTGCTCTTCTATCCATACAAGCCATTCTGAGTCACGGCGAAGTTCTGCTTCCTCTGACATATCACTTGCATCTCTGAAAGAACTAGTGAAATCTCCAGTGTCACCACTGCCTGCTCCAGACAGTCCGATCTCACCAACTAAAGATGTAGCTTTCAAAACATCCAGTTTTAATTCCAAGTCTACAGAGAAGTCTCCACAGTCAAGACATGTCCAAGATAGTACTAATGGAGGAGGCATTCCCAGTCCTGAGGAATCAGGGAAAGTAAGTCAAGGGCCCAGAACTGATGCTGGTGAGCCTACTGCTGGAGGAAAAGTGACTACTCAGATCTCATCTATTCTCAAGGACAGGAATGCACCAAGGAGAGGCAGTGGAATAGTGTAAGTTCCAAAACTCTTATACTTAAATTTTATTTCTGCCTTTCTCTCGTCTCTCTCTCTCTCTCATCTTCCTCTTCTTGATCTAATTAGCGTAATGCTCTTCTCAAATGGTGTCAGCTTAAAACCATTCCATATTCAGTAAGTTATTGATGCACTGTTATTGCCATGAAGGTAGCAAATAAACCTGTATTCAGTTTCATATTCTTATTAAGTGAGTTAGCAAAGTGCTTCTGTAGTGATTACTGTGATGAAGTTAGAAAAAACCAAGGGTTGTACTGATTGAAAAACACAGATGCTCACACACTCTTCTGTCATAAAAGATGTTTTTGTGACCAAGTTTATCATCTATTTTTGCACATCTTGAACTATAAATAGAACTGTAACCCACTCCACAAGCTTAAATTTTCATCCATATATATATAACTTTTGGGGTTTTGTTATCTTTGCTGTTACTTTTCTACTTGTAGAATGTTGATATCACCAATTTTAGCAGCAGCTGGAACGATGGACTAGGCTTCTGTGCTTTGTTACATACCTATGCACCTGAGAAGATTCCTTATGCAGATCTCACCTCTGACGATAAGGTAAGTTAGTTAATGAGACCATTTGTGTTGTTCTTGTAAATGTGACATGTTGAGAACTTCATTGGCGGGTATTAATGGAATAAATAAAATACTTATGTAGATTTTGACTGATCTATATCTGTCTATCTATCTGCTGACTTATAGGTGTCACGAAATGGTTTTACGACTAGAGGCTGTCTACATATAGTGACAAGACACTAGTGAGAAGAAAGACTGAAAGGATAGATTCAGATGAAAATGACAGTGCAAATGTGAAAGTTTAGACCATTGGCTCCGAGGTTGAGAACCGAAGTTGACTCTTCCTCGCCACTCCGGACGTCTAAATTGCTATGACCTCGACCACCTCTAACTACCCTAAGGGGATAAGGTTCAATCAAGATTCACATACACCACGATACAGACAACAGATAGCTACTGTACGTAAATAAAATGACTGATTCCAGCTATACTGTACAAGTTTTATTTACACCTATAAACAAAACTCATATACATGTCAAATGATTAAAAGTGCAGTGTAAGCACTCCTGGAAAAACAAATTCAGGCAAAATTACAAATGATGTATCATCAAAACCCAACCCTTCACCCCCAAGGTTCACCTGTATGGATAAAGAAGGTAAGATTAAATTAAATAAACCACACTGCACTTGGTGGGGTCTAAGATGTCGAGCCTCCACTCCAACTAGCTGTTCTAAATTCTAACTCTAAGTACACAGTCAGCTGGAACGACTCCGAAGTGTCTACAACAACTCTGCACAGACTTCGTTTCTACACAGCCTATCCTGAAATCTCCCGAACACTGCTACACAACTAATTCTTCTACAACTCTTCAGCAGCTGGCCTCTGTTATGATCTACACAAAACTAAGTCTCAGTTCTGTCTTTAAGGTCTACCACCTGTAGACTAAACTTCAGCAGCTGTCCTCTGTTCTGAAATCTGTAGAGGGTATTGTAACCCTGTTTCCCTCCACAATTCTGTAAGTGATGACTAGGTTTAAACACTAAATTCTGGAAAAACTGGAATAGGTAGCTGGTTTTGCTGCTACCACTCTGGATTTACCTGCCCGCTCCCCTCTGGGTTCATGCCTTCTGCTTTATTATGGCCGGGACGAAGCGAAATAAATTACAACCACGCTGGCAACCTGCCGATTTGCGTGTGTAAGAAGACTGAGCATCAGAGCTCCGGATTTTTCCACCAAAATCCCTTTCAACTGGAGAATGTCCTCCCTCCCTTGGGAAAACATATTTTTTTTCTCTTCTTCCACCTCTGGCAATTAACGCAAAACTTTGCGTTTCTGCGAATGCCACAACTTTGCCGTGGGGGAAATTTTGTGGTATCAAAATTCCGCTCTCTCTTTCCCACAAAGCCGGTACCTGCTGTTTAGACAGAAAAAAATGCAACAGCTGAACAACACATCAATAATCTATTTCTCTACAGTTATTTAACTCCCTGACTTTAACCTTCAAGTCCCAAGTTTTTAACACGTAACTCCCCTACTCAATACTTCACTCGTTGTGTACAACAATACATAAATAATACTACCCACGTGGCACTTCAATCTCTCTTCTACTCCCCTTCTCTCGAAACAAAGAAACGGGAATAAAGTTCAGCCCTCTACTGTTAAATGAAGCAAAAATGGCCAAAAATAATTTAACTCCCGAAAATACGTCTATGGCCACGCAATATCTTTAAAAAGACTAAAACTGGTGCAGATCTGATCTAGGCTCTATAGTCTTTCCTATAAAATAAAACTGCCACAATTCCCTTCACACCAACTCTAAAACTCCACCTACTAGTCATAGAGAAGAAACATAAAGCAGATGAGATAAAACTCCATCGTGATCTCAGTATACATAAAATAATACTATCTCTCGTGTCTCTTCAATCTCACTCCTTCTACTCCCCTTCTCTCGTTCTGCACAACAATACATAAAATATTCCTACCCACGTGTCTATCTCACTCTCCTTCTCTCAACTTAACTCTTCCATGTAAGTAAACAAAGCCCCAGACACTGTCTGACGTGTTACGTGGTCGTTACGCATGGCTAACCACGTGTCCAAACATTTCAACTAGGCTCTACATGTGCAAAAATACTCTGGCCCACTTCCTACACTGACGTTTATGCAGCACTGTTACCACAAATAAAATAGCCCTCTCTGAGACTCATAAATTCCCGTCAATAAAATAATCACATTCAAAATGATAATACAAATATTATTTTCCTTAAAAAGTACATCTCCCGTATTCTGAATACTCAGAGCAACAAATGCCCAACAATAACGTATAACCAGTTTACGCCAGCATCTGCATACAGCCCAACCGTTATACATAACCCAGGTTAACAATTACCCGGTAGTTACAACCACGTGCTCCTGCCTCCTTATTCATTAAATGATAGCACCCACGTGCTCCCGTCTAAATATATATGTGTAACTATATAACTCAGAATAACCTCTCAATGAAAATCACAAATACACACGCTCCCGCCATTCTGTAAATTAACCTAATTCGCAGATGCGGGTTCTCTACAGACCTACTTTGAAAAATCCAAAGCACGCCCGTAACATCTCAATACCGCTATTCCTTCAATAAGGAATTATATGGACCTCTAAAGTTTTCCCAGTTTATCACTACGATAGTATTTGATGGCGCTGGCGATAAGAATTAATTTAAAATTAACTTTCCCAAGAAACTTACTGATTCAGCCTAGGACTCAATTAAAATCGATAAAGTACCACGCTAAAACTATTGCTTACCAAACTCAAATTCCCACTGAAGGCGAATCAGCTAGACTCTGGTACGCGGCTGGCAATTATCATTAGAGAGACCGACTAAGAAAATCAGTGCGTATTTATAGCAGGATTCCCCACGCTGCCCAAGCCTGACGTCAATTGCACGGCTTTGTTCTAAGCCCCAATGATTTCAAATGCAGTTAGATCTCGGCCAATCAAAATTGTAAACAATTCTGACTCATCCTGTTACTGCTCACGCGTGCTAAAGTCACTACCCCCATTGAACAAAGAAACGGGAATAAAGTTCAGCCCTCTACTGTTAAATGAAGCAAAAATGGCCAAAAATAATTTAACTCCCGAAAATACGTCTATGGCCACGCAATATCTTTAAAAAGACTAAAACTGGTGCAGATCTGATCTAGGCTCTATAGTCTTTCCTATAAAATAAAACTGCCACAATTCCCTTCACACCAACTCTAAAACTCCACCTACTAGTCATAGAGAAGAAACATAAAGCAGATGAGATAAAACTCCATCGTGATCTCAGTCAGAAAACATACATAATAGAAGGAGAAAAAACATGGTGTGGATTACCTGTAATCCCTACTAGAAGTAGTGAAAATAAAGCGAGGAGAAAAGAAATGGGGCCTGTTGCAAATCCAATCACATTAACTCCTCACAATAGGACTGTGCATCTTGTCTACACAGTTTGTTTCTTAGTATAAGTTTTGTAGATATCTATCTTCACCCTTGCTTTCATTGCACTGGGAAACATGGAGATCAAGTCCAAAACAAAAATCAGAATCTTCAATTCAAATGTCAAGTCAGGCCTATTGTATAGCTCTGAAACATGGAGAACAACTACTGAAACAGCTGCAGACTCATAAATGGGTGCTTGCATAGAATAAAAGGATTGAAGTCGTATGACAAGATCACTAATGTAGAAGTGATGAAAAAAGCCAGACAAGTGCCAGTGGAACAAGAGATGAGGAGAAAGGACACTGCAGATGGATAGGACACACATTGAGGAAACCTACTGATAGCATTTGAGGAAACCTACTGATAGCATTACCAGGCAGTTCTTTTTTCTGGAATCCCGAGGGGTAAGAGAGGCAGAGGTAGACCAGAGAACACATGGAGGAGAGAACTGAAAAGAGACATGAAGGGGATGAAGAAGAAATGGAAAGACCTTGAGCTGGTGGCACAGGCAAGGAAGACTTGGCATAAATTTGTTGAAGATCTGTTCTCCTTGGGGCAGCTGAAGGGTGATGATGATCATGATATCTTCCCCCTTGAATTGAAATGAATGTGCAACATTTAAAGCTGGTTTTGAGCTGTTTATATTGCAGCTTACCCAGCTGCCAGTCTCGTCCTCCCCCCCTCCCCCCTCTACCTATTGATGCTTAATCACTGAATAAAATAGTGTTTCTGTGTGCCCCTATTGCAGAGAAAAAATTTCACCATTGCCTTCACTGCTGGAGAAAGTGTAGGAATCGGAGCTACTCTGGTATGTATGACATTTTCTCAGTTCACTAAGAGATTATTGCAGTGACATAGGACATTCTTGGCTCTACAAAAAACAAGAAAAGCTGAGAAATAATGCAAGTGTGTAGATGAGTAAGGTAAAGGTAGTCCCATAGCAGATGGGAGAGTGAAGTGTTAGAGACTTCACCATGCTAGGTCCAGCATCGAGAGATGGGGGACCAGTTCCCTTTCTCTCTGCCTTTTCCTCCCCTAACTCAAAAGAGCAGAATTAGATGCCCATTTACAGCTGGGCAGACTGGAGTGTCAGCTATGCCAGCGGGAGTTTTACTCCTGGAAGGTTCTACCAAGCTGGACAGGTTTGCGCGGGCAGGGGTCTGACTAAAGCAGACACCTTGGTCCTCCAGGTTGGGGGTTTTAGCATAGGGCCGACACCCCTGTCTATGTAAAAAGAAATGAAGTTACGGAAACGACAACAAATGAACAAACTTTGCTGTGGGATGGACATCCGGAGTCTGAGGCTCGTATGACTGTCAGTGGTGAAAGCTGAAAGGAAGTCACTGACACGAAAACGGACGTCCTGACCGCAAAACAAGAATAGAATTTTGGAATGCCAGGACAATGAACGAGACAGGTAAACTAAAACAGGTCACAGCAGAAATGAGAAACTATAGATTACACATTCTAGGGACAAGCGAGAGCAGATGGACAGGGGCAGGAAAATTTAAAACAGCAACAGGAGAAACAGTACTTTACTCTGGAAGAGAGGATGGACAGCACAATGAAGGTGTAGCCATTATTCTACAGAAACGAATAGAAAGGACATTACTGGAATGGAAACCCATCAACAACAGATTGATAAGAATAAGATTGAGAGGGAGATTCACCAACACTACAATAATGCAATGCTATGCACCAACGATTGACAGCGATGAAGAGGTCAAGGATGAATTCTATCAACAACTGCATAAAGAAATGGAAGACACACTTAGATATGATCTTATTATAGTAATGGGAGACCTTAATGTGAAGGTTGGAACACACAATACATATATTGAAAGAGTAATGGGAAAATGCGGCAGCGGAACAGCAAACCACAGAAAATGGGGATAAATTAATAAGTTTCTGTAGCATTAACAACCTGGTCATTGGAGGAACACTTTTCCCACACAAAGAAATTCACAAATTAACATGGGAATCACCAATGGTCGGGACAGAAACCAGATAGACCACATCATGATTAATGGTAGATGGAGACATGCATTACAAGATGTGAAGGTAAGAAGAGGTGCAGATGTGGGAAGTGATCACCATTTAGTAGTAGCAAAACTGAAAGTGAAACTCAGAACGGCTGGACCAACTGTAACTACACAGATAAGGTTTGACATCAGCAAATTGAAGGACCCCCTTACCAGAAAAGCTTTTGTGGCTGATATAAAGAAGCGGTATCAATTTGCCAAAAGTCAGGAAAAGACATTGACGATATAGACCAGAAATTCAACACCATTTCAACAATATATAAGGAAAGCAGCAAATCATGCTTGGGATTCCAGGAAAGGAAGAAGCAAGACTGGATAACACCAGAAACATTAAACACCATAACGATGAGAAAGGAATTGAAAAGAAAGAAAACAGAAGCAAAGTCCCCCAGGTTAAAGCAACTATATAGCGAACAGTACAGTCAGCTGGACAAGGAAGTTAAACGCCAAACCCGAGCCAACAAAAGGAATTTCCTAGACGATCTTGCATGACAGGCAGAAGCTGCAGCACTGAGAAATGAACAAAGCACAGTATACAAAATAACTAAAATCGTCAGTGGAAAACGAGGTGCAAACAATATTACATTAGTAAGAGATAAGCAAGGAAATCTCATCATGACAGCAGAGGGACAGGAAACAAGATGTGCAGAGCATTTCAGAGAAACTCTGAACAAGGAACCACCAGAGACACAATTGAATGTTCCTCAAGCTGAAAACGATCTAGATGTTAATACAGACTTTCCACGAAAAGAAGAAATCATCACAGCAATCAAAGGGTTAAAGAATGGAAAAGCCCCTGGCCATGATAACTAAAATGCAGAGCTATTTAAGACAGACCCTGAGCTAGCAGCAGAACTATTAGAACCACTATTTGCACAAGTCTGGAAAACAGAAACAACACCAACAGAGTGGGGTAAAGGAATAATTGTCAAATTGTCCAAGAAGGGCGACCTTGCAGACTGCAACAACTGGAGAGGAATTACTCTCCTTTCAGTTCCCAGTAAAATACTAGGCAGGATAATTATCCAGAGAATTTCAAAAGCAGTAGACCATAAACTGAGGAAAGAACAAGCGGAATTCAGAAAGAACACAGAAGATGTGCAGATCATATATTCACCCTCAGGAACATTATAGAGCAGTGCTCAGAATGGCAGAGACAGCTATACATTAACTTTGTTGATTTTGAAAAGGCTTTTGACAGTATACATAGGGACAGTTTATGGGAATTACTGAAGGCTTATGGAATTCCAAGCTGGATAGTGTCAATCATAAAAAGCCTCTATGCCAACTTTACGTGTAGCGTTGGGCAGAGAAACCTAACCTTTGAGGTGAAGACAGGAGTACGACACGGATGCCCCTTATCAACCACTCTATTTTTAACAGTCATAGACTGGGTAATGCGCCAGACAACAGAGGGCAGTCCAAGAGGAATAAGATGGACTTCATTTTCTACATTAGAAGATCTGGAATATGCAGATGACATTGCACTACTAGCACATTCACATTAACACATTGTCATGGAATATTCTAATCCACATATATAAATTATCAAGTAAATATGAAGCCTAACAAATAAAATTAATAAAGAGAAGAGCAATGGGAAAATAACAGTGCTGTCACAAAGAATGTACTCGAAATCCCCCTTGTTTTCTGCTTCGTCTGCAAATGGTAACGCTTTCACGTTGATATAAAAGCTTACTGTATTATTACCCGCCTTCTTCAATGAAACGTGTGCTGCATTTCTAAGAAAAACATTGAGACGTACTGCGTAATGACCTAAATTAATCCTAACATTAATTATACTGCGTTACCAAAACGAACGAACAGATGGACTAAAGGATAAAAAGAGAAGGGAGAGGCAGAAAGCCGAACACTAAACCTGCTTCGCGCGATACACAAATGCTGCCATCACGCGTGTAAGACTACAAGCACTAACTTTTTTTCAGACGGACAGTGATAAAATATATTAACCATCCCAGAGTTAGGTTTTAAAATCATAAAAAACGCTTATTAGTGTGATGGGCCGGGAAGACACCCCTGAGGCCCCACCCCCACTTCAGTTCAAGGCATGTTTGTCGCCCATATATTTTCGGTCGGCCCACGTGACTGTTAAATAGCTGTGGGTTTTATTTGTGTTTTCGCTATTCCTAAGCGATAATCGCGTGTGATATTTGAGTAGTCAAGATTAATACGCCTGGCGCGGTAGAGTGAGTGATTGGCCTGGTGCCTATAAAAAGAGATAGCGAGCTACCAGCGGACCTTTCCTAGTATCAGCCGCCAGAGAGAACAGACGACAGAGCCAAACTGTAAATGCATTGAGCACGTGAGTTAATTTAAATTAGAATTAATTTTATATAATTCTAGAATTATATTCAGCACGAGTCTGTTTTAATGTTTAGTGAAATAGATAGATGTGTTTCCAAAGGAAATGTCTTTTTAGGACATTATGATTTAGTCTTGAAGAATGATAGATGAGTGAAAATAATGTTTGATAGGTTTTATTAGGCACGCAAAGCCTAAATCCAGATGTGAGAATTTAGTATCAAGTATTTCATCCATCAGACCGGGCAAATTTAGTAGGAGAGTATTTTATACATGAAACTGGACAGAAATGTTATCAGAAAGGCAGATATAGTATGAAGCTATTTCACGGGAATGTAGATAAGATTAACAATAGCAAGATTGTAGCCACGTGGCGAGGACTGTATAAAAAGCGGCGAATAACACGCCCCGCGTGGTAAACCTATAATGTTACGCCATGTGACACGTTGTGTATTTAGTCCCAGTTTGGTTTAAGTCGAGAATAATTATATTGTATTCTTTATGTAAGAGTAATTTAGTGTATTTCACGTTTATTGATAATTCTACTGTATATATTTAATGGGTTACTGTGAGGTGAGAATATGTATTTAGATTTCTGGAGAGCGCGAGGCCACTCCTTTGTTGAGACATGTGTTTCTCTGGTTGCTCCCGGCGGAGCATGGAAACACCAATGTGGCTGGTGTCTATCACAAGCCGACAAGAAGCATTTTTATGCTATGGCAGTGATTTGTTTCGGTAACGATGTGTTTCGTGTGATGAGATTCTCAGTCGCACCAGTCGTCACATACGACATGCTTCAGAATGCAGTAACGAATATTGAGATAGATCAGTTACGAGGTAGTAGCTTATTCTCATTACTGAGAGTATTTGTTGTACATACAGTTGAATATTATTTCTATGTCCATTTTTATGATTATTTAATTATGGGTATGTGAGGAAGTGTTGTTGGAGCACGTGGGCTCACTTCAAGGTATATATTTTCTCTTCTCCGCTCCTGAGGGAGCATGGGGCCAACAGTGTGGTTTGCCTCCATATTAAGTATTCATATGCTAGGGCAGTAGTGTTTCGGTAGCAATCTGTGTTACATGGTGAGATTGCCAGCCCCACGCACAACACCTTACTAGTCTCATTGGACGACATGCATGAGTGTGTGTGTGTGTGTGTGTGATAGCTGAGTGTGTGCTCTTGCAGTAGTGGTTTTGGTAGCAATCTGTGTTACATGGTGAGGTTGCCAGCCCCATGCACAACACCATACTAGTCGCATTGGACGACATGCATGAGTGTGTGTGTGTGTGTGATAGCTGAGTGTGTGCTCTTGCAGTAGTGGTTTCCGTAGCAACCTGTGTTACATGGTGAGATTGCCAGCCCCACGCACAACACCTTACTAGTCGCATTGGATGACACACATGAGTGTGTGTGTGTGTGATAGTTGAGTGTGTCAGGTGGCGGCGTAGGACAGTTTGACAGGTGAGAGCGTGGTGTTTCTCATTCAGTATTATATTATGATTTTAACTATTCTGTGCTTTGTTTGCTTCTTCAGATTAGCATCGGGCACTGTTGGGTGTTTTGTTTTGTTGGGTTTTGTGATGTTCGCTAGTTTATTTGTTTAATGTTTGCTTTGTCACTGAATGGGCTGTAAAAATAAATATAGCCCCTGCCTCTAGAATCAAGAGTTTTATTGTTGTTCGGGTCGGTGCGAGTGTGACAAGAGAGTGAGATCACATATCACAACATAATCATCATCATCATCTCGCCCACCCTACCACAATTATAGCACCTTATCTTTCTGGGCTTCCTCTGTGCCATGGGTCGCTTTCTGCTGCCCTTACACTCTTGACCGCCAATGCCGCATACATAAATTGCTTCCATGCCCTGGACCGATGGTTTGCTGTCAAACTCTACTCTCTCATTTCTCGCCAGACTCCGGAATCCCTTTCTGAAGATCTTGGTCTGATGTACAAATACATCAATACCTCCATCATCTGGCGTGATGAATCCCCATCCCCTGCGGACACTGTACCACTTGCAAACTCCTTTTCGCCTTGTCGGTGCAGCTGCACTGGTCGGTACTGTCAGCTCACTGCTTTCGTTAACAACAGCTTGACTCTCACATACCAGAACATGCACCTCCTCGTCGTGCTTTGGCTGTTCCCGTGGACACACCTCCTTGTCTTGCGTTGGCTGTTCCCGCGGACACACCTTCTCGTTGTGCTTTGGCTGCTTCCGCGGCTGGCATGGTGCTCTCTTTCTCTGCACCTCCTCTTGTGCTGGCGAACTGGACTCTGACATCTGTGCTATCTGGGATTTTAGGAAGGATAACTCTGCTCTGAGTGCCTCCTCCTCCTTCTTAACTTCTGCACTTGCTATCTGGACCCGTGTCTCAGGCTTTTCACTTCCACCATAAACAGCATAATTCCCAAGGGAAATTCCTGTTCACCTCACTGACTTGTGGTTGCTCGCTGTAGGTTTTTTTTTACAATTTCCAGTAACTTCTCAGGGCTGGCCTTGGCTCCACCTTGTATCCGTAACTCTCTAGATACCATTGGTGTAACGTTGTTCCATATCATGTCTAACTTGTCTTCTGCGCAAAAAGGCGCCACCTTCCACGCGGCTTCCACATCCTCCACAAACTCTTGCCAAGTGGGTCTCCCCTCTCCACTAAATAACCTTATCTCTGGCTCCTCCACGTGCAGTACCTTCATATGCGCATTAGCCATCTTGCTGCAGGAATGCACTGCTGGGTGTTTACACTATTTGTTCGTTCGCTGTTTGCTCGGTGTCACTGTCTGCCTTATCCTACCGACGACGCCAATTGTGGTAGGGTGGGCGAGATGATGATGATGATGATTATGTTGTGATATGTGATCTCACTCTCTTGTCACACTCGCACCGACCCGAACAACAATAAAACTCTTGATTCTAGAGGCAGGGGCTATATTTATTTTTACAGCCCATTCAGTGACAAAGCAAACATTAAACAAATAAACTAGCGAACATCACAAAACCCAACAAAACAAAACACCCAACAGTGCCCGATGCTAATCTGAAGAAGCAAACAAAGCACAGAATAGTTAAAATCATAATATAATACTGAATGAGAAACACCACGCTCTCACCTGTCAAACTGTCCTACGCCGCCACCTGACACACTCAACTATCACACACACACACACACTCATGTGTGTCATCCAATGCGACTAGTAAGGTGTTGTGCGTGGGGCTGGCAATCTCACCATGTAACACAGATTGCTACCGAAACACTACTGCCCTAGCATATGAATACTTCTTGTCGGCTTGTGATAGACACCAGCCACATTGGTGTTTCCATGCTCCGCCGGGAGCAACCAGAGAAACACATGTCTCAACAAAGGAGTGGCCTCGCGCTCTCCAGAAATCTAAATACATATTCTCACCTCACAGTAACCCATTAAATATATACAGTAGAATTATGATAAGTAGGCTATCGTGAAATACACTCAATTACTTTTACATTAGAAAAATAAAATATAATTATTCTCGACTTAAACCAAACTGGAACTAAATACACAACGTGTCACATGGCGTAACATTATAGGTTTACCACGCGGGGCGTGTTATTCGCCGCTTTTTATACAGTCCTCGCCACGTGGCTACAATCTTGCTATTGTTAATCTTATCTACATTCCCGTGAAATAGCTTCATACTATATCTGCCTTTCTGATAACATTTCTGTCCAGTTTCATGTATAAAATACTCTCCTACTAAATTTGCCCGGTCTGATGGATGAAATACTTGATACTAAATTCTCACATCTGGATTTAGGCTTTGCGTGCCTAATAAAACCTATCAAACATTATTTTCACTCATCTATCATTTCTTCAAGACTAAATCATAATGTCCTAAAAAGACATTTCCTTTGGAAACACATCTATCTATTTCACTAAACATTAAAACAGACTCGTGCTGAATATAATTCTAGAATTATATAAAATTAATTCTAATTTAAATTAACTCACGTGCTCAATGCATTTACAGTTTGGCTCTGTCGTCTGTTCTCTCTGGCGGCTGATACTAGGAAAGGTCCGCTGGTAGCTCGCTATCTCTTTTTATAGGTGTCATGAAATATTCTAATCCACATATATAAATTATTAGGTAAATATGAAGCCTAACAAATAAAATTAATAAAGAGAAGAGCAATGGTAAAATAACAGTGCTGTCACAAAGAATGTACTCGAAATCCCCCTTGTTTTCTGCTTCGTCTGCAAATTGTAACGCTTTCACGTTGATATAAAAACTTACTGTATTATTACCCGCCTTCTTCAATGAAACGTGTGCTGCATTTCTAAGAAAAACATTGAGACGTACTGCGTAATGACCTAAATTAATCCTAACATTAATTATACTGCGTTACCAAAACGAACGAACAGATGGACAAAAGGATAAAGAGAGAGGGGAGGGCTGAAAATCAGGAACGCATGCAACACGCTTCGCGCGATACACAAATGCTGCCATCACGCGTGTAAGACTACAAGCACTAACTTTTTTTCAGACGGACAGTGATAAAATACACTACCCTTTCCCAGAGTTAGGTTTATAAATCATAAAAAAACTCTTATTAGAAAAGATAACATTAGATGGGTTTACGGTTGAAAACATAACAGTACCCAGACAGCACATCTTCGAAACAGGAGGTAGAAGAAATTGCATATTTTGAATGCAGCCACGTAGCTCCTTTAAATTTGTATTTTTGGGTTCCTTAGGGCTTGCTGACAAATAATATGTAAAACGTTACGCAAATAGTCCAGGAATTAATAAATTATACCCAAAATAAAATATTGGGGGTGCCTGACAGCCTAAAATCATTTCTGCTCATAAGATTTTTTTTTATAACGTGTTTGAAAAAAATTTACGTTACAGAAATAGCCTACCATGTAAACTCCAAATTGATTGGAGCGCAACAAATGAAAGCCTAACCACGATTGGTCGGGCTATAAATACTATCTTGGTTGTTAGGGGAAACGGGGAAAGGTAACATTTTTTCAAACACTTGTCGAAACGGGGATCATTGGTCAGACTCGCTGATATACACACTTGGGAGCGTTAGTTCGAAACCACTTGTTTAAAATAGCTTGATAAAGCATCAGTGCGTTGAAGCCAGCATATATTTTGCTAAATAAAAGCCTGGAAGATAAGCAGATGGGAATTTGTGCCAGTTTGTGCCAGAATTCATTGCTAATCAACGTATCTGTGTTTATTCGTATGAATTGTGGTAAGCTTGAACCATTCAATATCTTTTAATGAAAATTGAATGTGAATTGTTGATTTATGCCTGTATATATATGTGTAGTTCAGTGGCCAACGTGAGGTAAAGCCTGTAATGCTCCAGCCTGAACAGAGGGTGTCGGAGAGAAGTAAAACGGCATGGAATGGCCAAACAGTACACTGACACCTGGATGATTGAATAGAAAGAAATAATGCTGGAATTGCAGAGGCGTAGTAACCATTAAGAAGGGTAATACTGGAATAAAGTATTTCAAATGAAGCTGACAGTTGGCCTAATGCTCTGAACTCAATGTTTGTGCTGTGTTGTGATCAGTGTAACAAGAGAGTTTAAGTTAGTTATGAAGTAGAAGGTACATCCTTCTTGATTTCAGGGACAGTGGTCTTGATGGTACTGAGCAGCACCTAGTCAGAGCTTTGCTGAATCCAGTGTCGGACAGCATACTCCTTGGTCCTTTTAGCTATCAGTGAGGTGTCTCCAGAGCCCAGAGGAGAATTCGAGCAGAGGAGTCCTTTCCTGCCGCCATCACGCCAGATAAGCTAACTTGGCCAGCTGAGCTCAACATTATATCCCCTCATCTTGAAATGACTTAGTAAAAATAATATTAAGAGGGGAAATTAATTGTCTTAATATCAGGAACTGAGAACATCTCCAATACTAATTTCCTTAAGACAAACTATTGAAGTCATGATGACAACTACCAACAGAGCTTGAACAAAACAAAACCAGTATTACCTCATACTACTATTACACAACTGACACACATAGGATATTTTAATAATATATGTCACTACAATATTCATATTAATACATTCTGTACAGGACACATACACATTTATGACAGTAATGAATACATATTGTTAATTGAAAAGTTACGAGTGACTTCTTTAAGATATTCTCATAGAGTGTTATATGTATGTGAGTGTCACAGTGTTGTTAAGAGTAGTGGATTAAATTAAATTGTTTATCTGTCTGTTGTTGTGACTTACACTTCACCATACTCATACCCTAGACACATAACGTAGTCATCACACTATTCCAGAATAATTCTGACTGAGATATATAGATATGTGGTAGCAAGTAAGGTTATCTATAATACACTACTCTTAATAGATATAGATACCTTCACAGCTGATCTCAGTCAGTACACTAAGTCCCCTATAAATATTTATAACATCCCACTTCACCACATATATTGGGGTCTCGCTCTTGGGATTTTGAATCTTTCCCTATTAAAAATATTGGGGGTAATTCACTTCAGGGAATATAAGAATTAAAAGGTATCCTTGGGTGGAATTAAATAAGGTTGAGCTCACGGTGCCTGTGTTGTCCATTATATATATTTAGAATTTGAATTGTTGGTTAGACATTGTAGAAATTTACCTGATAGACAATGGCGGACCTGGCCAAGTTTCGATCTGCTGCTGTACAGACTGCAAAAGAGTTAGGATTAGATGGGCAAGTTATGGTTGCCTATGTCACTACGGAATGTGACAAATTTATTGAACGCGAAGAAAGAAGATTAGAAAAAGAGGCCGAAAGAAAGTTAGAGGCTGAGACTAAGAGGTTGCAAGCTGAGGCTGAGACTAAGAGGTTGCAGATTGAGGCTGACAAAGAGGCTAAGAAATTGGAAGCAGAAAGAGAAGACAAAAGATTAGCTGCAGAAAGGGAAGCCGAGGAAAGAAGACAGGCTGCAGAAAGGGAAGAGAAGAAATTAGCTGCAGAAGAAAGAAAATTAGCTGCAGAAAGGGAAGCAGAAGATAAAAGATTACAAAGGGAACATGAGTTACGACTAAGGGAGTTTGAGTTTCAGGGCCATGCTCCTGAAAATGGTGCCAGTCCCTTTGCCTCTGATGCCACTGCTAGCCAAGGAGCCTCAACCTCAGCTATGAACTTTCATTTAGATCATTTTGTTGAGAAAGACGATGATATAGAGAGCTACCTAAATAGGTATGAGCTATTAGCTACCACGTATGGGTTAGAGAGAGAAAGGTGGAGCTTAAAGTTATCTCAAGGACTTCGTGGGGCAGCTTATGAAGTTTTTGCAAAAATGAGCAGAGGTGATCAGGAAAATTATGATATGCTAAAGCAGGCTCTTTTGTTAAGGTATGAAAAGAATGCAGAGTTTTACAGGAAAAAATTTAGGAATGCTAAACTACTGTCAGGTGAAACCTATCACCAGTTCTCTGCACGAATAGAGACATACTTGGAGAAATGGACTTCTCTGGGGAAAACCCAAGATCTTAAGGAAATGGTCCTTATAGAGCAATTAAGAGAGTCCATGGCTCCAGACCATGAGAAACTTTCTCATGGAACAAGGTGCAGAGAGGCTGGGTGAGTTGCTAAATGTTGCTGAAAGGTATCAAGCAGCTCAAGCAGAGGTAACAGGTAATAAAAAGAAACAAGTGGATAACTTTAGGGCACCACAGAACTTTAATAAATTTGATCCTAGAGATCAAAATAAAGGTAAGCACCAATTTGATAGGCCACGGTATGAAAATAAAAATAAATTCCCACAATTCGATGAAAGGAAATATGATGAAAGAAAATCTTTCAACCAAGGAAAAAGGTGGTGTAAAAATTGTCAGATGGACAATCATGACACTGACCGTTGCAGAAGGAAACCTGTGTATATGGCAACCCTTCAGGTCAGGTCGACCTCAAGACAGGAGGAGGATATTATGTTAGATACCACTCCAGAAGAGATGAGGAAGGCACAGGCTGGGGATAAAACACTCAAGCCTTGTTTCAGAAAATTGTCAACTTGTCATACAACTCCAGGCAAGGGAGATTTTTACATGAAAAACAAGTTGATGTATAGGAAGACTGGAGCTAGGTCCCATGGTCACGGACAGCTGGTTCTTCCAAAAAGATACAGGACAGAATTAATAAGGAGCCTACATGTGAAACCAGATGGGGACCATGAGAAGATAGGTACCATCATTCAAAAGGTGGCTCACAATTATTATTGGCCCAAAGCAAGATGGGACATTGAGAATTTTGTAGAAAGGTGTAGCATAGCACATGAGGGAACACCCACAAGTGGGAACATGGATCAGGACCTGGACACGCCCCGAGGCAAAATTAGGCCTGATAATAAAAAGAAATATAGATTTGATAAAGTGGACCAAATGGAATGGGAAGCCCCTTTTCACGGACAAGCTTCACTTAACTGTTTTACAATGGCCACTATGCGGAGAGTGCAAAAAGATGTCTTACCCCAGGATAAGCCGACAATCCCTCAATCGGACTTAAACAAACTGGAGGAAGAAGATGTAGAGAGGAAATCTCTCATCAAGAATTTTAAGTGGGGAGAAAGCCCCAAGAGAAAAATTGGTAGCGGTCGTTTTGTGAATGATAATTCTGGGAGGAAAAATCATCACTATAAAGCTTCGAGTGGAAGAGACCATACCGGTGCATGGACAAATAGGTCCACACAATAAAAGGTCCACTCGAAGCTATGTTAAGAACGTGGACTGATGAAAAGGCAGAGGAAAACATTACATCTTCATACCAATATGTGAATGAGCTGACCACTCGGTTAAAAACTGGCTGGAAACTTGCCAATGAAAATTTGAAACAAACCAGGAAGAAACATGCTGCCTATTATAACAGGAAGGCGAAAGACAGAAATTTGGCTGTGGGAGAGAAAGTACTGCTTCTTTTGCCCGGGAGTCAGAATAAGTTACAAATTGGATGGCAGGGTCCATATACAGTTTTAGAGAAGGTATCTAGAACAAATTATAAGATAGATAAGAAGGGGAAAGAAAAAATCTATCATGTGAATCTCCTGAAGAAATATTTGGAAAGAGAACATCAGGAAGAGACACACTTGTTGACCTTGTCCATCGCCATGGAGATGAAAAAGGAACCACTTTCATCATTTGAATATCCATTACACCCCTGTGAGACAGCAGCACAGGTGAAAATCAGTACACATTTAACGAAAACTCAGAAAGAGAGAGTGCAACAGGTTCTAAATAATCATGCAGAGGTGTTAACAGACCGACCAGGGCATACAAACCTATTGGAATATGATATGAAACTAATAGACTCCACACCTGTCTGTATGAAACCATATTCTATTCCGTTTGCTAAGGAGAAAGCTTTGAAGGAAGAGATAGATTATCTATTGAAGGAAGGAATTATTTCGCACAGTGAGTCTTCGTATAGTTCCGGTGTTGTACTCTTAAGGAAGCCCTCTGGAGAACATAGACTCTGTATAGATTACAGGAGACTGAATGCTATTACAGAAGGACAGGTGGATCCATTGCCGGATACAAATCAGCTGTTTGCCAGACTAAATAAAGCTAAATATTTCTCAAAAGTGGATCTGAGTAAAGGATACTATCAGATTCCAGTAAAGCCTGAGGTTAGACCATACCTAGCTTTTAGTACCTCAGAAGGACACTATGAGTTTAATAGATTGCCATTTGGATTGAAGAATGCGCCTAGTGTCTTCTCTAGAATGATGAGAAAATTATTGGATCCTCTGAATAATCCCTGTATAACAAATTTTATGGATGATATCCTGATAGCCACAGAAACATTTGAGGAACACATTGACTCTCTGAACATGCTGTTTGATCGACTTAGGGAGGCAAATTTAACAGCCCGACCAACCAAATGTTGCGTTGGATGTAAAGAATTGGAATTTTTGGGACACACAGTTTATCAGGGAAACATGACCCCTGACCCAAAGAACTTAGAGAAACTACAGAAAGCCCCGAGACCACAAACCAAGAAGGACGTGAGATCCTTTGTCTCATTATGTGGTTTCTACCAGAAGTATATCAAAAACTTTAATTCCATATGTGCACCTTTAACGGAATTGACACGTAAAGGACATCCAGATCGCATTACATGGACACCACAATGTGAAATGACTTACCAAGAATTGAAGGAAAAGCTCACAAGTAAACCCATTTTGAAATTACCTGACTTAAGTCAAGAATTCATAGTAAGGACGGATGCAAGTAATATTGGGCTGGGTGCAACTCTATTACAGAGATCTGATGCATTGGATGGGGAATTAAGCCCAGTGGCATATGCTAGCAGAAAGTTGAATAAAGCTGAAATCAACTACTCAACTAGCGAAAAAGAATGTCTTGCAGTAATATGGGCAATAAAGAAATTCAATATTTATCTATATGGGAAGGCATTTAAGTTGCAAACAGATCACAAACCTTTATCGTTTCTAGCACAGGCTAAGCATGAGAACTCTAGGTTACTCCGATGGTCTTTGCTTCTGGCTCCATATAATTTTAGCATCGAGTATATATCTGGAAAAACCAATTTGGGAGCGGATTTTTTAAGCCGCCATCCGTGTGATGAGAATCACCGTAAACCCCAGAAATAATAATAAATTTCTCTATGTGTATATAGAATAAAGGACTGACATATAATGTCTGTTTTAAGAGGGGAGGTGTCATGGAATATTCTAATCCACATATATAAATTATCAAGTAAATATGAAGCCTAACAAATAAAATTAATAAAGAGAAGAGCAATGGGAAAATAACAGTGCTGTCACAAAGAATGTACTCGAAATCCCCCTTGTTTTCTGCTTCGTCTGCAAATTGTAACGCTTTCACGTTGATATAAAAGCTTACTGTATTATTACCCGCCTTCTTCAATGAAACGTGTGCTGCATTTCTAAGAAAAACATTGAGACGTACTGCGTAATGACCTAAATTAATCCTAACATTAATTATACTGCGTTACCAAAACGAACGAACAGATGGACTAAAGGATAAAAAGAGAAGGGAGAGGCAGAAAGCCGAACACTAAACCCGCTTCGCGCGATACACAAATGCTGCCATCACGCGTGTAAGACTACAAGCACTAACTTTTTTTCAGACGGACAGTGATAAAATACATTAACCATCCCAGAGTTAGGTTTTAAAATCATAAAAAACGCTTATTAGGAAAGATAACAATAGATGGGTTTACGGTTGAAAACATAACAGTACCCAGACAGCACATCTTCGAAACAGGAGGTAGAAGAAATTGCATATTTTGAACGCAGCCACGTAGCTCTTTTAAATTTGTATAATTGGGTTCCTTAGGGCTTGCTGACAAATAATATGTAAAACGTTACGCAAATAGTCCAGGAATTAATAAATTATACCCAAAATAAAATAGTGAGGATGCCTGACAGCATGAAATCATTTCTGCTCATAAAATTTTTTTTTATAACGTGTTTGAAAAAACCTTGCGTTACAGAAATAGCCTACCATGTAAACTCCAAATTGATTGGAGCGCAACAAATGAAAGCCTAACCACGATTGGTCGGACTATAAATACTATCTTTCGTTGTTAGGGGAAACGGGGAAAGGTAACATTTTTTCAAACACTTGTCGAAACGGGGCTCATTGGTCAGACTCGCTGATATACACACTTGGGAGCGTTAGTTCGAAACCACTTGTTTAAATAAGCTTGATAAAGCATCAGTGCGTTGAAGCCAGCTTATATTTTGCTAAATAAAAGCCTGGAAGATAAGCAGATGGGAATTTGTGCCAGTTTGTGCCAGAATTCATTGCTAATCAACGTATCTGTGTTTATTCGTATGAATTGTGGTAAGCTTGAACCATTCAATATCTTTTAATGAAAATTGAATGTGAATTGTTGATTTATGCCTGTATATATATGTGTAGTTCAGTGGCAAACGTGAGGTAAAGCCTGTAATGCTCCAGCCTGAACAGAGGGTGTCGGAGAGAAGTAAAACGGCATGGAATGGCCAAATAGTACACTGACACCTGGATGATTGAATAGAAAGAAATAATGCTGGAATTGCAGAGGCGTAGTAACCATTAAGAAGGGTAATACTGGAATAAAGTATTTCAAATGAAGCTGACAGTTGGCCTAATGCTCTGAACTCAATGTTTGTGCTGTGTTGTGATCAGTGTAACAAGAGAGTTTAAGTTAGTTATGAAGTAGAAGGTACATCCTTCTTGATTTCAGGGACCGTGGTCTTGATGGTAGTGAGCAGCACCTGGTCAGAGCTTTGCTGAATCCAGAGTCGGACAGCATACTCCTTGGTCTTTTAGCTATCAGTGAGGTGTCTCCTGAGCCCAGAGGAGAATTCGAGCAGAGGAGTCCTTTCCTGCCGCCATCACGCCAGATAAGCGAATTGGCCAGCTGAGCTCAACATTATGTCCCCTCATCTTGAAATGACTTTGTAAAAATAATATTTAGAGGGGAAATTAATTGTCTTAATATCAGGAACTGAGAACATCTCCAATACTAATTTCCTTAAGACAAACTATTGAAGTCATGATGACAACTACCAACAGAGCTTGAACAAAACAAAACCAGTATTACCTCATACTACTATTACACAACTGACACACATAGGATATTTTTAATAATATATGTCACTCCCAGATTCATATTAATACATTCTGTACATAACTTGTAATTAACATTGATTGTGATTCCTGGTTCCTTTGTATTTGAATCAGGACACATACACATTTATGACAGTAATGAATACATATTGTTAATTGAAAAGTTACGAGTGACTTCTTTAAGATATTCTCATAGAGTGTTATATGTATGTGAGTGTCACAGTGTTGTTAAGAGTAGTGGATTAAATTAAATTGTTTATCTGTCTGTTGTTGTGACTTACACTTCACCATACTCATACCCTAGACACATAACGTAGTCATCACACTATTCCAGAATAATTCTGACTGAGATATATAGATATGTGGTAGCAAGTAAGGTTATCTATAATACACTACTCTTAATAGATATAGATACCTTCACAGCTGATCTCAGTCAGTACACTAAGTCCCCTATAAATGTCGAAATTGTCATCTTTTCACATAACATGCCTAAGAAAAATTCACCGAATCTTTTGGCCGAATACCATCACCAACCAAGATCTGCTTACTTGGAGCAAGCAATAGGACATAGCTGGGAGACGCTGGAGCTGGGTTGGCCATGTCCTCAGAAGAGACCCTGATGCCATCACAGGACAGCTGTGCTATGGACCCCTGAAGGAAAACGAAAGAGAGACCGACCAAAAACAACTTGGCGGAGGACTGTTGGAGGCTGAGATGCAAAGAATGAACCAGAGTTGGGGCACTGTACGAAGGATGGCAACCGACCGAGCAAAGTGGAATCAATTTGTTGTTGCCCTACAAGACGCCACCAGGCGTGATGGCCACTGACTGCTTTGACGGTCGGCGGCTAAGGATCAAGGAAGAAGAAGAAGAGAAGACTGGAGTGTGTCAGTACTGTGATTCGAACGTGGCACCTTTGCAGTGAGAGACCAGTACACGAGTACAAGCTTAAAAAAATATTGATAACAATAAATTAAACATTTTTTCTGTAAATTTTTTTTTTTTTTAAATCATAATTACTTTTTATACAGTGTTGTTTCCAGGTATGCCTGTTTACCTAAAATTGCATAGTCCATTCATTTTTCATAGTGTTGTACTTATTAATCCTGTAGTTATGTGTGGAGCCCACACCTCTACCCTTGTACATGTCTTGCTATCATAAATAAGCGGGCAGCTTAACATTTGTTTATTCTTTCCTGCTGTAGAACATCAATGACATGGTGTCCATGGAAAGACCAGACTGGCAGGCTGTCATGAACTATGTCACAGCTATATATAAACACTTTGAAGTAGACAAGCCATGAGAAGTGGACAATCCATGAACAAAATATAGGATAATGACAAAGATATAATTGAACATAGAAAGTTCACTCTGTCTTGTTTGTTTGTTACCAACAAGTTTCAAACGTCTATAGTCACAATGCTGGTTATTGTGAGCAGCTGAATATTTATTTGTTGTCAAGGATACATGGCATGCTGTTGTAGACAGAATTGTTTTGCTGGCTTTAAGTCATCTGTTATGAAGAGAAGGGGGTGGAGATTTCTTGCCAGATATTGACTTTTTGTGAGTACTTAATTTCTGCATAATTTTTGAAATAGTGTTTTTCTTATTACTCTAATGATAAGTTTCTGTATGAAAGTGTGTGTCGTAAGTTCCTCTATTGATTGCTGTCTTCACGTCTGTCATGTAAAGTCAGCATAAAGCAGATAAGGATTCAGCTTTTATAGTGTAGTTCAACAATTAACGCACCTTCGTCATCAGTCCTCTTTGCTACTCATGGAAAAGGGGCGAGTTATTGCTGGCCACCAATTTTTATTCTGAGCTGTCATCTTTGGTTCTGCCCAGGAGGTCCTTGATTAAAAGGCCTTAATACATTACCTTTCACCTGATGGTATACATTTTTGAGCAGTGCTATGCACACCACTAACCAGTGAACTGGTAGTGGTGAAACCACTGTTAATAATTCTGCTTACAGCCTAGCACACTATTCCCCATCACATAGCTTATGTAGACTTTCAGTGGGTGAACTCATCAGAGGTTTTATGTTATTGGTAAACATTTTTAGCAAACAACATACTTTCCTCAGATAGAACAATAACAGCTAGAATCAGCACCTGAACGATCAACAGTATCATTAGTTTTAGCAGCCCACATTAATAAATATTACATGCATGTTTTTTTAAAAATATAGATTTTAAATCACTTTCTGAACATTTTAGTTTAAAACATTTGTCAACATATCGAGTTTGTTAAAAGCCACAAGATGTAGGTCATAAAGTTGTTGATTTTCTGGGGGACAATATCTTGTGAAACAGATTTTCTCAGAAATCTAGTCCACACCGTTCTAAAGCAGTGATCATTTTTTAAATGCCAGAATTGACAGGAACTGGACACTATGTTGATCACCTGCTTCAATGATTTTTAATAAAAGAATACTTCATTAACACACTTAATTGTGGTATATATAAATGTTTTTATTATTTAGAGTACGTGAGGACAAAAGGTTTTTAAATCATGTACAGCCTCACATTAGTTGCCTAAGGAAGTGTGATCTTCCTATTCTGTCTTCATGTCAACAGAAACCACATTTGCTTAACTCCCAACCTTGTGTTAACATCACAAAGTGGACCCTATCAGCTGGAGTTTGTGCCCTGACATCAAGAGTAAGATTCTGATGTCAACAAAGCATGATCCAAAGTGTGGTCTTGATCCAAAGTAGATTAAAATTGTAGATTTCTGTCACATCTCATGAGAGTATTAGTTTCACGTTTTCATTAAAATTATATAATTTGAACGTATGGCCCACAGGTAAGACAGTTAATTTTCACTACTAGTGTTGTGATGTGAAAGAAAATGATTTTGTTGGGCTAGCACTTATAATCATTTGTAACATTTTGACCACAACGGATATGTATATTCAGCTCTCTCTAGAGCATAGACCTTCAACATATTTAAACCAAGCCGTCCTGTCTTGTATCATCTGATCAGAGGTCTTCAGCCTGTCTCTAGCTCCCTTCTCGATGTGCATTTTTGGCTACTCTTACCCTGGGAATTCCAGTACGTGGTCTCCCTTGCAGTAAGTGGTCTCCCTTGCAATGCTATCTGCTGGTTTCCTCAGTGAGTGTCCTGTCCAATGCCGTTATCTTTTCCTCACTTGTTCCACTAGTGTTTGTCTGGTGTCCTTCCATCAGTTTCCACGGTGATCTTTTCATAGCAGTTTAATCTGTTCTGTGCAGGCATGCATTTATGAAAATCTGGATCTTCTTGATTGTTGTGTTTATTGTTCTCCATGTTTCACAACCAAGCAATAGGACTATCGTGGCATTAGACATTGAAGTTTTTATTTTTGTATTGGACTTACATTTTTTTTCGTTTAAAAAAAAATGTACACATACTGTGTTATTTGTGCACTTTTTTTCAAATCTTCCTTCAGTGGCAACTTGATCAGATATCCTTCCTTCCAGTCTGCTAACATTTCTTCTCTGCCTCAGACTTTACCAGGTAATTTGTGTAATACCTCAGTGTAGCAGGAGTGGTATCAGTGTAATAATTTAGTTTTGATTGCTTTAACAGTTATTCAGTACCTCATGCAACCTTTTTCTGAAGCATACAGAAACACTTCATAATCTCCTGTGAATGAAACCTGTAAGCAAAAAGTTACGCTTGGCTTGAACTCATTTTCACCTTTGATCACATAGTCAAGTGTTGCACGCAACAACAGTTTTCTTTGATTCGTACGGTTGCTAAATGTTAAATAAGAAGTTTATTTTTTCCCAAGAACAACAATAATACATATAGAGAGGGAGAGTAATTATTATGTTTTTATATTAATAATATATATAAAATATTGGCACAGGTAAGTAGGGCATCACAAAAGATCAGCCCACTGTCAGTTCCAGACATTTAGACTAGTCCGGCAGTAACTCTGACGAGAACCTAGGTGAAGCAGAGTGTTAATATATTCATCCAAGTATCATGTCGGAGATATGTCTTTATGTGCTTATTTGTTTGGCTTTTGCTGCGTAATTTTGATGTTAATGTTTTAATGCAGGCACAGCAAAAGGTAAAAGACAAGGTTCTTTAGTCGGACTTGCAGTATTTCACTATTAAAATTACAGGCAGCAGTATGTATACTACAGCAGTGAAGCATGTTTCATATGTTGCATGATACTAGCTCCTTATATATGATTGACCAGAATTGTTATTCTTTGGTTTTGTTTTTTAAATATGAATGTACAAAAGAAAAATGTGAAACTTTTGAGTAAATGAATTTCAGTTTAAAGTTGTCCTAGTCTTTTAAATTCATCTGTGTTTGATGAGTTATGATTGAGAATTGTATGAATTTTGTCATTAATATTTAAGTTGCTGAGTAATAATAATAATAATAGCCCCTTCAGTCATAACTGACTATGGGAATGCACCCCTGAAGTGACAGCCCTCAGCTGCTTATTTTCCTGGTGTTCCTTTCGGCGTTTTCTCCTCTCTTCTACTGGTTGTTTGAGCTTCTTTTCGCCCAATCTGAGATGGCGTCGTATATAGCATCACCAAGTTGTTGAGTATTACAAGTATTATTGAGCATTTATTCGCAGACAAGTGAATATTGGTCCACATTATTCACGAGTGCCTGAAAACATACCTTTAAGTGTGTGTAATATTTATTTACTGAATATTGGTCCAGCTGTACTTGTCAGTTGTAAATGAAGTGAGTTTTACTTAGTAGTCCTTTAACATTAATCACGTATGCATTTCGTTGAAATTCTATTTTAACAGTTGTTAACATCAGAAAGGACTGAATAGCCATGTCCATTTTCATAATTTCTGCAGCATTCATAGTTTTTGTTATTAATGTTTTTTTTTTTTTATTTGACCAAGTCAGAGACTATAATGACTGACTTTGAATAGCATCTGTGTATTTTGGTAGTGAAGCACTGGCCCAAAAAATTATTTTATTTTCTTATTTAACATGGCATTCAAGTTTGTTTGTTTTTTTCAACACAGGTAAATAATTTATTTTAGATAGATAAATGTTCTTGCTACCTTCTGTAACTTGAAGGGATCCATAGACAAGATAGCTTTAGATAATATATGTTTAGCCATTTGTGTAGAGCTGATTCAATTTTTTGCAGCTGACATATGTTCAGTTTGATTTGTGCCTATAATTCTATTTTCATTTCATTTCACATGTGTCAGTCCAATCCATATCTGTAAAGCGTTCAGGATGAGTTATTTTGGATCAGTTTCATTCATACATTAATTTCACATGAGCTTGAAATAGTTTTCTTGTTTCCATAATATAATTTCTTTGTTTTTTTTGTGTGTGTGTGAAAAGTGTTTGTTACAGTCTTTCGGGATAGAAGAATGTTAGTTTATCCTAGGCTAGAATGTGAACCTGTTTATAAGATGTCGCTACATTCTTTTATCTCTCATATTTTAAAATGATAATGGTTATTTGGATGCAGAAAGAGTTTTTCTATGAAAATGTGGGAGCCAATGTCTCCTGCATAAACCAGAGCATTTATTTATAAGTAATCACTTCAACTCAAAATGACAAGTATGTTCATTTATGCAATATTTTAGCTTATGTACATAAATTTCCTTTTTTATTTTTTGTCTTTTAGAACAGGCTTCCAGCAAAGGAATAAATGCAGTGGTAGTCCTCGCCACTTAAGGAATGAACAAAAAAAAAAAAAACAGAACAAGGAAAATAAGAATGCAAGTATAAGGTCATCACAAAAAGATGTTTCTTCTTTTGTATTTATTTTGGAGTAAATATTCCACGCATAAATTTAGTGACACACAGTGTTTGAAAATGTACAGTTTCAGGAAATTCAATAAAAAAATATCTTTCATTAACCAATTTTTTTTGCATCCAGTTAAAAAAAAGTCCAGCTGTTGTTGAATATGTGAAGAAACTAATGCTGATGAGCTATTTTGGATGACGTTTACAAATGATACTGAATGCAGCCTAACCATAGTAAATATATTTTACTCAATTGTTACTTTAATCAAGAAGAGTGAGATTTGAATTTTGGTGAATTTAAAACCAAACTTCCCCTATGAACTTTATATATTCAGACACAACTCACTCAGGCCTTGCATATTTCTGCCTTTTTGTGATGACCTGTGCAACTTATTGGGACCATTTTGCACAATCAGTGTGTTTCTGTTAAACCAGGAATACACAGACATAACAGTATTGTATTTATGTCTCAAATCTTGGTTGTGATACATATTTCATTGGGAGATATATAAGAATTTATACACACTGACTGCATTTAACACACTCGCCTTCTTAAATATACCCATGGCAAATGTTTTATTAAAACGTGTCATCAGTATTTGTGCATTTTTAAGCAAAGAATATTTTGTGTGAATATTCAGGATTGCTGGCATTTTAACAGTACTATTTATATTTATTTTCTGACCCTCAGAAAACTTGTTTGTTTGCTGACTATAGCCAAGAACACTTGTAAATGTTGAAATACACAGTTTGTTGAAAATTGTTTCTGAGATTTGAGAATGGAATTTCATTGGTGCTAGCTGGTAGTACAGTGGAAAAAGTTACAAACAACACAGATCCATGGGCAATGGCATAATGCTAAGTGGTTCAGGATGTTTTTATCCTGTGAGAAACATTTAATTTGCATTTGAATGAAGTTAACTTAAAATAATGTTTTCAAAAGTGATATTCTCAGATGTTCAAGAAAAACATTTTTAATGCATAACCTTTTACCACACAGACAGAATGTAGTAGTATTGTCACATGTGTGGACAGAGAACTTTTAGTACTTAGTTTCCCAAAAAGTACCAGAAGGCAACTGATTGTATTGTCACACATCACCTTTCTAGTCTGTTTTTTTTTTTTTATACAAGGTTATACGACAACTTTTGTAATACTTCCAAACTGATGAAGATAAACCAGTTTTTTTCCCGTTTGTATTATGTTTTCAAGCCCAAATTATATTTTAACAATTTACACAAATTATTATTACTTGCCGTTGTAACAAAGATGATAATCATTTCACACGTAGGACTGTGGATGCAGATATGGATTCTAGCCACAAGTCACTACAAGATTATTGGTACAAATTATTTGACAGTATGAATGATATCTTGTGGTGTAATTCAACTTTGCTGTTTTGTATCTGAATGTTTTGGGTGTTTTTCTTTGTCTATTTTTGTGATTGTCTATTTGTGTGGATGTCTATTTTTGTGAATGTTTCAATTTTTTTATTAAAGCCCTAACTTTGAAGGTGGAAAGGAACTTGTGAGTCATTTAAAAAATGTTGTAACATAAATTTCATCATTATTAGGTGCAAGGTTCTTTGCATTTGAAGGTGGGCAAAATATTTACTATGCCATCAGACTAGGGCACACTCAGCACAGCAGAGAACAGCCTCCATGTTGAAACATTGTTTATTGTAAAATGAAGTGAAGTGGTCAATAAATCAAGAAGACAAGATTCAGTAACGCCGTCTGCTTCTACATTCACAATTATCATTTTCCTTTGTGCTCCTTATGGAGCAGCCACTGTAGCTGGTCCCCTTGCAGGAAGCCTGCACCAAGCAGTCACATTGCTGTGCAGGTAGAAATTAACAAAAACATCAGCACTTTCAGAAAAACAACCATCAAGGGTTTTTAAGACATCTGAATAAGTGAACTACAGTCTGTTTGCCTCTGGGATAAATAGTCATTTATAGATAAATCTAATCTGTACTTCCATATGGTAGTAACGAGGCAGTTGTTGCTGACAAGGAGTTTTACAGTTTTTAGTATCATCTTTTTGCCTGCTCTGACAGTCTGCCTGCGTATGACAAAAATTAATGGCATAAACACCACAAAGGTCAGCTGCATATATAACAAATAATAGGCCACAAAAGGGAAACGAATTTGCATTTACCTTTGTCTTAAAATTGCTTGTGGTTCTCATAATTTAGCCAGCTACTTTCTAATGGACCTTGATGGTCTTTCTAATGGATCACAGAGCCGCAAATCTTTCTTTGTGTTATACCCACTGAGTTATTTCACTGGCAGATGACAGTGGTCACTGCTAGATCATTAGCTCCATGATGACAATTTTGTGAACTTGTGCTCATAGTGGCCTACCAAAATAAAGCAACAAACTAACACCTTTACTATATACCCTTTTCCAAACAGGGCAATGTGTATTCAGTTCTCCTTATGCATTGTTATTTCTTAGTCATCTGTGTTTGCATGAGAAATATAATTTGAGGTTTGACTGACAAGTTCATGAACAAAGTAATGCCAGACTTAAGGAAACCTTTTTCCACTTGTGCTGTTGTGGATGTCTGTCAGTACAAAAATATTTCATAATTGATTGCCATGCTGACTAGCTGTGGCAATGATGTCTCTACATTTCCCACTGCCTCTATTGTATTGAATCAGCTGCATCTTCAGTCTTCTCACAAACCACGTTTAATTTTAGACTTCAGTTCAGGATAACAAGTAAAGCAGTTGATAATGAACCAAACTGTAGACATTCATGCACTTTTAAAAAAATGGTACTGAGCAGAATATGTGCAGGGAGATCGCCAGTGACTAGACTTTTTATGCAGATCTGTTCATCTTGGATGAAAAGGATTTTTTAAGAAGACTTTAAGGGACTATTCATTGAAGTGGAGTATTCCCAGTCATCTTATTTTAGAGCTGCTATTTCTCCCTAGTGGTCCCTTGCACAATAATAAATAGTGTGGGGATACAAAGAATAGAACTGTTGCTTCGTAGCGAACTTGATAATAAATCTGCCTGCAGAAACAATTCAGCACAGGACTGAGTTGTATGGTCCAGTTTTTGCCTCCAGCCGTGTGCCAAAGAAAGCAACAGGAGTATGATAATGTAAGTCAAATTTAAAAAAAAAAAGCTGATTCAGCTGACAACGAGACGAAGTTTGTCTATGGTCATGGAAACAGGGAATGTATAAGCAAGAACTGAGCGATCACATTAAGGAGAAAAATGGAAAACAATGTTTACCATCATCTGTAGCACGCTAAACAGATCATCATCATTTTCCTTAGCGCTCCTTACAGAGCATGGAATGAAGCAACCAAAGCAGACAGCCTGCACCAGGCAGTCACATGCTCTTGCAGTAGTGGTTTTTGAGGCACTTTGTTTGACATACGGAGGTTGCTAGCTGCATGCACAACCTCATATATGTCATCTTGTACAACATTCCTGACGGGGCAGTAGTTCTATTCATTCTTTATCACTTCATGAGGCAACTAAAAAGATGCTAACATCTTACTACAGTTTGCTAACATCTTACTACAGTTTGCTAACAAGGTACTACTAAGTTAACTGGAGAATGCAAGCAAGATGCCTTAACCCTTTCAGCACCAGTATGACGTACGCCGTACGGCATAAATCTTTACAATATTTGTCGCTATGCCGTACGTCACGGAAGTAGCGCGACCTTAACCCTTTCAGCACCAGTATGACGTACGCCGTACGGCATAAATCTTTACAATATTTGTCGCTATGCCGTACGTCACGGAAGTAGCGCGATTTCTCGTTCCAATTCACCTATATGATGTACGCCGTACGTCATATTTTAAAAGCACCAGAACTCTTCTGTTTACAAATGTATTGGCAATTGCTGGGCATAATCGGATTCAGCATTGAAAAATCTGGCCACTAAGCTTGAAACGAACAAAATATTTTACTGCTAGCGAATACAGTAGAACTGATAATAGCGATTTTAAAAGCGAAAGTTCACAAACATGGACGCTGCCGAATCATAAACATCTGGTGTAAAAAGAGCACGAAAATTCTTGTTTGAGTTGAATTTATTCAACTTGAATGATTCTGACAATTCTTTTTAGTGAGATTCTGGTAATTTTTACCTTTAGTGCCATCGAGTATGTATAATATGTGTATTTTCGTACCATTTAGAGTTAGGGTTAGGTTTACACTAAACCTAATCCTAACTCAATACACATATTATACATACTCGAGGCACTAAAGGTAAAGATTACCCAGATTCAGAGTATGTGTAGTCTAGTTCAGAATCAGACTGATGTAGATTTAGATTTGGAGCAAAGTGATAGTGAATGGCTTGCTAAAACGAGGAAAGTGAATGACAGTGAAAGGCTTGCTAAAACGAGGAAAGTGATTGATAGTGTTAGTAGTAACATTCGATCTAGATCTAGTTCACTCAGTTTAGATCAAAATAATTCATCAGTGAAAGGAAAGGCAGTGAAAACAAGATCTGCACCTAAACAAGGAAAGAAAATGTCGAGATCTAGACCTTGGAATAAAAAAATGAAAATAAAATTGATGAGGAAGAACGTCACCTAAAAGACACTGGTAACGAAGAGTTGGCAGAGGGAGAAAATAATGTAGATGCAAACGTAAGTCATGACGGAGACAAGAAAACCATGCTGCCCAGCCTGAGTTTACAGCACAGTCTGGTCTACTCTTTGATCATACTGATTGTGAATGCCATGATTTCATGAATGAGTTTCTGAATGAAAACTTTTAGATACTAATAGTGAATGAGACAAACAGCAAGCTGGGTTTGTGCCTTGGGGAATGCTAT
This sequence comes from Oreohelix idahoensis, assembly GCA_024509875.1. Lineage (NCBI taxonomy): Eukaryota > Metazoa > Mollusca > Gastropoda > Stylommatophora > Oreohelicidae > Oreohelix > Oreohelix idahoensis. The sequence goes on from JAMPIV010001149.1 coordinate 511,752, forward strand.
GAAACTTACCACACTCAGCCCAACCTGTAACTGTAAAAATGTCAGCAAACTCAAGAAAACAAGTGCCAGCAGTGTTTCCACGTTCTTTTATCATAATAAAATGAAAACAACAAAGCTTTTGTGGCTCATACAAATAATTTTTGTTTATTTTTCTCTCAATTTTCATTTATGTACGTACCCTGTGACCTTGACCTAGACTTATGTTGGCCTTGATTAGCATATTCTGAAACTTTGTTTTTGCTCTTTCATAATATATATACTTTTAATGGGTTTCCTTTTACGATAAACTGTTTACAGTCAAATTAAAAATATGACCCCTAAAATTACAATTATCCTGTCGTTCAGGGGAACGAACTAAGCTGAAAATGGTGTCATTTGGAATGAAAAACCCGCGGTGGCGAAGGGGTTAATTTACTTACCAAAACTCATTTATTAACTACAAATGTCCATCTTTTTTTCTCTCCTGATATTGTTCTAAAAACAAACTTTCTTCCGTTCAAGCTGTGAGGTGAACAAAAGTAGACAGTGAGTAAGTCATACTAAGCTATAGGACAAAGTAACGTCCTATGTTACAACCACAAGGTCTTCATAAGGGACAATATGCACACAAAAAAACGGTTGAGAAAATAAAGTGAGAACTATTTTAAATGCAAACTTGTAAAACAAAGATCATGATCATTGAAGTGAATAGCTTTTCTCTGTCTGGTTTTTTTTTTTTTTGCCGTACGGCCGCTATTACTCGAGGCGAAATCTCAGGTTAGTATGTCTAACCTGAGACTGATTTTTACGTGAGTATCCCTTTTTTTCTTGTACAGAGACGGGTGTCCCTCGCCATTCAGGCAAATACTCGCCGATTTCGGAGGTACCCATCAAGCTGGGTCAGCTCAGGAGCCGCCAGTCCCTGGTCGATGAGACTTCTTCAAATGTTCTCGCCAGGGCTCGAGTTAATCCAGTCCAAATCCCGGTCGACGAAAAATCTTCAAATGTCCTCGACCGGGTTTGATCCTGGGTCACCCGGTCGCCAGAGCAGTTTGGTAACCACTACACCAGCGTGGCTCCCTCCTGTCTGGTAAAGTCAGGTATGAAAATCTGAGTGAGAAAACAAGGTTAGTTTTTCTCCACTGTTTTCAAAACATCTTGTCCAGACCACAAACTGACTGTTGTAACATCTGTTAAATTTCTCAGCTACCTTACTTTGTTTTTTTAACTACGTTTATTGAACTCGACTTGAGCTTTATGTAATTGTGGTGTTTCAAATCTTTGACACTCAAAACCTCAATGTTCCACTTATTGTTGCGAGATGAAACTTTGCTTGCAGCTCCCTTTCTTGCTACATTTTAATCTACAGTTTTTGACTGGCATCGACACCTGATTTTATATAACTATATACATAATATTAATAGAAATACCTTCATTGAAATAAGGGAAATAATTAACTTACTTACTCGTTCCTCTTCTACCGTGAGGTGTAGAGGTTTGGAAGAGCACCATACTATCCTATCAGCTGTCTTCCTCCTGGCCTGGTTCCATTCTAGTCCTCGGTCCTTTAGAGATTGTCAACTGTTGTCCTCCCAGCGGACTCTGGGTCGTCCTGTAAGTCTGGATCCCTGGCTCTTAGCCTACCAAGGCAGCCGATATTCTCCCATAATTAACTGAGAAATTAAAGGGATGGGTGTCAGATGGTCAACGGTGATTCAGTCAAGGCATTTATTTCTTTAAAAAAATGGGTCATGCCCGAAGCCAGGTAACTACCAGTCCTTTATTACCAGTGGTACATTCAAATTACATGTTTTGACCAGCACTGACACAGTCAATTGTGACCTTTCACATTTTAAGTAAATTTTATTGAGTGCAGTAAAGGATGCAAATGAGTCCCTAAAAGTTGTTTTTCCTTTACTTTATAACTTATTTTTTATTTTTTAATAAAAGATAATTAAAATAGTATTACTTTGTAAGTGAAGACCATTTACAAATAAAAGTAGCTTTTCATGAAGCAAGCTTCATGTTGGGAACATTTTTGTTGTTAAAAAGAAACGATTCAAAAAAAGAAAAGAAAGAAAAACCTTTTTAAATTACCTCAACAAGAAAGTATACGATTCAAAACAAACCACATAAATCATGGAAAAAAAAGGACAGTTTGCAACTACTACAAACAAAATGTATAGCAAAACAATTACAAGGGGGCATATAACACTGTCTATGAAATTAATTAACAAAGGGTACTGCTGAGACTTGCTATGTTTACTCTTTAGTACCCGGTACATTAGTATTTTTGTTCACCCATCTTGTAAGTATTTACTTCTAACAAACTTATCACAGCTGTAACAGTTTATTGTGTATCACATTTACAGCACTTTGATTCCTTCTTCACCTTAAGGTAAAGGATTCAAAATAAATTGTGAAAGCTTTGCAACACAAAAATAATGTTTAAGCAATACCCATGTTCCTGAGACTTTGTGTAAACCGAGCCAGATGTTCCAATTCAAATACACGTAAAATTACACATTCAGCCACTTAGGAAAAGACAGAAATTATGCTCAGCATAAAAAGTTCTCTGTGCTATTTAATTATATAATATGCAAACAAGTAAGTGACAATACTAAGTACAGAAAACAGCAATAATGCTTTTATTCATCTGGCTAATTGATGACAAATGGAACTTGACAGCTGCATTAAAAATAGCATATAATTTTATCACTAGCTGATCACATAAGTAACATTTAACAAATTTGAACTATGCTATTCTTTTTTACGTATCAAAATTTCTCTAACAACTGAAACAAATACATTTAAGAAATTATGTTATTGGAGTCTTTCCAAGCCCCAAAAAATGTTGCATGTTAGTGAGTGTAGTCCTCAAGTATGCCACCTGCAAGACTTCAGTAGCATGGATACTGTTGTAGTAGGTGAATGATCATAGTCCTCAACCATGCCTATTGCAGGTCTTCACAATAAGAGACAATCTTGTAAGCACATCCTCCAGAAATGCCTTCTGCAAGTCATCAAAATCGTGGACAATATTGTAGATGAATGAGCATAGCCCTCAAATATTATTTGAAGGTTTTTTTTTAGTCCCCTTTTCTCATACTACAGAGTATTGGGTCATGATTCCCTTGCAGGAAGACCTGCCAAAGCATTTTATGTTCCCTTGTGGTGCATAATGAGGCTCCTAGCCCCATGCATTATTTTTTTTTGTGTGCTGCCTTTTGCTCTAACAATCTGCCTCATGTGTGATGTGATGGCTAAACTCTGTTACACCAAGTTTTGTGCTGACAACATCACAGCTAGCAGCAGGATCTCCCAAGTTGGGCAGGTCAAAGAACAGAGTGGATTGGAGAGAAATCAACCTGGCCTTGTAGGCAGGATGGGGACAGTCAAAGGCTAAGGAGGAGAAATTTGAGTAAAGTGCCTGTTGAAATTGGTGCTAGAGACCTAATGCAGTAGATTGACATTAGTCATTTAATTATGTCAGTTGCCTTCTAAAACATACTTGGTAGGGGCAGGTGGTTTTGTTCTTCATGTCCCTGAAGTATCAGCATTAAAGTATACATATCTCACTCCTGTTTGACAGCCCCAATCTCTGCTTCACAGTTGTGTATTGCTGAAGCTTTTGTCAACTAGGTAAATCTTTAAGAATGCGTGGACCAGTGCCAGAGATGAGGGTAATAATTTGTTCCCAGAACCAATAACACCTCATAACTTTTACCCTAGAACAATATTAGGCCTTAAAATCATGCTGCAGGTCCAATATTGCCTATTTTGCACCACATCTTTGGCATCTAAAGAAATGGATTAATGACCTAGTCAGAAACTTGTATCTCACTGAGATATGAAATCCTGCCATTATAATGTCACTTGATAGATTCAAGAATCTGACGGTTTACTTTTTACTTTCACTTTTATCCAGTGTTTCCAACTGATCAATTTCACAGTGACCAAGAAGTTACATTTCAGTTTGATCATTTTGAACAAAATGTGATTTGATTCCTAGTAATTTGGTATTAAGTTGGTCAAACCAGTCAGTGGGAAAGTCATTTGAAACTGTCTTTTATTTCTTTGCAAAGATTGTTTTTTTTTTAATCGGTACATGCGCTTGTGATGACTGCTCCCCAACGATTCCTTGATCATTAATCACTCGACAAAAAATGGAAAATGTTCCCTGAGGACTGACAACACCCAGGTGCTATAACATTCACCAGTCAAACCAGTATCCGGGACCTAAGACGCGTCAACAGTGAGGAATGCAGTCAGCGACCCATAGCTAGACTGCTTGCGTCAGGGCCAGCTAACCAGAGCTGACCAAGACCCTACTCCACCTCCTAGTGGTGGTCCTGGAAACAGGCTGCATCACTGCAGTCTGGCTGAGTGAGTAGGGATCGAAGAGGGAAGGCTAACCCGATCCCAAAAATGCCGTGCTGAAGTCGGATGTGTCTGCCGAAAGGCGCAAATATCGCAGCTTCGCTGTAAACGGACACAACGCAACCAACGTCCTTTTCAGGACAAACTAAGAAGAAGAAGAAGAAACCAGTATCCTATTGAGTAAAAACGTCATTGACTTTTGTTCTTGCACAAATCACCAGCTTTGAGTATCATATACATAATTAATTATTCATGACACGTAGATTTAACCAACTGACAAGCAGATAAAAAACTACAGAGCAATCATTCACTTGATAAAAGTGAAAGGAATAATGAAAAACATTTTGTTTTAAGTAATGAAAAGAAGTTAAGGTGAAATCTGACCAAAGATAATTACTGAGGTAACACAACAAGTATAGATTTAATGTTCAAATAAGTTACAACATACGAGGTGCATTCAGAAAGTAATGCACCACATCGTTTTTCTCAGGAGCTGTTTATTAAAAAAGCATGAAATTTATACACAATATACATGGATATGACATGCAAACATTGGTATTATTCAACATAATCCCCATCAACTTGTACGGCTTTATGCCAGCGCGAAACAAGTGCATGTATTCCTAGCCCGTACCAGATATTGTCTTGATCATGTAGCCATTTCTTCGCTGCATGAATCACTCCTTCATCATCTTCAAACCTTGTCTCACGGAGTGCATCTTTAAGTGGACCAAATAGATGAAAATCAGAGGGTGCCAAATCGGGACTATAGGGTGGATGGGGTAGTACAGTCCAACTCAATTTGGTGATTGCTTCCCGTGTTGCCAGACTTGTGTGAGGTCGCGCATTGTCGTGAAGGAGAAGCAGGTCTGCTGGATTCTTGTGCGGCCGAACTCTGCGAAAACGTTGATTGAGTTTTTTTTCAGTGTCTTAATGTAAGCTTGCGAATTGATTGTCTCTCCTCTTGGCATAACGTCCACAAGAATCACGCCTTCAATGTCCCAAAAGACAGTGATCATGACCTTTCCAGCTGAAGGAATTGTCTTGAATTTCTTTCTTCGTGGTGATTGCGGATGATGCCACTCCATTGACTGTCTTTTTGTCTCAGGTTCAAAATGATGTGCCCAGGTTTCGTCATTTGTAACGATCTTAGCCAAAAAGTTCTCTCCATCAGCATTGAAACGCTCCAACAATTCAGAAGAAATCGCTTTCCTTTGCAATCGGTGGTCATTTGTGAGACTTCGAGGAACCCATCTTGCGCAAACCTTAGAAAATCCGAGAGTTTTTATAACTGCATTTGCACTACCAATGTTGACTGACAGCTGTAAGGCCAATTGTTGAGTAGTGATTCGCCTATCAGTAAGAGTAATGCCCTCAGCGCATTTCAACATTTCTGCGTTGGTGGCTGTGGCAGGACGTCCACAGTGCGGCCGATCAAGCAGCTCCGTATCTCCACTTCCTGATTCTTTGATTCTCTGAACCCAGCGACTGACTGTACTCCTGTCGACTGCAAAACTTCCATACACATCACATAGACGCTAGTGAATGTTCACAACAGTTTCCTTCTCTGCAACGAGAACTTCTATCACAATTTGCTGCTTATAACGCAAGTTGCTAACACGCTCCATTTCAACAGTTTAGGGCAGCCGTATTATTTTGCCGGTTGCGGTGCAATTTGGTACACACAATTGGCATATGCCATATTTAAAGTGTGCAAAATTTCATGCTTCTATCTTCATTATTAGCTGAGAAAAACGATGTGGTGCATGCATTACTTTCTGAACGCCCCTTGTACTTTTAATACACTAATAAATTACACGTATATTATCTGGCACAAAAATACTGCATGTAAATACAGTTAATTTGTTTGTTTAAAGCTGCAAATAGTAAACATTAAAATGGACACTCAAGAAGCCATCTGTGCATGGTGTATAGGGCTTAGTCTCTTTCTCTTTATTATGCAGTTATAGCTCTTAGATCTAAGTTTAGCTCTTACACCATCACCCTTGTACCTCCTAATTCTCCTATGGATGGGTTTGAAAAAAAATCGAAAATAGGTGATTCGTCTTACGAGGACAAAGGACAAAGAAAATAGTCTACGTTACGGCCACAAGGCCTTCGTCAGGAAAGGAAAGAAAGTGAAGACTAGATAGGACACATAAAAACTAAATAAAATAAAAACTGGGTACTTCCCTGAAGGCAAGAACCGAAATTCTATCAAAATCGCTGTCCTGTTGATAAGCGCGTGGCTGAACAGAAAGCGACTTCCGCCGCCGGATGTACACAATGCATACTAAGAAACGAAAAAACGAAACCGGAAAATAAACTACCCAACGTGATAAAAGTGGGGACTGGAAATAATAAGGGACAGAATGAGTGGGAGATAAATAAATATGAAATAAAAAAAATGTATATGGCATACAAATAGAAGAATAGGATAAGAGTGGAAAGAGTAAAATAGAGCAAGAGAGGAGAGGGTGACCTCAGACAAAGGTGTGAAAAGTGTTGAGACCGGCTGGTTTTAGACACCCCATGCGGTGGATAAGACGGTTCTCAAGCTGTTCTCGGCTGGCAGTGTCAGAGGAGCAGGATCGGATCGCTGTGACCTGGATGTCGATGGGACCATGGTGGTCAGGACCATTGAAGTGTATAGCAACTGGTGTTGACTTTTGCTGAGCGATGTCATTTAAGTGCTGGCTGAATCTGTCCCCAAGTCGTTTGCCTGTTTGGCCAATATAGGTTTTGCAGCAACGTTTACATATGATCGTATAAATGACATTGCGCGATTTACACGTGAAGCTACTAGTGATGGTGTACGTAGCCTTAGGAAAGGACACCTTCTGGGTTGAGATGACATACTTGCACGTGTTGCATCGTGTCCGACCACAGGGTAGTGTGCCAAAGTGAGTGGCATTCTCCTTTTGGGAGACGGCTGTGAACAAGAAGATCCTTCAAGTTCTTGTCACGTCTATATGCCACCAAAGGTGCTTCACTGAATACTTTTTGGGTCAGAGGCTCTGCTTGGAGGATAGGGAGGTGGCGGAAAAGGATCTGTTTGACAGTAGTACTGTGAGGGTGATGGGTCAAGATTAATTTGACTCTATCCGAAGTGGATTTATGGTGAGGTTTGAGGGCCTCCAGACGAGAGATGGGGAGCACACGTTGGAGAGCAGAGGTGAGAACATGTTCTGGATAAAGTCTGTTACGGAAAAAATCCAACATCTCATTGGCTCGTAAGTGGAAGTCATCGTCGTCTTGGCATAAACGGCGGAGGCGGAGAAGTTGTGAAAAAGGAAGGGAGTCACGACAGGCCCGAGGATGAGAAGAGGTATACAGGAGGTAGCTGTGGGCATCTGTCGGCTTGTAGTATACTGAGGTATTAAGGCCGGAGGGCGTGATAGAAATAGTAATGTCAAGGAAGTTGACAGATACTGTGGAGACGAGGGAGGTGAACTTGATGGTGGGGTGAAAGTGGTTCACAAAGTCGATGAAGCGGTGTAAATCAGTCTCAGACATATCTGTGAGACCTATGCCATCATCGATATATCTGCGGTAAAACCCAGGGAAAGGACCGGAGTATTGTTGCCATATCTGATGCTCCAAGTGGCCCATGAATAGACAGGCATAGCTGGGACCCATCTTCTTTCCCATGGCAACACCGCTAATTTGGTCAAAAAACTGACCATTGAATTCAAAGGAATTCAGTTGAAGGACCAGTTCAGCAAGACGGAGAAGAGTGACAGTGGATATAGAAGGGCAAGTGCGTTGGTCCAGAAAAAACTGAAGAGCTCGGAGACCATCAGAGTGGGGAATAGAGGTATACAGAGAGCAGACGTCCAGCAAGAAAAGACGGTAGGAGCGGTCTGCTGGGAGTCGGATAGAGGAGAAAGTTGTAAGAGCGTGATTGGTGTCTTTGATGAAGGAGGGAAGATTCACAACGATAGGCTGGAAAATGCTATCGAGAAAGTCAGAAATGTGTTCAGTAGGACAAGAACAGGCTGAGACAATAGGTCTTCCAGGGTTTTCGATCTTGTGAATTTTGGGGAGCATGTAGAATACAGGCTTGCCCAAAGAGCTGTCATGAATCCTGAGATGAGATGCTTCGGGAGGAAGATCATTACTAGTGATAAGCTGTTTAATCGTGTTGTGTACCATGCGATTGTTAGAGACAGTCGCATCGCTGGTCCTGGACCTGTAAAAAGAGCCATTGGTCAACTGGTTTTTACCTTCACTTAGGTACAAGTCCTTCTGCCAGACGACAATGGCTCCTCCCTTGTCAGCCGGTTTGATGACAATGTCGTCTCTACGGCGAAGAAGGGAGAGAGCACCAGACTCCGCCGAAGTGAGATTGGAATAATGCAATCTACGAGGGCGGAGCTGCTGAATGTCATGGATGGTGTTCTTGATATACAGGTCCAGGGCATGAGAGGCTCCAGGTTTAGGTGTAAAGGGAGGTTTAGTAGAGTCAGAAAAGCGTGCGAAGATGTCGGATTCAGCCTGAGACTGCGGAGTGCTGTCTTTCTCTCTAAAATGGAGCTTCAGCCTCATGCGACGGTGAAACCGATGAACATCCTGGAGGAGATTGTATTGGTCTAGGGTCGGACGAAGAGGAACAAATTTTAGGCCCTTACTAAGAACAGAGCGCTCTCCCTCAGAGAGGGGTAGATCTGGGGGGATGCAGACTACCTGAGTGCATGATGGAGTGGAGGATGGAGGGGTAGCTATTTGGGTAGGGATGAGACGGGATAGTTTATGGTGTTTAGACGTGGAAAGGAACTCATGCAGCTGCCGGTTCAGTGTGTGGATAGTGGTGCGTATCATAGAATAGAAAGGGAAGTTGTTGGAGGTGAGACAACGTAAGCGAAGCAGAAGCTGGGTCTGTTGGGCACTAAGGTCTGATAAAAGGCGGGAGTGACTGGCGGCCACTACGCGCATACGTTGAAAGCCACATCTGGTCTCAATTCGTTGTAGGAGACGTTGTTCCCTAGGATTGAGTGTACCAGCAGATGGATGAAAATTGGAAGAAAATCCATTAGGAAGAATTTTGTGGTGGAGGCAGGTGTGAATAAAGTGGAGATGGGAGGTGAATCTAGTTTTCTTGAAAGTAACGAATGCAAAGTCAATAGCGACACGGGATATATCAGGAGGTAGGGAGCTAAAGCTGGTGGTAACCGACTGATAAAATATTTCAGCGAGGGCATAGTGGGGAAAAGTAAAACGTCCAGAAAATAAAAAACGTAAAATATGAAATAAATAAAATATAAGACGCTGAAACAATAAATAAATAGGGTAGATTGCGGTAATATAAGGTATGAAGGAAGACGAAAATAAATAGGTGAATAGGATATAAAATACTGAGAAAAGGCGATAGGATAGGATCAGGGAGATAAGCAGGATATGTAGATAGAGATACGAGATAACAGAGACACGGTGCAGTCAAAAAAAATATATATAATCGAGGAAGTGGAGGGGAACTGCGGTAAGACGTGGAATAAAAGTGGGGACTGGAAATAATAAGGGACAGAATGAGTGGGAGATAAATAAATATGAAATAAAAAAATGTATATGGCATACAAATAGAAGAATAGGATAAGAGTGGAAAGAGTAAAATAGAGCAAGAGAGGAGAGGGTGACCTCAGACAAAGGTGTGAAAAGTGTTGAGACCGGCTGGTTTTAGACACCCCATGCGGTGGATAAGACGGTTCTCAAGCTGTTCTCGGCTGGCAGTGTCAGAGGAGCAGGATCGGATCGCTGTGACCTGGATGTCGATGGGACCATGGTGGTCAGGACCATTGAAGTGTATAGCAACTGGTGTTGACTTTTGCTGAGCGATGTCATTTAAGTGCTGGCTGAATCTGTCCCCAAGTCGTTTGCCTGTTTGGCCAATATAGTTTTTGCAGCAACGTTTACATAAATGACATTGCGCGATTCACACGTGAAGCTACTAGTGATTCCTTTCCTGACGAAGGCCTTGTGGCCGTAACGTAGACTATTTTCTTTGTCCTTTGTCCTCGTAAGACGAATCACCTTTTTTCGATTTTTTTTTTTTCAAACCCATCCATCGTATTCCACGTCTTACCGCAGTTCCCCTCCACTTCCTAATTCTCCTACCACTACTTCTTACATCAATATGCCAAGTTCTTACAGTACCTACAAGTCGAGCTCTTGCAACATCTATAAGGCAGTCTCTCACATCATCAGCTATCATCTTTTGCACACTGTCAGCAAGCTCATCTTTATATCTATTTGAACAACTACAAGTCAATCTCTTATATCACCTGCAAGTCTAGCTCTTATATTAAATGTCCCTTGCACAGCAACAAATCAATAAACTTACATTATCTGCCGTTGCAGCTTTTGTATCAATTTTCTTATTTCATCAACTTAATTCAATCTCTTACACCGTCTACAAATCTGGTTTTTACATAAATTTAGTGTTACAAAACCTACAAGTCAGTTTAATACATCATCCAAACTATCACCATCTACAAGTTAGAACTCATACTAATTTTCTAATATATAATCTACAAATGCATTCTTACATCAATTTCTAGAGGCATTTTTAATCTTACCAAGAAATCCAGCTCAACCTTAATTTACTTGAGTATTTCTTAAGATTAGTTATAAATTCCATCTGATCTTCAATAATAACATTTAAAATCCTTGCATTTTGGTGGAATTAATATTTTTTATCACACAATAAGTGTAAAATAAAAAACAAATATTTATAATCATGAAGGGAGAAAAGAAATTGAATATGTCTTCATGTTATGTTTGTTCATAAAGATCTCAAAAAATAATATTTTTCATACAGGAAAGAAGGAAATAAATAGTTATTCTAGCATTCTTCAAAACATTACCTTAACTGTAAACTACATACAGTATTTGACCTCTCTTTCATCAATACTGCTTGTAGCCACAGTATAGTCTATCCTTTTCACGAAATACGTCCAACTGACATTGGTTTGGTTTGGTTTTAAGGACTATCTTCATTGCACATGGACAACTCCATCAGTGCTCCGATCTCCTCCCTTAGATCACAAAAGGAGGATCTCAGCACAGTGCACAAACTCTATGGTACCGGCGAGAATCCCAGATTGTTTGTATAGGAATCACACATTCTATAAATATTTTTGTTGTGGGTAGGTTTCTAATTTTTGCCAGGGCAACGGCCTGATAGGCCTACTCTTTACGATTACCAATTGCCATGGGATTTTTAACACGGGACCTCCTATTTTTTCGCTCTTATCCGAGAAGGCTAGGCATCCAATCTCACTACACAGGAGACCAGTGGGGAGTATGACATCATTAGGACCACTGGTTCTGACAACATTTTTCCATAAATTATATTCCTTCAACTGGGAATCGAACCCGGGAGCTCGAGATGGACGCCATACCTCTTAGCCATTCCGACCCCCAAAATGATGTGTATATATCACAGATTCCTAATTTGTGTGTTGAAGACTCCACCTAGGTGTAGTATAATGATCTACTGAAACTATAGAGTGTGAAAGGACAGTCAAGAACAAGGGCACTTAAGAGGCTCGTCGAAAGGAGCACCAGGAAAATAAGCAGCTGAGGGCTGTCACCTCAGGGGCGCATTCCCATAGTCAGTTATGACTGAAGGGGCTATTATTATAAGAGGCTCGGTGAAGCTGCGGTAAGGGCATAGTGTTGGCTGTGGAGCAACGGCTATGGAATTCAGGACAGTAATTCTTTTACAACATAATTGTTACTTTTCACAACTGCCTCAAGCTGGTAGCATAGATAAAGCCAGGAGTGAAGTTGAAAGTCACAACCAAGGTGGAATGGGTTCAATTCCTAGCACAAGCTGGAAAATACAACAGGAGGCTGACACTTGGGAGTCATGACTGAAGTGGGCCTGCCTTCCTTAGAGTGTAAAGGAAATTAAACAGCCGAAACACTTGTCCAACGGGGGACTACTTCTGATAATCAGATTGCCTCCTGTTGTAATGCTCTGTATAGAGTTACATATTATCATATAGTTTATTGCTTACGTCTCATGTTGTGTTATTCATGCAGAAATAAAGCACTAAGCCTCTTATGATGGCATGTGACTGTCTCCATTATTTTATTTTGAACACAAAAAAATTCAATGCCAGCTGGCTATCATTGTTACATCTTTACCAGAGCCCCACTAACTTTCACTGTTAGGCTTACAATGCAGCCTCCCCCAGTTTCTAAGGAAAAAAGAGGGGGGGGGGGGGGGGGGGGGGAGAGGAAACAACCCATATCCTTGTCTCATTCTTTTTTTTAAATATCATTATATGGTGAGTAATTAATGCAATATATATGTGTGTTACCTGCCTTTGACTGATGACGTTTAAAATCCTTCATACATGGTCAACTCAACATTAATACATCAGAAATCAGACAAGCCATTGTTGTTGTTGAACAGAATCAACATCATTGCACTCAGGGCAAACCCAAAGGTGCTCAGTCTCCCTCAGTATATGTCGAAGAATGTGAATGCTAACTGTTCCTATAGCTCGCTGGTTATATACACGACAGATGCATCCTCTCATATGTCCATCTCTGCTAGCCTTACATTTTAAGCTAAATTCCAAAAGTCTTAACCTTGATGATTCATCTACTGCAGTGTCATTCTCTAACAGGCAATCATTAGTTGTTCTCAGTATCTCTCCCTTATCCATATCCAGTGTCCCCACTGTGGGTGCTATTGATGCTAGTCTGTCAGCTCTCTCATTACCACATGCCCCTGCATGACCTGGACTGGAGATCCACTCCAGCTCCTGCAGATTTGAAGCTTCTATGAATGTTTTCCATTCATGCCTTAGCCAACCATTTTGAACCTTTCGAAGCATAGACTGAGAGTCTGACACAATGACTGCCTTTGTAACTGAAGTTTCAGTTAAGGCTGCAGTAGCTGCCTCTACCTCCATTCTCATGCTGGAAGTTGTTATATTGTACGCCCCGCTATGTTCGGCGATGATTCTGCCCTTTACTCTAGGAGAGAAATCCCAATCAGATTTCTCACCATGGATCACAGACCCATTAGTATACACAATGGCATCATTATCCCTGGCATTATCATCTATCAGTTTATTAATTTCCAGTTCTGCTTTCCCATTGCCCCAAGTTCTACACTCTCTGCCAAGGCTGATAAGTTAATCCAGTTCTCATCTAACTTACTCCACTCTTCCCCTTTGAATATATCTTCAACTGTGGTCACCTGCTTGATCGTTGTCTGTGCCATCCATGACATTGCCCTCTTTATTCTTACTCCCCTAATGTCAGCTATGTTTCCATATCTTGCAAATATAAGCAATAGTAGACTATGTTAAGACAGAAGCAGGTTAAGGAAGAAGTAAACATGAATCTTTACAAGATGGTACAAATATAACAATAATACATACGCTTCATTTGTCATAGAGAATATTCTCCAGAAAATAAAATATAGTAAGTGCAATTCATTTAACACAATTTACAATAGTATTGCATTTTTTTTTTTCTGAAGGCTAAGAATGTACAAAGGCTGCCAGCATCAATATCTGAAAATTCACCACGTCTAAAATGTCTTCTGATGACTTCATGAATAACGTGGATCATAACCTGGGGGGGCCAAACTAACTTTATATAATGAAGAAAAGACTGATGCACGTTAACTAGGTTATAAACCTGACAACTATATACCAGTAATTTTAATAATCATACAATTTTTGATATGCTTAACTAGATGCTGAAGGTCTGTCGCAAAAAGAGTCTCAAATACTGAAACATAAAAATAATAAATCATCAGTCAAGGTTAACTAATCATCACAATTGTTTTGGACCACATACTGCCATGTAAAACCATTTGCTACAGAATCCAAGATGTCAAGATTAAATAAAGTGCTTTAGAACAGGCTCCCTGCAAAGATGCTACCTGTAGTAGTGATCCCAAGTTTGCAAACGGGGGGAAAAAAAAAGGATTAATCACTATCATGTTAATCTGTACATCTGTATGTTACCAATACCAGAAAGGGGAGAGAAGAATAGTAGAATTAATCAACATGTATGTACTAAGTAGTAGGTTACTAAGAGAGAACTGGGCATGGGGCCTCCAAACCTATCATGTAAAAACTGCTTACACTATACTACTATCATTGCTGCTATTATGTTTTCATTTCGTGATTACTGTATTTTATGTACTTCTCAAGTTTCATATTTTTACATTTGTTCATTATGCCTTATCAGCTCTTCATCTGTGTTAATATATATTACACGGCTATATTTCTTGACCTTGTTGCCTGTTTGTAACTGTGGCTGACAAAGGGTGAAACCCATGTTTTCTGTGTACCGTTAATTTGTAAAACTGATTCAATACCGTTTTATTTGTTTATATATACATGTAAAAACTGATAGTCTAAAAAATTTAAGAAGTAAAAGGAATCCAAAGCAAGTAATTCAGACAATTCAACTCAGCCATTTAAGACAGGAGAAGGTCCTCTATTACTGAGGTCTATGACAAGACCCAGAGAAAGCCGAAAGGAGTCTAAGCAGTTAAATCACCTTTTTTCTTCTGCTAGAATTTTGCGATTGGGCGCCTGGAATGTATGAATACTTAAAAAACAAGGAAAAACTGCACTTGACATTTGATTAAGCAGAAATTTAAGCAAACAATTATACAGAGAAGGCTTAAATTTTGAGAACACTCAAGTAAAACATATCTTATGTCTTACGACTAAAGTAATGTCTGATATTTTTAATACTTTGACAAATATTTAAATATACAAAGCTGCAAAAAAATCAAATCTTGACAATGTGCTGCCCTTTTAAACTGCTGGTTTTGATTAAGATCCCTATTATTATTCATTATCACCAGAACATTTCAAAATGAATCCACAAGCAATATAACAAATTCCTCTGAATCTGAAGACATTCAGATTCATTTAAGAATGAAACCTGAGATGTCATGACAGCACAGAAAATCACAAGTTCTAGAGTACATAACTAACCAGAACATATGTATGCCACATAAAAACTGTAAAAATATTAATTCACATTTTTAAAATGTCTTGAAATGCTATTTTCTGTTACAGTATAAATGCTGAAGCATAGGTTTAAAAATAAAAAAATATATGGCATCTACTTTATTTCCATTCTTAAAGATCAAATATGGTGGAACCTTCCTAGGAAATACTGGGTGCCTTTTTCCCCTCATAAAATGCAAAAATGAACAACAAATACACTGCTGTCACATGCCAAAGCACACGATTATTCACTGAAACAGTTTACCTAATGTCACTGACAGCATGTCTCTCATTGATTTAACCTGATTACTGTCACAGACTTAGGACATGTTCAGGACATTTCATTCAACCAACTGCCCAAGAATTAACTGCATGCAAATTTCTGAACAAATGAAACAGTATGCTTAGCCAGTTTTGTTATTTCTGCTGTATTAATTATTTAGTGCTTTTCAGTAACTTCCTGCATGACAGGATGCTATCTCTATCAAGATTCAGTTCAATTATTCAATACCTTTTAGTTTGTGAAGATAATAGGCAGAGCTGATTCAGGCCAAGCCGTCCGATCATGTGACATCTGATTCAGGCCAAGCCGTCCGATCATGTGACATCTGTTCTATGCCTTTCCATGTCTTCTTTATCTCTTTAACATCTGTCCACAGTTCCCCCCCCCCCCCCCCTCTTCCTGTGGTTTTTGGTCTCTCTCTCTACCTCTCTTATCCAGACTGAGAACTGCCTTGTAATGCTGCCTACAGTATTCTCAATGTTTATCCTATCTAATGCCAGCATCTTATTTACAACTCTTGTTCCACTGGCACTTGTCTTGTTGGTGTCATCAGTTCCATACTGGTCATACCATTTCAATTATTCTGTTCATCTCATGCATCCATTTATAAAAGCCTGTAACTTATTGGTTGTTGTTTTTGTTGTTCTCCATGTTTCAGAGCCTTACAATAGGACTGACTTGATATTCAAATTAAGATGTTTAGTTTTGTGTTGGACATAAATTTCTCTACAAAGATACTGGCATGGACATTTAATGAGAACAGGGACTAGGCACACAAGCAAGATGCTGCCATTGCAGAAGATGAATATGCAAAATAGGGTCAAAGCAATTACTATATCATTGTGAAACACACAATTTTACAAATACAATGTATTCTTTGTTTACAAGAGTTCTGTGTGCACAAAGTTATGCAATTGGATTTCTAGCAGTTTAAATTCTCTTTATGCACCCACCTCAAAGTTATGCATTTGGGAATTTCCAGGTTAAAAATTCTCGCCAGTTACCAGATTGCTGACCAAGCTATGTAGGTGTAAATGACGAGTTATCACTTTTTTTATCAAGACATCATGCTTTGCATGTGAATATAACTTGTATGTGAATTTTTCAGCTATGCCAAGGGGACATAATTTTAAGTACACTGTTTCCTGGTATTGAGATTTCAATTTGGTTAGCTTTTTGTTATGTGAATGGTTAATTAAAATTTGATATTAGCTGCATATATTATTTTCAAAGTTATTGAGCTTTAATAACAACACATTTTTACTGATATAAAGTGACTTAAAAAATAATGGCCATTAAATGCACAAACTTGTAGTCCAGCTTATATTGGAACAAACACTAGAAATGATTAAGCTCTACGATGATAATAAACTTTCATTAAATAAATCTAAAGAAGCAATGGCTCCTAGGTTTGTCCTATTGTACATGTTTGTCCCTATCCCAGAATCTGAAATTCTTGGGGACAGCCATGTTTCGGAAATCAGATTTTTCCAGTTTTTGGATATCGCCTAAAGTGGTCCAAATTAGCCCAAGTCGCCTAACAATCAGTTCGGAATATTTTGGTTTTCGGGTGTTCGAATTCTGGGATACGGACCTTTACTAGTGGTACTGAGAGTGCACGGAAAAGCAGTTCTAGAATTTCAATGAAATTGGAACACACTTTAAGCCTTACTTGTGTAAGGTGTTGGAATCATAGGACATACAAGAAGTCGTTCTTACACAGTTAGTTGTATTTTTGTTCTGTACATATTATTATTGCTGATACTCAGTATTATAATTAAAACATTGTATTAACACAATTCATATATTTTCTGGGATGGTGCAATGCATCGCCCTATTTTAAATTTATATAGCAGTAAAAAACCTGTTCCATTTACAAATTTTTCATTAATACAAGAATTTCAAGAACACATCTGTTGCATAAACAGAGAACTTACTGTATTACATAACCACTAAAAAGTTATTACTCTTGATTAATGTAGAAATTGTGCACAAATCCAACCATCTTGTGCTGGCACAACCATATATCACAGAAGAATGGAAACCTGGATAAAGAACGGAGGGAGGAAAAGGTAACCAAAAATATTGCTGAAATAATGAAGCTAGAAGAGACTAGCAAACAAACAATATGGACATAAGTAGACAGAATATTGTGGACATTATAACCAAACAAATATATAGTCTTCCTTTTTTTTTTTTTTCAATCAAATATAGAAGAAAAAAACATCATCATCATCATCGTTCTTATCTCCTTTTTCACTTCTTATGGTGCACCATAGAGCCATCACTGCAGATGGTCACTTCAGGAAGCACAAACTCTTGTAGTTATGGTTTCTGTAGCAGTTTGTTTGACATGATGGAGTTACCACCCCAAGCTAGTCACCTTTTACGGCACGCTTAAGGGAGCAGTGCTTCTATTCATTCTTTGTCTCCTCTCAGAACTACATGGGGCACACAAAGAAAAAGTATGCATTGACCAAAATACTATCCACACAAAAAAAAAATGATAGAAAAATTTTGAAGATTGGGATTAGTCGATTCTAATAATATGTAACCTCATGAATTTTAAAATGTCAAAATTAATAGCTTGTACACACTCACAGCAGCTGCATTTTAACTTTGAATATTGCATTTCCTTAAGAAGTTACACATTTTTCTATAACTTGCTTGTTTTTTCAACAATAAACAAGAGATTTGAAACACACACTTTCCACTGCATGATAAAACTTTTTTTCAGATCAGACCGTAATCTTATTACAATTTTGATTTATTGCAAATAATAATTGCAAATATTTTTACCACTTTTAGACACTAATTTTAAAGTTCTATAGTTCAGTATCTGCAGCTATCTTTGCCTGCCTCACAACACGTGTTTGGGGAAACTCCGAACTCAGAAAGAAGACCAAAGCTGCGATATATAATGCCTGCATCACCAGCACACTCCTATATGGCAGCGAGACATGGACAACCTATGCTAAGCATGAAAGAAGTCTCAATACCTTCCATCTACGATGTCTATGCCACATCCTCAGTATTTCATGGAAAAACAAAGTGACAAATGTCGAGGTGCTGTCATGTGCTGGCCTTCAAAACATGTATACACTGCTTAGATAGCGCAGACTACGATGACTTGGCCATGTCTGCCACATGGAAGATAGTCACATCCCGAAAGATATCTGCTACAGACAACTGGCAGATTACAAACAAACAGTTGGGTGACCACAGCTGAGATTCAGAGATGTGTACAGGAGAGACATGAGGACGCTGAACATGAATCCAGCACCCTGGGAGGATGAAGCTGCCAATTGCACCAAGTGGCAATGCTATGTACGGCGCCACCACAAGTTGGGTGAAAAGAAACTCTCACAGCAAGCCCAAGAGAGGAGAAAATGTCAAAAGGAACACCAGGAAAATAAGCAGCTGAGGGTTGTCACCTCAGGGGTGCATTCCCATAGTCAGTTATGACTGAAGGGGCTATTATTATTATCACAGTTCAGTATCTACTAAATTAATCATAAATATAATCTGACAAGTTTTAAAATACACTGATAAGCTTCCAATTCACAATGAGTGCTCACAAATTTAAAATGATATAGTTAATGTAGCATTAAAATCCAATAGAGCTATCCTTTCCACAGCAATAAATAGCATTATACCATCAAACGCTTTGTTAAGCATAACTATTATTGTTGTAAGTTAAGGCTCTGAATTTTAATTAAAATCTTGCCATTATTTATGAAAATATTATTTTCACAGGAGCTCCTTGCCCTTAACCCAACTATAACATGAAGCTACATATTCACCTGCTTAAATTCAATAATTTTCTCCACTGTCCAAAAATTACTTCATATAATTGTCTGGCATGAGCAAATAAGTTTGCTACTAGCTCTGTACTCATAAATGTAATGTAAAGTGATTTATAATTGTAGAAAAAATGCTTACTTCAGCATATGAAATATGCGTGACTCCAGATATCCTAGCATTAGTTGTCATATAACACTTTAATGTAAGTAAAAGACAACATTTTTTTTTTAATGCATGATGAAAAAGATCGTTTGCTCATGCAGTTGAATGAAATGTCTTCAGAGTATAAGAATTAAGTAGGTGTTAAAAATAAACACTATTGTATAGTGTAAAGTCACATGCCATTTATAGTCACAAAATCAAAGGTTTACACGTTGAATTAAATGATCAGATAAAGTTCTCAGTTTTAATATAAACTACTATATTCTACAGACAAAGTTTTTAAAATTATGAGTACACTCACTGGTCACTAACTTTGGTTTCAATAAAGGTGTCAGAGCCTTAAAGAAAATACTGGTAGCTGCTTCATGAGTGACAATGTTGCTGCTTATGGTAGAAAATCCTTCCTATGTACATTATAAAAGCCACACATTGGGATAATATTCAGTATTTGGCATTGAAAAAATGAAGGCTATTAAATGACGAGGAACTGGCCTACAATAAGCTCTCTAAGCTAACAGTTAATTATTGTATGGATGGATGTCATACAATTTGTTGTACACAATGAACAAATTTCTAGTTTGGATGTATACATGAAAACTCAAAGATGGCAAGTTAGACTTCTATACAAGTACACACAAAACAATTTACATTCCCACACAAAGCATTAAAACAACAAAGATGGCAAGTTAGCAACATAAAATGCATTTTTAAAAAAAAATGGTAAGTTATATTTCCATACAGCTATACAAATTCATTTTTTTTTAAAAATAGATAAGAAGTTACACTTCCACACTAATGATAATTCATACCTCAGCAAAAATGGTAAATTCCATCTCCACTCAGACTGCCAGTTACACTTATCAATCAGTGCATATTTAGATGTGTATTATACAGACAAATAAAACAAACATCTAGAACAAGGTAAACTTTGCTCGTTCATTTGATTGTACTGAGGTAGTATA
Organism: Oreohelix idahoensis; assembly: GCA_024509875.1. Classification (NCBI taxonomy): domain Eukaryota; kingdom Metazoa; phylum Mollusca; class Gastropoda; order Stylommatophora; family Oreohelicidae; genus Oreohelix; species Oreohelix idahoensis. The sequence continues at coordinate 532,316 of JAMPIV010001149.1, forward strand.
AAATGAGTTTCCACTGCTTTTATCACTTCTTGAAATAAGTGCATCTTTTTCTCATGGTGAGGAAACATCTTTCATGATGCTTTTATCAATATTTGAGGACATTTTTTCTGCCCATGAATGACTGTTCCCTTTTTATTCTTAAGGAGCATGGGAACAAAAAACTGCAGCTTGAGCCCAAACAATAAAGCCTGAGCCAAAGTACTTTCAATACTGGTGCAGCAGTGGCTTCTATAGCATTTTATTTGACATGATGAGGATGATAGCCACATGAATAACCACACTTTAATTGCCTCTGACAGCATGCCTGTGGGAACAGTGGTCTGATCTTTCTTTATTTACTCAGAGACTCCTGTAAACCTCAATTGGGTTTTCTGCAAATTTTGCTTATAACCTTAAGTGTATGTGCATAGTGATGTTTTATATTCCATGATTTCTCCATTAGCAGTCAAGAATTGTGAATGTTTTAGGAGCAAACGTTTCCAATTGGAGAAGAAACTTTTCTTCCTGCCTCAACTGGGTAGCATTTGTGAGTGACCTCTAGATATGCAGGACAACTGTGAATACTGAATAAAAACCTAGGGACCCAAAGATGCAGCAATAGAGAATGCAGTCAGCGACTCATAGCTTGACTGCTTGCGTCAGGGTCAGTGAACCAGAGCTGACCAAGACCCTACTCCACCTCCACGTGGTGGTCCTGGAAACAGGCTGCATCACTGCAGTCTGGCTGAGAGAGTAGGGATTGAAGAGGGAAGGCAAACCTGGTCCCAAAAAATGCCGTGCTGAAGTCGGATGTGCCGGCCGAAAGGCGCAGATATCGCAGCTCCGCTGTAAACAGACATAACGCAACCAACGTCCTTTTCAGGACGAACGAGGAAGAAGAAGAAGAATAAAAACCATGGACCAAAACAGGTGGTTGTCACTGAGAATTAGGTGGGGTAATTGTGGGATGGCATTTATAGTTACTAAAAAACCTCAAAAGCCTTATTGTCTTTGTAGTCGTGAATCAAAACAGCTTCCATAGGTAAATTAACCACTTGTTGAAGGATGGAAAATTAGAAAACATCACAGGGAAACGTGGAAAAAAAGGTTTGTTAGATAATATGAAATCCTATATATCAGAACAGGAGCACTATATTCTAATAACTACTGAATCGTTTATTCCAGAGGAAATGAACGTGAAAGAGATTTTTGGCACAATCAGATCGAGTCCTGTTAGTTGAATTTAATGATAGGCCACCAGATATTAATTTTATACAGATAATACACATCTATAGCTGATAGTACAGACAAGAAATGCATTCTGCAAAGAACTGACATGGTTGTGGGACAGTGCAAAACACTTGAGAGAACTATGATACATGGAGGCATCAATGCACAGGTTGGTAATGAAAAAGTGAAAGATATGAGTGGCTAGGGCTTGGGAGAAAGAAATGTGAGAGGTAACGAATAGGTAGACAGGTCAAGAACACATCATGACATTATAGGAAACACCTGGTTAAGACAGAATCCTAGGTGCCTCTGGACATGAAAAAACTCAGCAAACAGTGTTTATAATCAAACTTACTGCATACTGATGTGTAGGAGGTTAAGAAACTGGTATTTGTAAAAGCTAGTCCAGCAGCAGACTGTATAAGTCATGTTTCAGTATTGGGAGTTTCAAAATTTGTCAAACTAGATTTAGCATCACTTAAAACAGATAAGAAAATGAGTGAGATATAAAACATTATAATATAAAGTATATTTTTTCTGCCCATTAGCAATAGTTTGCAATAGTTTGGTTTGGTTTAAGGACTATCTTCATTGCACATGAACAACTTCATCAATGCTCCAATCTCCTCCCTTAGATCACACAAGGAGGATCTCAGCACAGTGCATGAACTCCATAGCACCAGCAAGAATCCCGATGTGTGTATATAAGAGTCACACATTATATAAATATTTATATAGACATATATTTAGACAAACAATCAATCAATCAATACCCTTTAGCTCCCCAAGGAGCATAGGCCTTCAACAAACACATGCCATGTCTTCCTGTCCTGTGCCATCCGCTCAAGCTCTTTCCATGTTTTCCTCATCATTTTCACCTCTGTTTCCAGTTCTCTTCTCCATGTCAGCCCTAAAGAACATGAGGAAGGAAAAACAATGCCCTCTCAAATTTATAAAGGACAAGCAAGGCAAATTGCTTACTGCCCCGAAGGAAGTAATGGAAAGATGGAAAGAATATTTCTCAGAACTCCGTGATGGTGAGCAAGGTAAAACATCAGAAATGATAACCACTAGCACAGAAGAGGAAACCAATGGTGATGAAGATGACATAAAGATGGAAGAACTGAAGGCAGCACTAGAGAAAATCAAGATGGGCAAAGCAGCAGGGCATGATGGTATAACACCAGAAATGGTTAAGTACATGGGAGCATCAGGCAACCTGTTACTCTTAAGGGTCCTACAGGCAGCATGGTGCAACAAGACCATACCAAAGGATTGGGAGATCGCCATCATAACACCAATTTTCAAAAAGGGTGACAATTGACAGTTTGGAAACCATAGAGGCATATCCCTTCTCAGTGTCCCTGGAAAAATCTACTCTAGAATCCTAGAGCAGAGACTCCGACGCCTAGCTGAGCCAATTGGATGAGGTCCAGTGCGGATTCCGAGCAAACCGAAGTACTCAAGACCTAATCTTCACACTCAGACAGCTGAGTGAAAAGGCCCTTGAGTTTAAGAGTGAGATCCATCTTTGTTTCATAGATCTGGAAAAGGCGTTTGACAGGGTCCCCTGGAGCAAACTTTGGGACTGTTTGGCAAGGAAGAATATTCCAGCACCTCTGATTCATGCTATACAGAGCTTCTACAAGTCTTGCAGAAATTATGTGAGGACAGCAAACCATAAGTCAGAAGAGTTCAGGACCACCACTGGTGTAAGACAAGGTGATATCCTATCACCTTACCTCTTCATACTCCTTATGGACGATGTCATCAAGGCATGTAAGGAGAGAACAAGAAAGTATTCAGTGGGGTACTGGAAGATGAGACAGGTCTATATTTCAGAGCTGGCATTTGCTGATGATGTTGCCCTGATTGCTAAATCAGAGGCACATCTCCAATCCAACCTGCAAGTCTGGAAGGAAGAGCTGGAGAAGAGAGGGATGGTCATAAGCAGCTCTAAAACAAAATCCATGGTAATATCACGAGAAGAAAGAAGACATCAGATTAAGCTGGGAGAACAGGTCCTGGAGCAGGTCGACCACTTTAAATACCTCGGAGCTATTATAGACCGAAAGGGAGGCATCAAAGAAGAGTTGGCCACTCGAAAAGCAGCAGCTGGGAGACTTTTTCAGGCCATAAATCGAGGATTCCTCAGCAAGAGAGAGGTTGGTAAGAAAACAAAGATGGCTGTATACCGCTCCACCTATGTCCCAGTCTTAACATATGGATGCGAGTCATGGGCAATGACTACAACCCATAAAAGCCAGATCCAAACCTCAGAAATGAGGTATCTGAGGAAGGTGGTTGAAGTAACAAGAAGAGACATGGTACGCAACCAGACGATACGTCAAGGCCTAAAATGCCACCCCATACAGACCCAAGTAGAACAGTCCCAACTAAGATGGTTTGGCCATGTCTGCAGAATGGGAGAAGATCGGCTACCACGACAAGCATGGGAAACAAAGAGCCAAGGATCCAGACCCCGAGGACGACCCAGAGTCCGCTGGGAGGACAACATTAGACAATCTTTGAAGGACCGAGGACTAGAATGGAACCAGGCCAGGAGGAAGACAGCCGATAGAATAGTCTGGCGCTCTCTCTTCCAAACCTCTACACCTCACGGTAGAAGGGGAACGACTAAGTAAGTAAGTAAGTTCTCCATGTCAGTCCTGGAGATTTTCCTAGACGAAAAAAGGTTAGTCGGCAACCCAGACTCCTTTCGGCTTTCTCTAGGTTGCTTCATGCACCTCCTTTCCAGAGGACCTTCTTCTGTCTTGGGCGGCTGAGTTGATTTATATTCTGTATTTGACTTGTCCATGTTTGTTGAAGTTTTTGTGGTAAAAAGTTTTTTACAAGATGGGGTAACCAGCCCCATGCCCAACCCTCCTTAGTCGCTTTTTACGACATGTCTGGTAGGGTACAGTGTTACTATTCTTTGCTCCCCTTTCGGGCCCCGGTAACACACGGGTGATAGACAAACAATAGCAAATGCTAAAGGAGTCAATGCACCAAACATGAAAATACATCCTACCAGCAATATAGAGGACTGCACAGGAGAAATAGATCACATATGACATTTTACAACTGATGGACACAAGAAGAAAGAATAAACAAAAGAAAGAAGAATATGAAAGACTAAATAAAAATATAGTAAGAAAATGTCAGACAGCAAAATAGGCCTGATCCTTACAGTTCCTGGGGCTCTAAGAAAAAAGAGAACTATTGTTTCCTCAGACATGTCATAATATATGTCTATATGTTGTGCTTAAGCTGACAATCTAATCATGTAAAAATATTGCTACAGAAACCACCGCGTCAAGAGCACTTTTCATTATATGGAATGTTGCTTTTACCAGAGCTATTTTACTCATTATGGTACTTGAATATGAATCCCAAGCTGAAAGTTAATCTCGATATGCTTTACAGTCCAAGAGTTCTAACATCAACCTAGCATCCTTCTGTATACACATCATACTTAACTAATATCCATGGCAACAAGTTATTGTTATTGTTGATCAGTATCGATGTCATTGCACTCTGGGCAAACCCATAGGTGATCAGTCTCCCTTAGCAAATGTCGAAGGGTATGAATGCTAATTGTTCCTGTTGCGCACTGGTTGTATACATGCCGAATGCATCCTCTCATACGTCCATCCCTGCTGGTTTTACCTTTGATGCCAAATTCCAAGTCTTAGCCTTGAGGATTCATTGATTGCAGTGTCATTCTCTAATAGGCGATCATGAATTGCCCTCAGTATTTCTCTCTTGTCCAGTGCACCTTCTATGGGTGCTCTTGAAGCTAGTCTGTCAGCTCTTTCATTGCCATGTACCCCTGCATGACCAGGACAGTAGATCCATATCAGTTCTTGAAGATTTGATGCTTCTATGGAAGTTTTCTATTCATGTCGGAGCCATTCATTTTGGACCTTTCGAAGCATGGATTGAGAGTCTGATACAATAACTGCCTTTGTTAATAAAGTCCCAGACAGCCGTCTTAAGTTCTCATGTTGGAGGTTGTTATCATGCCAGCATTATCATTTATCAGCTGATCAATTTCCAGCTCTGCTCTCCCTTTGGCTCAAGTTCTGCACTCTCTACCAAGGCTGATGATGACTTGCTGGTAGTTCCTTCCAGCTCTCAACAAGTGATTCTGTTAAGTTATCTTGTGTTGTCTAGACTTTGTTGAGGCCTCCTTGTTATAAATGGTATGGTTCAATGAACACCAGATTAAATGAATTCTACTGTATATTTGTGAAGTATCACAATACTGGGGAGAGTTCACAAAGTAGGCCTTTTGAGGCCCATTTGTGATAGTAAAATTAATATCAAAATCTTGTGAAATCATAATCATCCTGTGTCTATGCACTTACTGAAGCCGCTACAAAGGAGCTCCACTCCTTTCTCTTCTTAGCCCTTTTAAAGCATTCTTCCTTCTTTCACTTATGCTGTCATCATGCTCTTCTCAGTAGTCATCTCCTCCTTTTAATTAATGGGAGCAACCCCATCTTTCCTTCCTGCAAGAATATATGTAATACTCCATGCCTTGCAAAGCAATGGAATATACTTGAATGTATATGTGTGTTTATGTAACAAAGAATAAATCAAAATAACATGATAATCTGATATCTAAGCCTGCATTTGTGAATGTTGCTATCCGTAAATACAGCAGGCAAAGACAAGCCTAACAAAACAAAATCAAAGAAAAGTAAAGAAATCAATAACTAAGCCTGAGGTAGCAAGCATTTTAAATCAGGGTTTAAATAACAACTGTGAGTTAATAAATCATAAGGTAAGTAGATGTTTAGTGACTTGACATAACATTCACATTTTAAACTATGGACATGCAGCACTCATTTTTACAATATTTTCAGGACAAATTAAACCAGTTCATCACTCATTTTTACACAAAACCATATGCTGAGCATTTACTTTTATGAAGATAAAAATATATTCAACACTCATTTTTGCAAACACAACATACTTCACACTTACATTTATGAATATACAGTATTTGAAACTAACCACCAATGCATGAGTATATAAAGTAGTTATGAATAAGAACAGATATTTGTATATATCAGAGCTGAGCATATCACACATACTGGTGAATTGAGTGTTCAACAAAGTATGCATAAAAATCTTTACAAAAATTTAAAGTGTAAGTAAAAAGAACTTCTTTCATAAACACATCATATCCAGGATTTAATTATATATCTAAATATTCACAGCTGAGGACAAACACTGAGCTAAAATAAACTATTGTTCAAAGTTCCAACTGTTGTTATGCTTTACAGATGTAATGCTGCAATAAGATTGCATTGTGAGATATTTTGCACTGCGCTTTAAAATATACTTTAAAAAATGCAGCAGAACATTTAACTACAACATTCTGACATAAAGTTTTTTCACAATACTTCAACAGGCATGACAAAAAATTCTGAGCACACTAATATGTACACATACTAAAAAGAACTGTCTTATATGTAGTTGGTGCAGAAACAACCAGTTACTTTCATTCAATAAATTTACAAAAATTGTTACTTCAGTACTGAATTCGTGATTTAAAAAAACAAAAAACACATTTAGTTTACACCTTCAAAAATAAATGTGTTAAACATGGCACTTAAGTAGATCTAGGGTTGCTCAAATTTGTAAGAAGGGACTGCCTTAGGAAGATTTGGCAGTGTGTGGTCAACATTGCCATTTTCCCGCTAAATGTTGAAACAAAATAACTGAAATGAATACATAAGCATATGACTAATACGTTTTGCAATTAAACAAAATGGAAAAAGATACAATAAAACATTACCTAGTAACCCTCCAAATTGCTACAGTGTAGAGAGAGATCAATCTAGGATCACGGAAGGGGGATCCACTATAAACACCATATACATTAAACAATGCCACAACAAGCGGCCGGTATTATAGCCAAGAAGAACCAGCACACAAGAAAAACAACCAATATAATATGCTATATAGAATGATGAATGTTATATACCCTAATTATAACCCACATGGGGTTGAGCTGAGTATCCCATGCACATGACAAATATGTTTTCATGTGCATGGTCCAAAAACCAAAACCAAATAAAAAAGCTCCACATTTAAGGGGGAAAAAGATATCCTCCTGTAAATCTGAGAAGCATAAAGCCTTGCAATGTACTTTTCTAGATATTTCAAAATGTCCACAAAATTCTTCTATGCTTATAGAAGCCAAACACAATAGCCTACTGATAAAAGCCTCAACATTCTTCACCGCAAGTTGTTCCCTGGGGTCTATGAGGAAACAAAGAAAGAAGAGAACTACTGCTCCATCAGGCATGTCGTATAAGGTGACCAGTATGAGGTTGTGCAAAGGGCTGACACGCTTATTGTGAAAAACAAATTACTACAAAACCTTCCATGCTTCGAAAGGTCCAAAATGGATGGCTCCGACATGAATAGAAAACTTCCATAGAAGCATCAAATCTTCAAGAACTGATATGGATCAACTGTCCTGGTCATGCAGGGGTACATGGCAATGAAAGAGCTGACAGACTAGCTTCAAGAGCACCCATAGAAGGTGCACTGGACAAGAGAGAAATACTGAGGGCAATTCATGATCGCCTATTAGAGAATGACACTGCAATCAATGAATCCTCAAGGCTAAGACTTGGAATTTGGCATCAAAGGTAAAACCAGCAGGGATGGACGTATGAGAGGATGCATCCGCCGTGTATACAACCAGTGCGCAACAGGGACAATTAGCATTAATACCCTTCGACATTTGCTGAGGGAGACTGAGCACTTATGGGTTTGCCTGGAGTGCAATAATGTCGATTCTGATTAACATTAACAAAACCTTCTACCATAAGAGCATGTGAATGTTTGGTGCAGGCTTCCTGCAAGAGGACCAGCTGCAGTGGTTCTACATGCTTTATCGGGAACAACAAAGAAATGATGATAGTGATTTGTTCCATAAAATGTGTTTTTGTTGGTGAAATATGTGTTAAGCCAGTTTAGTGCTACAATCAAAGCTTTTGTAGTCTTTACCTATATTTAAACTGTGAAAACAGTACAAAAACTCCTGCAAGAACTATACTTTGTTGAACTGTTTTTCAAAACAGATAATTAAAAAAAAAATTGTATTCTGCTCTAGCCATCAATATTCTTTAAGTGTACTGATGTTTTGTTTAACAATTTCTAACTTTGCCATTCCACATTACTCTCACTGCCATGTGCAAGATCTGAAAATTCCCTCTTGCAATCAAGATATTTTCCTTTAGACTATTATTTGTAGCATATATGGGTAAAAAAAGGTAAAGGATTCCGTTTACATGCCCATTGAGGCATATTGTGATTATGGTGTTAGGCCCATATTTTCTCGACCATCGGCACACTAGGGGTGATGTGGTCAGCATCATGACGGCTGCCTTAACATTACCGGAGTTGCTCTGGTACCTAATTCTTGAGGCTGGGTCGACCCCAGAGCCGTTTGTGGTCTAAAAATATCCCACCTCAACTGGGGATTGAACCATGGACCATCGAGCTACCACGGCTCTGTAGCATATATGAGCCATAAATATTATTGCTCTTCCCATCTTTTCAGGAACACACACAGATTTTCTTTTTATGATGAGAAGAACCTCATATTGGAGAACTAGAAGTTCAACAAAGTCCAACAAAGCATGGGAATCAACAAAGTGAGCTAAAAACAATGAGCTCTTCACATCTGAAACAAGAAAGAAGGAGGTTCAACCATCCTGGCTTTAACCCAAATGACAGAGTTACCACCTGCCATGAAACAACCAACAGTATTACATACTAAGGTCACTGTAAAAAAAGATATTGCTGTTTGCAGGTGTAACTATTCAGTGGTTCAAATTTGTAAATTGTTATTCAAAATACCGAAATATATAATTTTGGAAATAATGATCATATAGTTCTTTTTTTTTATTCCCCAAATATAGTAAATCTTGCATAATGTGAGATCAATAAATATTTTAACTGTAGCTTTCAAATTCATATGCCTAAAAAAAACTACTAACATCACAGAAAATCTTTAACATTAAATTTCTTTTTCATAATGTTCCCATAGCTGTCCTCTGCAATAATAGTCACAGTAGTGATGTCAATGGGCATGCTGCTGACCTCTGACCTCTGAAGCCAGAATTCAGTTGGTGGGCAATTGCTGAGAAATTCCCAGTGGTGAAATACTGAGCCCTCTGGATGAGTGCAAAGTTCAATAATACGGAGGCCTGATGGTGACCTGACACAAGCCCTGTTAGCGAGATAACATGAAAATTTGATTTTTTAAAATATATATATTTTTAATTTCCTAAGAATTCTGCTTGAATCAGGCTACATATTACAATTTCTTCTGTGCATGTAGCAATATGCACATCACAAACAATTATTTTCTTGTGGTTTGTGTCATTGCTTTTTATGCAACAGTTATACAAATACTCATTATATGAATACTGTTATGGCAACTACAGAGCAAATTTTAAAGGGTGTAATTAACTTATAATTGGACTTGCTGCTGATTTAATTTTTTAAAAACCTAGTTTCTGTCTGGATAGTTTCCAGAATTAGCATTGTATTTCAATGTCAGTTGAATCAACAAAGCTAATTAAAAAAGTATTCCTAAATACAAGTAAATGTATATTTTATAATAAGATCGTAATCATTTCTGTCTTTACTCCTTATGGAGCCACAACTACAGTTAGTCCCCCTTGTAGAAAGCCTGCATCAAGCATTCATGTGCTGCTACAGTGGTGGTTCTGTAGCTATTTGTTGTTATACATGATGAGATTGTTGTTGCCACCTCCATGCACTATTTAACAAGATAACTAACTTCTGAAAACATTTTTAGACAACTACAATAAAGATCTCTATGATTTTCATTTATTTGTACATGTTTTTTATATTAGAAAGTATGTTATTTATATGCAAACAACAAATTAAAAAGTTTGAGAATTGTTATCTCAGGTACCTTCTAAAATAATTAAACTCCTTATCAACTGTTTGTGTATGTGTGAATGTGTGTATGTCTGGGTGCTGTGGGAGTGTTGGTGGCTGAGTGTGACTGTGTTGATGGTTGTGTGTGACAGAAAACAGTAATTTCAAATACAGTTTGTAAATTTTATTACTGCTGCTGCTATCATTAGGTTAAGAGCTTCATTCTGTCTCCTGTCACAGAGAAGATGATGCTGTGTCACATATGACTTGTTGTGAAATAATGTTCAGTAACATCCTGTGAAATTTCCAATAGTCTCTGAGGAGATGAAAGAGTAGAACAATGACCATTTACCCATTTATGAGGTTTGTATGGGGCAGGCAATGTCATGATATAAAACAAATTGTCACAGAAACCACAATACCAAGAGCACATGACTACTTTGGTGTAGACTATCTGCAGTGAGAGACCAACTACTTATGGTGGCACTATGTATGTTCTGGCAGTAATTGATTGACAGTAAGTTATTCTTTTTGCTATACATCCACATGCCATGATGCCTCCTCTGCCCAATTTTAACAAAACAACTTACTGCCAATAATAGTTGCCGATGAAATACTCTGATGGTGCTACATCTGCCCATGAAAAGAAATAATGAATTCTGTAGTTTTCCAGATACCTTTACACCCGATTACATGAAATGGAAAAGTTTAAAATACTCACCCCTGGAGAGTTGGATTTTTCCTTGAGTCATTTGGGTTTGGTTTGTTAAACCATCTGTATAACAGAAAAAAATCCAATGCATACATTACTAAACAAGAATGTTTCTATGAAACCTATAGTTTTAAATAGAAACCTTTCAAAACTGATGAACCTATTTCCATAAAACAACATTTTAGTTTTATGATGTAAAATGTGTGCATGTCACATGAAAAAGAACTGAAAAATTATAGTAATTTGAATGTTTAAATACATAGAGCAGTAATACAGAACTGAAGCCCAAATATACAGAATACTGGATTCTATCCTTTAACAAAAGATAGTATTCTGACACACCAGGCCCACTATGACATTATTTTTATTTCCAAAATTAGGCAGATAATTGAAAAACTAACTGGATCCCTACTGATTCTTCCAGCCGAATGCAAGGTTGTTTTTTTTTTTTTGCTTTCCACTAATTTGATGCATATCTCCCAGTTGCTGCGACCTCTCATTAATTACGTAACATTCTTCTTTCACAGAGACATCTTCAATGTTGTTGTTTAACTAAGATTGCTGAGCTTTTCGCTCTTTTGCAGCCAATACCAAGTTAAAGAGTCCTTGGTACAGTGTAGATCTCAGCTTTTCCAGTGGCTTTTCTGCCATTCCAAAATGTGTTGAGTTGAAGTCATGGATGGCCAGTTTCTCCAGTTTGGCTTGCATTTAAGGATCATTACATCCGGTCCCAAGCCAGGAGGAAGAAGTGGGTGGCATTCTGTGCATTCCCTGCCATCCAAGGAGGCTCACCAAATATGCAGAACTAAAATACGGTGCTCTGGTTCTGGGCTCTCTCAAGGAATTGTCATGTTCTACACAGAGCCACTTGTTAGCTCCCCCTGCCTACCATGGGGTCCATAGTGAGATCCTCCTGCATGCAGCTAACCAGGTAAAAGTCAGAGTTATGTCTGGGGCTCAAGTGACTCCTCCAAGCTTAGTGTGCAATACTTGGTTCTCAGCATGTTCCACCACAAGGGGAATATCTGGAAGTGTGTGGATGATTTTGAGAGTCAATGAGGTACACCCTCACATTAACCTCACAGACAGAGATTCACAGCCACATCAAAATACTATAGCATTGTGCCTAGCTGGTGGTCATATAAGGATGACTTCAGATATGCCTCCATGCATTACATGTCATTAGATGGTGCATAACACTGGCACTGGATGGCCTTGATCTTTGTTTTCCTTTTTGCAGTTTTGAATATTACTGATATTCGAGTTCCATCACTTTCTATTCTGTGAGTGCCTTCTGTATTTTCTCTGACAACATTACAGCCACGGCTTCACTATGAAATGTACTTTCTTCTTCATGTCCAGAAGATAGAACTATTTCTATTGTGGTTAATTTCTTGTATTTCCTAACACTTTGTTTGGCACAGTCCCAGGATGGCCAAGTTGAATTGTCTTAATTAATTGCTTTGGATGGCTTGTTTATGTTGTTAAAGTATTTTTTGGGGGGCTTTATGTTTCTATGGGATGGGGTAGCCAGCTTCAAGTCAAACTCTCATTAGGCACTTTCTGAGACTTGCCTGTTCCAGTATTACTATTCACTCCCCTTTTAGGCCTTCGTAACAAACAGTGTTTTTGCAAGATACAATCAGCAATTTGTTGTTGTTGTTTTGTTTTATAAAGTATCCCGTTCAACCCTTGATGGGTTATAATTAGGACATATGGTGTACTAATTCAAGAAAATAAAGTCAGATTTCCAATATCCAAATATAGTACCTTCTTCCCCCCTCCTATCAGTCCAAATAGAGTAAATCAAAACTAAATTTATGTGAATGTTTTTGTGTGTGACCTCCCCTTTCCAAGAAATAAACAAACAATAAAAATAAAAAACAAATGAATAAAAACAAACAAACAAAATACTAAAATGAAGTCCTCATAACTGCCCTGTTGTTAACTCAGTGAAAAGGAGTGAGAAAGCCTGTGTGTGTCCGAGATTACATCAAATACACCAATTATTTGCCATCAGCCATACAAGCACCCCATCAGACTACCCCTTTTCTCACACCGTCATTGATCCTCATACATTAATTTTAGTTCTTGTTATATACTATTTTACTATATTGTGCAATTCTCTAGGTCTATCTTTTCTCAACACCTGTTCCACAGTTATTGATGAATTGCATGCATGTAAATAATCTAATATTGGTTTTTTTCTGTTGTTCATACTTCCTACATTTTAATAGGAAATGCTCTATATTATGTTTTTTCTAGACACTCTGCACAGTAAGGTTCTTCTATTCTAAAATAGCCCATTCCTAGATGCAGTCTAAGAAGTTTCTTAGTGCTAGGAATTTTCAGTTCTCTAGATACCTGATACATTCTTGTTGGAGCCTTGAACAGTTTATATGCATGTCTGCCCTTCAGACTTCTATCCCACTCTACTGTCCATTCCTCAGTTATTATTCTTTTAATTAAGCTTTTGATCACTGTTTTACTCATCCCCACATTTATTTGGTTTCTATTATTTCTACTTTTCTTAGCTTCTTTATTCGCCTTTTCATTTCCTTTTATGTCAACATGTGAAGGTATCCAAGCTATTAGAACAGAACATCCTCTGGAGCATAGGTAAATATTTGCCATAATATCTCTTCTGCTATATCAGGTCTACTGCATTCTCATAAGTTTCATAAAGGCTTGAATAGCAGAAAGTGAGTCTGTTAATACTGTCAATTTATGAGGGGGGTTGCTAGAGAAGATTTCCAGAGCTTTCAGAATTGCAACCATCTCTGCCATGAAAACAGATGTATTATCTGTTATACTATATCCTTTACAATTAGCAATGAACTGTCCCTGACAGTAGAGTTAATTGAATACACCTTCGTCATAGCACCAAGTGAAATTATGTGTGCTCATGACAGATTTAATGGTTGATCAAATATTTACATACTATTTTATTGAATGGCTTGTCCTAATAGTGAATTGATTCCATGCTTCCATTAATGTTTCTGTATCTACCATGATCTGTATGTGCGCTACATCTACACCAGATTTCTGTGCTCTGCTTTCTCACAAATGAATAGTATTCACTTTACTTTAGTCCACTGATTATAATAAGCAAAGTTTATATACCAAATAATGTTTTACAACTAAACAAGGACATTTCTAAGAGATTGTGTAATTATCACAGCTTTTTAAAAATAAATCATTTTTACAGTTCACTCTGAATGAGCATTTGGCCATGAAAGCTGCATAAAATCTGGCACTCTGTATTGCCAAGAATTAATCATTAACCTGTATTTTACTTGTGTGTGTTTGTGGAATTTACTGAAAGAATTTACTTTTAATTGATTGTTTATGATAAAATTAATATGAGATCCCATGAGATCTAGAAATAAAAAGGCTAATAACTGTAGCGGCCTGGTTATCAAGTTGTGGAGCCCCTGGCTAGTACTGACCACAGTTTTGCTGAAAGTCTCACATACAACAAGCTTGTGCTGTGCATTTAAGCTAAATAAACTTTTATGTACAATGACTGCCCAATAGTTCTATGCTTAGAAATTTAGGTATGAAATGGCTTCACAAGTAAAACAGAACCAATAAAACATAAATCCCAAAAGTATGCCTTTACGACTGGCCATTTACTAAAAGCATTAAAACTTGAATTTCACCATATTGTAAAAATAAAATGGCCAATGTCTAATTTCATTCAGAATATGTCTCACTTCATTTCTATCTCTTCCACCAAGAAACTTCACCCTACAGTATGATCAGGCTGCGGCAAGTAACAGAACATAAATTTGACATTTAATGATGTTGTCACATACTTATGAAAACGTAGTAACACTGCAGATGATCTGTGCCAGTGTGCTCCTGCATCTGAAATATTTATCTCCGGCTTGATTGTAATCTCAGAGGCTGACAATGACTCATCTGGAGAGTTGGGGAGTGTTGAGGGCACAGAAGAAATCTGAGACAGAGAAGTAGAAGAGGCAGCTGAGGTGAGGGAGACAGAAGGAGATCTATGTTCTGGGGATGAGAGGAAAAAAATGGAATTAAACTGTGAAACTTCTGAGCAGGGATCAAATAAATACAAGCTTTTAGTAAATATAATTTATAAAAAATTAATTAAATAAAAATAATTGAATGGAATCATTCTGCATAAAAACACTTACAGAAGCTAATCTTACAAACCTTTTCCTGGTCTCTTTATTATTCGATACAAATTAAAATGCTGCTGAATAAAATATATTAATATGGCAGCAACAGCTGGTACAATTCATCAACAAAACCCACGAAGAAATAAGTAATCTTCAGTATCACGAAACAATATAAGACATATCTATAAACCATTATGCTTATTTATTATAACAGTAATAATCATACATACATGCACTGTAAGCAAATTAAAAAATATATCGTTAACTTTAAGCAATTCTCACCTTTTACAGTTATCTCACTCGTTCTCTCCCCCTCTAGGATTGTTTGCCATGTTTCACTACCATCATAGTTCTTCACAGACAAAGTCAAGGCTGTGGGTACTGTTGACTGCTTAAAGCCAGACTCTATACGGATGACTAGAGGAGGTGGAGCAATATATGTTCTTTCAGATGATACACAAGCCTGAGAAGAAAAACCAAGCAAATTGATTTCAAGCATTACATATCTCAAAGTTCCACATTTTAATGTCTTCTTGTGGTCCTTACTTGACACTTAGTGGAAATACAACATGACAATGCAATTAAAACCATTCTGGTAAATTTCAACATCCTGTATTCATTAACTCTTTCTGACCTTGGCAGTTATTAAGTGTTACACAAGCACTAAAACTGATTCCCATATCTTTGCCACAGGTGATCTTTTAAAACTAGCTGTAAACATTTGTATTCATGAGAAAATATCTCATAATATAAATGAAACTACTGTAAAATGGTGGAAAAATATTTTGACTTATTGGAAATCCTGTTGTATGCTACAAATAAGTTTGTTTCATGTAACATGTAAAACGCAAGAGTAACCAAACAGTCATGTGAGGCAGCTCTTGGGAAAATAATCTACTAATGTTTTGCACACCATGCGGCTCGTAGGAGATGAAATTTGTCCACCACATGAAATACAGATATACATCTCTTGGTAAATTGAAAACAGTTAGTATTACCTGCAGCAAAAGAACAATGATTTTTAAAATATATATTGAAAACCATGGTAGTCATGCGGTACAAAAATATA
Organism: Oreohelix idahoensis; assembly: GCA_024509875.1. Classification (NCBI taxonomy): domain Eukaryota; kingdom Metazoa; phylum Mollusca; class Gastropoda; order Stylommatophora; family Oreohelicidae; genus Oreohelix; species Oreohelix idahoensis. The sequence continues at coordinate 548,397 of JAMPIV010001149.1, forward strand.
TAGCCTAACCTTAAACTTGAATGACACATGGCATGATTTGATGTACAGTTGTCATGATTCAAAGAAATTTCTGTCACTTTTAGCAGAGTGGTTTTTTTTTTTTTTTTTTCGTACGCCCGCTAATACTCGAGGCGAAATCTCAGGTTATTATTTATGTCTAACCTGACATTGATTTTACGTGAGTATCCCTTTATTTCTTGTACAGAGACAGGTGTCCCTCGTCATTCAGGCAAATACTCGCCGATTTCGGAGGTACCCATTGCAGCTGGGTCGGCTCAGGAGCCGCCAGTCCCTGGTCGACGACACTCCTTCAAATGTCCTCGCCAGGTCTCGAGTAAATCCAGTCCAAATCCCGGTCGACGAAAAATCCTCAAATGCCGTCGCCCGGGTTTGATCCTGCATCACCCGGTCGCCAGAGCGGTGTTGTAACCACTACGCTAGCGCGGCTCCCAAGAGTGGTCTGCCCTGTCTTGTTCTCTATTTTCTGTCTTATAGCTCCTAATAGCGCTATTTTTGGCAATGGTCAGGTCAATCTTACTTTGGATGTGCTAAATTCCACCCCTTTACATGTAGACACCGGCATCTAGCATAAGGTCCTTTTATTCTGCCTTTCTTGTAGATGGCGTCTAGTTTCCTATTCTTTGTATTACAGAGAACTCGTGGACCTGGGGGAAACACTTTAACTTTTCATCCTTCCGCCTGCATCTAGAATCTCGAACTCAGGTCGCTCGTAAGACTGCATAGTGTTGCTTCAGATTACGTCTTTTTCCTGTATCTAAAGTCGCCATGGAAACATTTCCATAGACCTTTATGTCTTGTTACGTTAGAGCCTTGCACGTGCAGAAGCCATTCTCAGCCACCTGCAGACTTTATCTTACTATTTAAGCAAGGTGTCTTTATCACTGAATACCATTATCTCAAGAAAATTCTGCCACTGGACAAAATGATATTCTGCGCCAGAGCTAAATAGCAGTTGTAGTGCAGGAATTATTCTTTATTCAGTAAGCACTCATTTACTTATTTAATACAGTGGGGTGTTAGCTTAATCTAATAGAATAGAGATTCCATGTTACTTTAATTCATCTTATATATATATATATATATATATATATATATATATATATATATATATATATATATATATATATATATATATATATATATATATATATATATATATATTTTTTTTTTTGAGTGTAAGTGTTGCGTGGGTGGTTGCTGGTGTTGGAGGGTCCTTCGTTCGATTATTATAAGTTTAGTTGGTATGCTTGCTTATCAATCATTACACAACTTGTGTCCAAGCAAACCTCGGTTCCGTACGAACTGATCCATTATTACTATAAACTTCCTACAGAAAGAGTTCATCAGGTCAAAGGACCATCAACAATGCAAGTTGAAGCAATCAAACGTAATCAAAGTAATATGGGTAAGTCTTCGATTCGAGTCCAATATTTATTACAAGTTGATGCACGAAGACAGTTCACATTGGTATACATTCATATATAGTTCATTAGAAATTACGTGCATAATATTCATGTCCGTCCGTGTCAAAACAATATGTCAGATGAACATCATGGCTATGTACATGCGCTGCTGTAGTCAACAGCCAGAAATGAGCGCATGAGTTCTTGACAGCTATAAATTGAATCATAATACGATTCTTCTTCCATCATTTAATTTACTTAATAATCTCATACTTTAGATTAATATCCGAACTGACCCTGAGTTCTACATTGATTCATATATAGGCTATATACTAGGCCTTTCCTTGGAAGAAATACAAGACACGACTTCTCTGCTTGACGGATAGCGTAACAAGGGCCATGTAACCAATTCACCAAGCGTGACCTTCCCAACGCGAATGCGTCATAATCTTAGCATATATTTCGCGTTCAGTATACCGTAAAATATCGACATATTCTATTAATGTTATTGACCCCTAAACGTTGCGCACTACTAAACCCCCAGCAGACGCCATCATTTAAAATAACACCGTAACAGATTTCCTGTCCGACGGGGGAAAAAAAAAATCTATTAGATAGATTTTTTTAAAACTATATTAATCAAATTATTAAAATTGAACAAAACCCGATGTATGGCCAACGATGTTCTATCTAGAACAGTGTCGCGGTCATGTCAGTAATATCTTATAATAAAATCAACGTCATATCATACATATAACTAATATTAAATAAAGAAATGTCACTGTCATTAATTAATTAACTAATTAATTTGATGTATGTATTGACTAACTACTAATGTGAGGTGTTATTAAAATTATTCTAATTAATTAAAATAATTAATTATAATATGTAAGTATGGTACTAAATAATTAATATCTAATTAAAGAAAATGAGAAATAGTATCAGAGAGAAAACGAAATAAAAATTGAGAAGTACGGACAATTAAAACTAAATATTAAAGTATACATTAAAATAGTAATGAGTGTGAAAATGAAGTATAAGGATAGATACCTAATTAAATTAAAGCAATCAGAAAGAAAAGAACAACAACAAAAAAAATTCATACATTTTAACTATACATATGAAATATCATAATCTAATATCTATCACCTTAATAATTAAAATATTAATTGGTGTGATAATTTTTTGTTTCATCTTTTCTTAGTATATTTTATTTTTTTATTTCATCACACTTCAACTTTATTTTATTATATATTAATTTAATAGCTAGCAAATTTAACAATATCGGACATGAAGATCCAATGGTTGTTACATCCCAATGACTTGTATGAAAGTTCATTAAGACACAAAGTTCATCTTATCGAATTCTGATATGATGATCCAATCGTCGTTAGTTCCTTTATTGAAATTTTGAACGTAATTTGAATAATTCATCACCGTATTTGTCCAGTCTATATAAGAGATTGTTCCTTTTTACTATTTTGCAATCGAAATGAGTGATACGCAAAGTCCAAGTGAAGTCCAAATTTTCAATCGATCTGTAAAACTTGATATTTTGATCACAATAGTTTATTTCGAAATTTCCTCATTTAAGTAATAAGTCCAACTGAAGTGTTGTATATTCTGATGTAGAATTAATACCGTTCATTGCAAATGTAATGCTTGATTAGTCAGAAAATTTTCTTGAAATAGTAATATTCATTCAGAATCCGCAGGATGTCTTGACAAAGTATCGGCTATAATGTTCCCAGTTCCTGATATCGATTCTATTTCGAAATCGTAGTGTTGCAGCGCGATAGCAAATCGTGCAAGCTATGGACTTTTATGGTTTGAACGACGTAATGCTGCTACAGATTTCTGATCTGTCTGGATCAGAAATGTTGATCCAAGCAAGAACTTTTCCAGCTTAGTGATTGCCCATATCACGGCGAGCAATTCTCTGTCTACAGTCGAATATTTAGTCTCCAGAGGTTTCAGCTTGCGTGAGATGTATAATACAGGATGAAGGATATCATCATGATATTGGAGTAGACAGGCCCCGAGTCCGTAATTACTCGCATCTGTACGGAGGACAAACTTTTTAGAAGCATCTGGTAATTTTAATACTGGTGGGCATGAAAAAATTCTTAATATACTGCGAAAAGTTCTGTCACATTCGTCTGTCCAATTTATCCTTAACGGCATGTTCTTCTTTAATAACGATGACAAGACAGCCGTGATGGATGACAAGTGAGGTACAAATCTGCTATAGTATTGGACTAACCCTAACAGACTCCTAACCTGTTTCTTCGTTTGAGGAACAGATAAATTTAATATTTTAGAAACCGTACTCGGAATTGTTTGGATACGTCCTGATCCAATAATATGCCCCAGGAATGTTATCTCATTACACGCTATTTGAATTTTAGTTGGTTTAGCGGTTAAATGGTTATCCCGCAATATTTCCAAAACCGATTTAAGACCCAAAAAATGTTCCTCAAATGATGAACTAAACAAACATATGTCGTCAATGTAGGTAATTATGTCTGATCTACCTGATAAAATTTTTCGCAAAATGACCAATAAAGAAAAGAAATGATGAATGACTATGCTGAGTCATCAACGATATGAGACAATTGTGTTAGCATGTCATCTGCGTGACACAGCATTAGGTACTAATTGTAACCATAGACAATGATGGTTAAAGTAAGCACCATTATCCTGCTCGATGACCATTCGAGCATCTCTATTGTTACGAAATGTAACTATAGCTTCACCATACCTGTCATTGGTAGGTGACAACAACCGTACAAACATAACGTCTGCCATGTCATTAAAGAAATTGCTTAGTGCCTGCCATCTGGTACCTTGTGGCAGATTGCGCACTAACACGGTGTGAGAATATGCACCCTTCCCAATGTAAGTGGGATCAGTGTCACTAACATGATAAATAGTTCTTCTATTTAATCTTTTGGATATGGTAGTCTTATGAGATGATGTCTCATAATGATTGACATATTTATTTGTCCTAATTTTATTAGTTAAGTTCATAAGAACTTCACCATCATTACCCTTGTCTTGGACATTTTTTCTTTGCCCATTTTCAACAATTTCATTCAGATCACTGTTAATATGATCTTGTCGCCAACATTTATTTTCTGACTTGGCAGTATTCTCTTGAGAAAAGGTATATCTGCCTCGAAATGATTTTCTAATCTTCCTAGGATGGGCTGGTAGTTTAGTATCCTTTTTATCCTGTAGGAGAGTCTTATTCTTCTTCTCATTGATTTCCAGAATGGTACTGAGACTGAAATTGGAGAAAACTGTGCCACGTGTATTCATTTTGTTGGCCCGTAATGTAGCTATTGCGATGACAGCGTTAGCATTGCAATAAGATTGCACATTCTTTAATTCCCATTCAATTTCCTGTGGGGAACAATCCTTACTACCATGGATGCGTCCCAACATCAGATCTGCAATTGGATTCTGAAGCATGCATACCTTAACTTGTCCTGAAAAGAAAGGTGTATTAACATGGACAATAGCTGTGGGGTAGAACTCAATATTCCCCCCGAAAGTCATGCAACTGACATATTCCCCTGTTGCACAGCTAGGATGTACCAGCGACTGTCGCACTCCAATTGTTGTGGACCCCGAATCTCTCAATACAGAAACTATGGAACCATTAACTATCCCTCTGTTAAAAATCAGAGAGCCTGTTCCATCATTGGCTGCAAGACCTACTTCTGGTGGAATGTGTCCGCAGTTTAGCACTGTCTCCTTTGCCTTCTGAAAAATAAGATTGCATTGTGGGCAACTATTCGCCACGTTATAATTTATAGCAAAACATGCAGCAGAAGATTGTATTGCATTATCGTTAGGTGGAACCTGAACACTAGGGGTTGTATCATTTGTAACTGCTGCACCAGTATTATGGTGAAAATGGGATGATCCACGAGAATGAGATCGATTACGGGAATAATCGTTAGAATTATCTCGTTGTCCCATGTAGTAACTGTTATCTCGATGTCTCGAGCCATGATTATTAGCATTCCAATTGCTTTTATTATTGTAGTTATTTGATCTATTATAATTAGCGTTCTGTTGACTGTTGTTGTAGGTTGATTGCTGTGAATAATTCCTATTCCGTGATCTTCCTCTGTTCAAATCATTTTTATTGTTGAAATTATTATTATTATTATGTCCTTTATGAAAACTGACATTGTAATTTCCCTTGAACCTACTTCTGTCTACGCTATGAGGTCTCGGTTTGTTATTGTTATAGTATGCCATATTGGAAGCCACAGGTAGAGGTTCCCTTATCAAAGAGTTAGAAATGTTCGCATTCGGATGCGCATTGCAATAGTTCAAAGAAATTTTTTCTAACTCGTCAATGGTAACTGGCTTTCGTTCTTGCAAATATGCGAAGAATGGTGGGCTGACAGAGGATAATACCTTATCACGTAACAACAAATCAACTAATTTGTCATATGATTTGTTGACATCTGCCAGTTCAAGCCATCTATTAAATGTATTGCGAATGTTCGCAACACAGTGGGCTGATCACCTGCTTGCCAACCAATCTGATTACGGAAACAATGATAGATTGTTTGGTCTGTTTTTGTTCCACAAAGACGCCACTAGGCGTGGTGGAAACGGCGATAGATCGATCAATTTGTTGTTGCCCTAAGACGCCACTAGGCGTACTGGCCACATACTGCTTTGCCGGTTGGTGGCTAAGGATGGAAGAAGAAGAAGAAGAAGAAGAAGAATGTTCGCAATAAACCCTGCAAAGTCTTTAGGAGAGTCAGGTAAGATATTTTTAAATTTTAACCTACAATTTTCTTCGTCCAAATGAAACCTTCGTAAAAGTAAGGTTTTAATAGCATCATAATTATTAGCTATTGTTGGGTCAGCATTCAGAGATGCCGTCAATGGCTCCCCATCTAAAAATTCATTTAACTTAAGTACCCATGTATCCTTAGGCAAGTGATTTGATTTGCATGTCTGTTCAAATCTAGATAAAAATGATGATAAATCATCAAAATTTAATTTAAAATGGGGTAATTTAAAGTTGTAAAAATGTTTGTTTTGGTTGGATGAAGACCCATTTTGTGCGTTATCATTCTGGGTTGCAGCAGCACCTTGTGCCTGTAATCTAGCTGCTTCCACCTTAAGACGTGTTAATTCCATCTCTTGTTCCATTTCCCGCCTTCGTTCTTCCCTTTCCTGTCTAGCAATTTCTCTTTGTCTATTTTCTTTTTCTATTTCTTTCATCTCCTGTCGTGCTCTCCTGTCTTCTTCTTCTTGTCGACGTTCTTCCTCTTCCTTTTTTAAGATTGCTATCCGTTCTGCTTCTTCTGTTTTTAATGTAGCTTTCCTTCTCTCTTCTTTTTCCTCCTGTTCCGCTAATTCTGCTTTATATTTAGCAAATTCAGCCAATGAGTATGCTTCTAAAGCTTCTCCTTTTTTACCAAAATCTTTCCCATTTTTAATAAAATGATCCAAGGTAAGCATCTTGCCTTTTTTCTTGTAAGTAATTACAGATCTATAATAATCAATAATAAAATCTATGTCCTTATTTGTAACAGCTCAAAATATGAATACTCAGTATAACCAACTGTAATATCCTCTTAATAAGTGTTGTAAGTTCAACAACTATTCAATATTTTATAATAAAATTATATGTAATCAATAATCTATATCATAAATAGTTATGATATTTATTTATATCAGATGCTGTGTTTATTTCCTGCACCTAATATAATTATTAAATAATTATGGGCATTATTCCTCCATGAACTATTTTATTTAATTAAAGAAATGTGAGGAGTCAACAATATAGTACTATGAAAATGTACCAATTACTATGTTATATATATAGTTTTTTTTTAATTCAACACCTATTCATGGTGTGAATACCAAAAAATAATTCAATAACCGGAAATATAGAAGGGTGAAGGTTAACTGAAGTAAAAGAACATATTTGGCACTACGAATGATGACGTCACAGGACTCATTTGACGATAATACAATACATTTAAATAAAATTAAAGATAGCCAGATTAGAATAAACAGGATAGATTACGAACATATGACTGTAACTGAATAAAAATCAAACTGAATACGGTAAAATACAACGGTTATTTCACAGAACTAGACACCTAACATACAAGGTGAATTAATGCAGGTCCGAACGAAACAATCACCGGTAATGTCTTCGACGCGTTCTTCGCGAAATGCGATTAATTCACGACCCTAAGGAACGATCGGAATTGAGCTTGACGTTCGAAAAGCCATAAGTTCAATTCCGATTCCCAGCCTTCCTCCCACTACATGTAAAAAGACAGAAACAACATTTAACATTTAGCATGGTAAAAAAAAAAGAACATGGCGTGAAGTCGGACAAATAGGATTAACTTATTGTAACCTTCAAATAAGTTACTTATCTTTTTGCCTCGATAGATTCATACAATGCTTGCTTCGCCAACGGACAGTATTACCTATATTTCATGCTCATGTTGATTGAATCTATTTTCCAATGTTCGATTAAGCGTTTATAAATACTTTTCTTCAAAGACGTTGAAAGGCGGCTGCCATCGCTACAGCTGATTCATCCTGTTGTCAAGGGTGTGTGACGTCATCGGTGTAGATACAAAAAGTGTTCATTTCGCTCGAAGGAAAATTATTTCTTTCAACTCGATAATCTTTGAGTATTTTTTTACAATTAAATTCCAGTTCCACATCACTGGCCGCCACTGTTGCGTGGGTGGTTGCTGGTGTTGGAGGGTCCTTCGTTCGATTATTATAAGTTTAGTTGGTATGCTTGCTTATCAATCATTACACAACTTGTGTCCAAGCAAACCTCGGTTCCGTACGAACTGATCCATTATTACTATAAACTTCCTACAGAAAGAGTTCATCAGGTCAAAGGACCATCAACAATGCAAGTTGAAGCAATCAAACGTAATCAAAGTAATATGGGTAAGTCTTCGATTCGAGTCCAATATTTATTACAAGTTGACGCACGAAGACAGTTCACATTGGTATACATTCATATATAGTTCATTAGAAATTACGTGCATAATATTCATGTCCGTCCGTGTCAAAACAATATGTCAGATGAACATCATGGCTATGTACATGCGCTGCTGTAGTCAACAGCCAGAAATGAGCGCATGAGTTCTTGACAGCTACAAATTGAATCATAATACGATTCTCCTTCCATCATTTAATTTACTTAATAATCTCATACTTTAGATTAATATTAGAACTGACCCTGAGTTCTACATTGATTCATATATAGGCTATATACTAGGCCTTTCCTTGGAAGAAATACAAGACACGACTTCTCTGCTTGACGGATAGCGTAACAAGGGCCATGTAACCAATTCACCAAGCGTGACCTTCCCAACGCGAATGCGTCATAATCTTAGCATATATTTCGCGTTCAGTATACCGTAAAATATCGACATATTCTATTAATGTTATTGACCCCTAAACGTTGCGCACTACTAAACCCCCAGCAGACGCCGTCATTTAAAATAACACCGTAACAGTAAGCCCAACGCTTAATTTTTGATAACTCATTCAGTGTTGTCCCTACTTGGATGATTATCACTCGGGCCACATATAATTATCAGAGAAGGTGTGAATACCTAACAGTGGTCTCGCTTTACCATAGTGTGTGGGACTATGTAGTTGTGAATATTTTTAGCCTCAGATCGCCTTGCGATGAAGCACGTCAGAAACGCATGGCTTGTAATCAGAAACCTAGGGTGGGGCCTACAGTGTTAGGGATTCCCTATGCATAACAGAGCGGGTGAGAGACGGGGTTTGTTTTGATTTTGTGAGAGAGAGAACCGGCAAGTGGAAGTGTAAATTTGTTTATATTTTGCATGGGTGAGAGAATAATCGAGGAAGTGTAGGCTATGGGTAGTAATGAGATGTTGAACTGCTGTAAAATTTCAGAGTCTTGGTCAGAACATTTGTTCTGTGTTTCCTGATGTGATTGCTGCTGTCTGTGGACTACAACTTCCACCTAATAAATATTACAAGGCAGTCTACGTCATACTGCCAGGTTTCAGCTATAAGGCCACTGCGTGGATTACCTAAACACAGCCTATTGTTGAAAGTGTCTATAGCTCCAACACATACGGGCTGCTGCCTTTGCCATCCAGTAATTTTCAGCAACACTGTCTGACCCATTACTAGCCAGTATACTCGGAGTATACGGTAATGCCGACAGAAAGGATTCGTCGATAGCCAGTACTTGTAAAGCACACATTACTCGTGCTGTCTGGAGTATACCACTCTACAACGATTTCTGTTACCTATACGTAAGCAGTAGTCTTGCGTCCTAGATTATTTACCTACAGCACATATTGCCGCCAGTTGCAGTTAACCATCATCTCAGCACATACGGGCTGTTGCCTTTGCCATCCATTCATTTTCAACCATACTGTCCGACCCATTGATAGCCGGTTACCTCTGAGTATACTGACAGAACGACCGAGAGGAGTAGTCAGTTGCCAGTACTCATCACCCGTCTTATAATTCAAGTCTTCATTTTCCAGTATAAGAGGCGCCTCAGCGCGCCTACTGGATATTTGCTCGCCAGCAAAAGTCCTCGTCGTTTGGATATATATATATATATATATATATATATATATATATATATATATATATATATATATATATATGTATGTATGTATGTATGTATGTATGTATGTATGTATGTATGAATGGCTGCGGTGGATTGAGCAAGGTTATCAAATACATCACATGCCGAATCCCATTCAAGGGTATGCGGATGACGTAAGTCTCTTCGCCACCAACATACACGACTTACAATCAATGGCACAGAAGACAACAGTATTTATGGAGACCAGCGGGATGGAGGTTAAGCTACAAAAGTGTGCAGTATTCAGCGGTCAGCGAAGCGGAAACAATTGGGTCAACACTCGTAAGGCGGACATTAATATCCAAGGTCATGAAATCCCCTCTTCTGATCGAGGGCGTTCCTACAGATACATAGGACATGACATTACAATTGATAATACATCGGACCAGTTCCAAGCAAGCAGCCTTATATTAGAATTTAGATCAAATTTAACCAAATTAAGCTGTGCCCCACTACCAACATCAGCAAAGATCTCATTAATTAACCCGATGTGTTTCGGTCCTCTCATGTTTTATTTTTCTAACATACACTTCACAGAAAAACAACTTAAAGAAATTGAAGATGAAATTGTACACGTTCTTCTTCTTCTTCCTCGTTCGTCCTGAAAAGGACGTTGGTTGCGTTGTGTCTGTTTACGCTGGAGCTGTGATATCTGCACCTTTCGGTCGACACATCCGACTTCAGCACGGCATTTTTTGGGACCGGGTTTGCCTTCCCTCTGCGATCCCTACTCGCTCAGCCACACTGCAGTGATGCACGTTAGAACATGGCTAGCGCTAAATGAATCATCCACAAGGAGCTATTTCTTTTGTCCCAGGTCGAAGGGTGGCCTTGGCATACCAAACCCCTTCATATTATACCACTCTCGACATATTTCATTCCTTATCAGTATGCTCAATTGTGATGATAGTCTTGTAAAAACTGCAGCAATAAACTCGTTAGATAGACATATGAAAAAACGTAAAATTGACCAAGTAGATGAAGATAGGAATAACTTTGCAAGTTAGGAGTTAAACGAAACAAACCATCTAGCTAAAAGATCGAAGGTGAATTGGCCAAGATCATTTTGGGTAGAACTGAATGAAGAATGCGCGCGTGAAGGAGTGAGTGTGAAAGTGGATGACAGTGGCCATTACATTGTACATTTAGACGTAGATGAAGATGTGAGTCTAACATACAAGTCAGCAAATGCTTTTTATTCTGGATTTAAATCACATAAACTTAACCTAATTCTAAGTGAACTTCTTCTTCTTCTGCGTTCGGTTTGTAGTCATGCTAAATCTGCAGGCCTGTCGCCAGGACGAAGTCCACAGTCTTTTCCAGGTCGGCGCGGCAGCCCCATAGCTTCTGCTGGAGCTCATCACCTTTTGGCCAGGTCGCACGTCGCAATTTATCATGGGTTGGACAGTTCTGGAGAATGTGTTCTGGAGTCTGGATATCAGTTCCACAAGGGCATTCATTCGTGTGGGATATCTTGAGGCGATAGAGATGTCCAAGTAATCTGCAGTGACCAGTTCTCAGGCGGAAAATTGTCGTCTGTTGGTGTCTGTTTAGGTGGTGGATTGGGTCATCTCTGCTGTATATATCCCCTTCCTCCTTCCACTGATTTTTGTACTTGTTGTGGATGATGGTTTTTGCTTCCCGATAGGGCAATTGGTGGCTGTATTGTTCCATTTTACTGCCACTTCTTGATAGAGCATCTGCTTTCTCATTACCAGTGATTCCACAATGGGCAGGTAACCAATGAAGGGCAATGGTTGATGACCTTTGGATGATGTTAAGCTCAGATCTGATCTCATTCATCATGTTATCATTTCTGGTGTTTTGTATTGATTCCAGTAATGATCTGCAGTCAGTGAAGATTACTATCTTAGCTTGTGGCTGCTGTTCAGGTCTGGTGAGGATCTTCAGGGCTTGCAGTAGTGCCATAGCTTCTGCCCTAAAATTGGAGATCTTTCCAGTTGGGAAGGCCTTTCGGATGATCTTTCCATTTAGGAATCTTATAAAAATACCTCCTCCACCGTTCTTTACTGCCCCCTCAGCAGATCCATCTGTGTATGCATGTGTCCACTCCTTCGGGTTGTACTTTTCTTCAATCATTTCTTGAGCCAAAGTTTTTAGTTGTTGAGGGGTCAGGTGGCCTTTCTTTTTTATTTCAGGGACTTCTGTGATGATAGATATATTTCCATGGCAGTCGTCTGGCTCCTCGTAATCAATTAACATTTCAATCTCAGTAGATCGATTTGGGAGGAGGTCTTCATGTTTAGGAAGCTGGTTCTTTTCAGCCTGTTCTTTGTCACACTATGGAGTTTGGCATGCATTGGATGACTTGGCATTCGTAGAAGCTTCTCACTGTGAGTAAATACCTTTTCCTCACGTCTGTCATCAAGAGAGCGGATGTTGGTGTATCGCTCCTGTAGCGGGAGGTTATTTAAAAGTATATTATGTAAGAGTATGCCAGTAAAGAGTTCTGACCTTACAAGTAATACCCCAGTCTTAGAAATAAGCACTGGTGTATTGTTATCATAAAAATAGTCAGACTGTAAAAACCCTGGCCCAGTTGGTAAGAAGTAGTACCAGGATTTAAGGTGTCTCCTCCCTATGACTATCTTATGATTACTTATATTCTAGGGGATAATAAAATGAACATTCACTGAAACCACAAATGGAAAAAGTGAATAAATCCTCAGGTACAGTTAAAATAGTTTAATAATTACACTAATATTCTATTTCTACTAGTTGGAAAAGAGTATACACATATATATAAAAATATTCACACAATTACTATTATTGTCTGTTTAGACTTCAAGATCTTAAATAAGAAAGTTACTGAAATCACTGTTATTAGTCCTTTGAATTTAAGGATAACTGTCATCAGTTGACTGAGTTTATGTATGGTTACTTATTGTTTTCAACTATTGGCTGTTTCACATGTATAGGTGGTCAGTGTCAAACAGGACACTTATCTTTCCAACTTGATACTGCTGAAACTGTCCTTTGCTGGTATCAGACTTGGTAGGCCCAACAGTAGGGATGCCAATGACCAGTTGAAGTTCACTCTTTGGGGTCCTGCACTTTTGTGGGATTGCCTCGGGTAAACTGCACCGGCTTCTGACACTGGACAGTCTGGTTTGAGTTATTTCATGGAACCTGTAACATATCAGCCTTGGCTAGTATCTGGCTAGACTTGTAGCTGACTAGCACAGATGTCAGACCAGTCAGTCATCAGATGTCACCGTTATACAATCATAGTAAGTAAGGACATCATTTCAGTGATATAGCATTAATATTAACATTTCAATTAAGTATACCTGACCAGCACATAAGTCAGACAAGTCAGTCATCAGGTGTCAAAGTTATACAGTCATAGCAAGTAACATCAGTTCAATGATATAGAATTAATATTAACATATCAGTAATAAACATCATCTGGTTTAATCCGCTCCTATACATCCCTTCATATTCTATAACTTGATCCTTCCAAATCATATCAAGTACAAATTCAAATCTGATGCTATCTTAGCAACTACCCAAAATTAATACATAAAATAAATAAAGTGAGTGACCACGTGATCAGGTTGCTTTCTACTGAAACTGGCTGTAGAACACTCCAGTTTACCAGCTGTAAATGGGTACAAAGTTGTGCGCTCGAACTAGGGAAGGCAAAGGCAGCGAGGAAGGGGACTAGTCACCTAACCTCGTAAAAGCGGTATCTTCCATGCTGAAGCTTCTAACAATTTATTTCCCTAAGACAATCTCTGGTCATGGGACTGCCTTTATCTTCGTAAGCGATAATGCATTTAATATCGACGAGATACAGCATTAAATATAATAAATATTTTCTATTTGGCTGTGGGGCTAGTTTTGATACGTTTTTGTACAAGCAACCATCTTCCACTAAGCACATGAATAAATCATATTAAAATAATAATACGTTATATCAATGAATATTATACAGGCATATTTTGTGAATTCTAAATGAACCTGTAATACAAAATAAAAGAAATTATTATACAGGATAGCTATCGTAAATTCGCTTACCCTCAGACTCCAGACACTTAGACTGAAATTTTCTGGCGATCCGCTCACACTTCAGATGGATTTAGAGTCGTGGCGTTATCTGCCCTCAGTCTTGTCTCAACCTCTTGCGTTGTGTATCTCTCTCAGTTTTACCGAACTGCTTTATATACGACAGCGCGAACGTATCGGAGAGCAGATACGTCACAGCCTAAGACTAGACCTGGAAAAATCCTTCCCGAACCGTGATTTCAGCCGATCTGTGCGTCGACTGAAATTTTGCCTTTATCATACTCAGCATATATAATATCCATATTGTTCCATCTTATCTAGTTTTATACAGCTGATAAAACTCTATCTTCCTATCCATGTAAATTCCCAAACTGTTATTTGTTGATTTTAATATTTCGAACAGAAGTGGGTTTACCAGCTGTTAGCGTAACTGTGGGCAGCCGAAATACGCATATATCTCCGTAAATGAGAACTTCCTACCGTTCCATCTTATATGCAGTTATACACCATCCTTCCCTGTACTGAAATGTAAAATCCTTTTCATACGGGTTCCCTTCTATTTTTATTTATTGTTGGCGATTCCTTCTGTCCGATACACGTTTCGCTTATACGCCGCCATTTTGAAAGCGGTCGTTCGATCGTAGACGGGTTTATAAATCTAACTGATCCCGTTTGCAATGACTTGAAACCAATTTTGCGACATAGCTCCCCCATATTTTAAGCTGGATGATATCTAGCTTAACTATTGGGTACAAGACAATTGCAAATCGACCATTCCGAGGTTAGTTTTCCTTCCTTCTATCCTCCTCAAGCTCTGTGGGATGACGACTAAGAAAATCTGCGCCCACATTCTGTTTTCCGGGAATATATCCATCCTTTACTATCTCTCTCCTTCCTGTTCGGCTTTTCATCCAGGCTCTTACTGCTGGTGAAACGGGGTCGGTAGGTTTCCCATGAAGTTTACCGCCCTCTTTTCGTTGATAGTTGGATGTGGTTTTCCCTCGCAAATCCGTAGGTGTTTGATTTTTGCTACGTGATTTGTTCCTTTTTTCCAGCGCATGGGGTTCAGACTGCAATTGAACCTGTGTGGGATGTTTCCTTTCCCCTCCCGTGCAAATCTCGGAAATACCCATGATTGCTGGTTTTCTTGTAGATTTTTTTGATGAAGACTCTTCCGTCGACTTTCTGAATCTACATAGGTGCACTCTGGACAGGAATTTACATACTGATTTATGTCTTCCGTAATACCTGGCCAGTAGAACTGGGTGGCTATTCTTTGTTTTGTGGCACCATTACCCAGGTGTTCACTCAAAGTTGATATGTGTCCCCAGCCTATAACCTTATTCCTATAGGTGGATGGTACAACGATTTGACCATGACTTTTCGTCCCTCTTCCAGCTTTCCTGTACAAGAGTCCATGTTCCGTATAGAAATGTCCTTTCCTTGGAGCCTTATGTGTTTTTGATAATTTGCCAAAACAAGGCTTCAACGTGCTGTCTGCTTCTTGAGCCCGTTTCATTTCAGTCGAATGAAATGTTAACTTGGTGTCCCTCTCTATGTTCCTGGAGTCAGACCTGGTCTGGATTTCTGCCATAACCATAGGTTTTACAGGGTCTCCCAAGAAAACATATTTACGCCCCAACATTAGGGGGTAAAAGGGATCATCTATCACAGCTGCATTTATCTCCCCTTCCACATAGCGACAACTGACATGAATCTTTGCTATGGGTAATGTAAGGGGTGATGTTCCTTTTAGTGGCCCTTGAATCTCTACTGTTTCTGTGGTGATTTGTTCAGGGCACACCAGAGATGCACACACGACTGCGTCATAGGACAAACCTGTGTCATACATTCCTGTGACTTGTTTGCCATTCACAGTCACTATCTCCTGGGTAGGTGGGTGATGGAGGCTATTCTGACCCACAGTCAGTTCCTTCCTAACAGAAGTCCTCACCTGTAGACATGCAGCATGATGAAGGGGTTTTTTCCTCCCACATTCATCCGTGTTGTGGTTGCTCATCTTACAAAATTTGCACCACTTAGCTCCCTGTTTGTAGGGTTTATTTTCCTGAGTCTGAGGGTTCTTGTCCTTATTATCAAATCTTTGCATGTATCTGTATGGTTGATCCATCTGGTCAAAATCGGTATTCTGCGGTGGTGGCTTATATCCTTCTACCTGCTTCCTTTTTGTTCCTACCAATTCAGCTTGAGCTGCTTGGTATCTCTCTGCACATTTCAAAATGTCTTCCAGCCTCTCTGCTCCTTGTTCCATAAGGAATTTCCTCATTTCTTGAGACATGGAATCTTTGACTTGCTCTAACATAACCATTTCTTTCAGATCCTCGTAGGTTTTCTGATACTTACCTAAACTACTCCATTTCAACAAATACGTTTCTAGCCTAGCTGAGAACTGGTTATATGTTTCTCCAGGTAGAAGTTTAGAAGTTCTAAATTTCTTCCTATATGCCTCAGAGTTCTTTTCATACCGGATCAGTAAGGCTTGCTTTAGTATCTCATAATTTTCCTGATCTTCTTTGGGGAGTTTCAGAAACACATCATATGCAATACCTCTCAATCCCTGGGATAACTTTAGACTCCATTTTTCCTTTTCCAGTCCATATGTAGAGGCTAGCCTTTCATACCTATCCAGGTACGACTCAATTGCGTCCTCCTTTTCAACAAATGGATCTAGGTGGAAGTTCATGGCCCCATTTGCTGTGTTCTGAAAAGAGCTATTCGCAGAATGAGGTGAGCTATTACCATGGGTGATAGTCCCAGCCTGAAGTTCAAGATCAAGCTGTCTCATTTTCAGCTCATGGTCTCTCTCTGCTTGTAACCTCCTTTCTTCTCTCTCAGCTTCTAATTTCTTGGCTTCTCTTTCTGCTTCCAATTTCTTGGCTTCTCTTTCTGCTTCCAATTTCTTGGCTTCTCTTTCTGCTTCCAATTTCTTGGCTTCTCTTTCTGCTTCCAATTGCTTTGCTTCTCTCTCGGTGTACTTTTCACATTCCGTCGTGACATACCGGATCAGAACGTCACCATCCATGCCAAGCTCTTTTCCCACCTGCAGTGTAGCAGACCTAAATTTGACCAAGTCAGCCATGATGTATCTGTAGTCTAGTAGGGCAAGTGATCTTACTCAAACTAATTTACTACAATATAATTAACTTATTTAAAATTAAAGTTAATTAAACTGACTTCACCATATATGAAACAGCTTTCTTTATCTGTACTCAATGGTACTCCTAAACCAAAAAAAAAATTTTTTATATATTCTTCCTACTATGTTTACTCTTTCCAAAAAATTTTTACAAAAAAGCAAATTTTCTACACAGCAGAAATAGAAAGATGGCTCAGGAATATCAAAGATATATCCCGCAGACGAGCCCCCACTGTAGCGGGAGGTTATTTAAAAGTATATATTATGTAAGAGTATGCCAGTAAAGAGTTCTGACCTTACAAGTAATACCCCAGTCTTAGAAATAAGCACTGGTGTATTGTTATCATAAAAATAGTCAGACTGTAAAAACCCTGGCCCAGTTGGTAAGAAGTAGTACCAGGATTTAAGGTGTCTCCTCCCTATGACTATCTTATGATTACTTATATTCTAGGGGATAATAAAATGAACATTCACTGAAACCACAAATGGAAAAAGTGAATAAATCCTCAGGTACAGTTAAAATAGTTTAATAATTACACTAATATTCTATTTCTACTAGTTGGAAAAGAGTATACACATATATATAAAAATATTCACACAATTACTATTATTGTCTGTTTAGACTTCAAGATCTTAAATAAGAAAGTTACTGAAATCACTGTTATTAGTCCTTTGAATTTAAGGATAACTGTCATCAGTTGACTGAGTTTATGTATGGTTACTTATTGTTTTCAACTATTGGCTGTTTCACATGTATAGGTGGTCAGTGTCAAACAGGACACTTATCTTTCCAACTTGATACTGCTGAAACTGTCCTTTGCTGGTATCAGACTTGGTAGGCCCAACAGTAGGGATGCCAATGACCAGTTGAAGTTCACTCTTTGGGGTCCTGCACTTTTGTGGGATTGCCTCGGGTAAACTGCACCGGCTTCTGACACTGGACAGTCTGGTTTGAGTTATTTCATGGAACCTGTAACATATCAGCCTTGGCTAGTATCTGGCTAGACTTGTAGCTGACTAGCACAGATGTCAGACCAGTCAGTCATCAGATGTCACCGTTATACAATCATAGTAAGTAAGGACATCATTTCAGTGATATAGCATTAATATTAACATTTCAATTAAGTATAACTGACAGCACATAAGTCAGACAAGTCAGTCATCAGGTGTCAAAGTTATACAGTCATAGCAAGTAACATCAGTTCAATGATATAGAATTAATATTAACATATCAGTAATAAACATCATCTGGTTTAATCCGCTCCTATACATCCCTTCATATTCTATAACTTGATCCTTCCAAATCATATCAAGTACAAATTCAAATCTGATGCTATCTTAGCAACTACCCAAAATTAATACATAAAATAAATAAAGTGAGTGACCACGTGATCAGGTTGCTTTCTACTGAAACTGGCTGTAGAACACTCCAGTTTACCAGCTGTAAATGGGTACAAAGTTGTGCGCTCGAACTAGGGAAGGCAAAGGCAGCGAGGAAGGGGACTAGTCACCTAACCTCGTAAAAGCGGTATCTTCCATGCTGAAGCTTCTAACAATTTATTTCCCTAAGACAATCTCTGGTCATGGGACTGCCTTTATCTTCGTAAGCGATAATGCATTTAATATCGACGAGATACAGCATTAAATATAATAAATATTTTCTATTTGGCTGTGGGGCTAGTTTTGATACGTTTTTGTACAAGCAACCATCTTCCACTAAGCACATGAATAAATCATATTAAAATAATAATACGTTATATCAATGAATATTATACAGGCATATTTTGTGAATTCTAAATGAACCTGTAATACAAAATAAAAGAAATTATTATACAGGATAGCTATCGTAAATTCGCTTACCCTCAGACTCCAGACACTTAGACTGAAATTTTCTGGCGATCCGCTCACACTTCAGATGGATTTAGAGTCGTGGCGTTATCTGCCCTCAGTCTTGTCTCAACCTCTTGCGTTGTGTATCTCTCTCAGTTTTACCGAACTGCTTTATATACGACAGCGCGAACGTATCGGAGAGCAGATACGTCACAGCCTAAGACTAGACCTGGAAAAATCCTTCCCGAACCGTGATTTCAGCCGATCTGTGCGTCGACTGAAATTTTGCCTTTATCATACTCAGCATATATAATATCCATATTGTTCCATCTTATCTAGTTTTATACAGCTGATAAAACTCTATCTTCCTATCCATGTAAATTCCCAAACTGTTATTTGTTGATTTTAATATTTCGAACAGAAGTGGGTTTACCAGCTGTTAGCGTAACTGTGGGCAGCCGAAATACGCATATATCTCCGTAAATGAGAACTTCCTACCGTTCCATCTTATATGCAGTTATACACCATCCTTCCCTGTACTGAAATGTAAAATCCTTTTCATACGGGTTCCCTTCTATTTTTATTTATTGTTGGCGATTCCTTCTGTCCGATACACGTTTCGCTTATACGCCGCCATTTTGAAAGCGGTCGTTCGATCGTAGACGGGTTTATAAATCTAACTGATCCCGTTTGCAATGACTTGAAACCAATTTTGCGACAGCTCCATTGCCTGGATTGGAGAAGTCTTCATCCCTCCAGTGATTAGTCTAAGGCCTGAATTTTGCACTTCCCTAGACATTCTGTGTTTGTTTTAGATGCTGTGGCCCAGGCTGACATGCCATATTCAAGTACAGGTCTGACTGTGCCTGTATAGACTTTTTTTAAGTATGTTGGTATTTGCCCCCCAACTTGTGCCAGCCAGTTTCTTCATAATAGAGAGCTTTCTTATTGCTCTCTGTTCTACTGCTTTTATGTGCGGCTTCCAGGTGAGTCTCTTATCCAACTTGACTCCTAGGTAGGTTGGGTTTTCCTCGATTGGAAGTTCACTTCCATTTAGCGGCAGTTTGATCGTTTCTCGGCGATTTGACAGAGAGAAGCAGGTTGCTACTGTCTTGGAGAGGTTTATCTGTACTCCCCAATCTGATGCCCATTTACCGATGGTATTTAGCGCTGCTTGCATCCTGAACTTCGCAGTAGGCAAATGTTCAGCAGCACACCAGGCAGCAAAATCGTCAGCATGAAGAGCCCTGGAGATATGCCCAGACAGTTTCTCTGCAATATCATTTATATATATGATAAAAAGTGTGGGGGAGATAACTCCTCCTTGTGGCACACCCTGTTGTAGAGTGACGCGATGGCTCAGTTTCCCGTCAAGTTTTACTCTTGCTGTGCGGTATCGAAGAAAGTCCCGTATCCAGTTGAACATTCTCCCTTCAATTTTGCTGTTGAGCATCTTAAGGAGGAGTCCTTCTTTCCATACCTTATCAAAGGCTTTTGTCAAGTCTACAAAAACCGCCAGCACTTTCTTTTTCTCCTGAAAAGCATTTTCTACTTCCTGGGCTAGATATACTAGTTGGTCTTCGGTGCTGCGATTTTTCCTAAATGCTGACTGTGTGTTATCAAGCAGATGATTTTTTTTCCAGATGTTTCAGTAATCTTGAGTTCACCATTCTTTCCATTACCTTACCCAGACAGCTCAGTAGGCTAACTGGTCGGTAGCTGGACTTGCTTGTTTTCTCCTTTTGTTTCTTTCTGATGGGAACAATGATTGCTTCTCGCCATTGATCTGGAAATTTTCCAGTACTCCATGATTGATTGAAGATTAGGAGGAGCTTGTGCCTGGCTACAGGTCCAAGGTTCTTGATCATATCATTTGTGATGCCATCTTTTCCTGGAGCTTTTCTGTTCTTTAGTTTTGTTATGGCAGCACTGAGTTCTCTCATAGTAAGGGGTGACTTCATGCAGATATCTGGGTTTTGGTGCTTCAGTTTTTCTTTTACTTCCTTACGTACTTCTTGGATCCGTACATGTGAAAGTGATGTGGTGCTTTCTTCCTTGTAGAAATCTGCCAGGATGTTTGCTGCCATCTTTCCTGTGTGGTATTTTTCCTTTTCCTTGATGACAGTCTTACAGTAGCTGGTTGTTGTTTCTTCATTTAGTACTCTTGTCAGATTCCATAGCTTGCTTGAGTCCTTTTCCATGTTGAGACTGCTGGTCTTCTGGTGCCAGTTCCTTTGGATTTCAGCTTTCTTTTGTTCATTGAAGGCTTGTTTTATGCTGTTGTGCCTCTGTATGTTCTCTAATGTGGGATTTTGCTCCATAGTTTCCCGTGCTTTATTTAATTCACTATGGAGTTTTCCCAGGTTGTCACTCCAGTATGGTTTGTAGTCTCGTCGTTTACCTCGTGGAATTGACTTCTTTGCTGCTTGGATGATTGCCTCACTGATGATGGAGATGTTTTTATTGATGTTATTTGAGTGGGCAATGTTCTGACAGAAATTGTCGGCTTGTTCTTTAAAAAATCGCCAGTTTGCTTTTTTGAAATTCCAGCTAGGAGACATATTGATTTCTCCTGCACTTCTTATCTCAGATATCTGTAATGTGACTGGTACATGGTCACTTCCCCCAAGTTGAGTATTTACTGTTCTGGTGGTGAGTCGATGTATGTCATCTGTAGCCATAGCAAGATCTGGTGTGCTTGTTGTTTTCCATACTCTGGAATAGAAGGTGGGCTTATCCTCTGGTTGGTTTATTAGAATTAGTTTATTCTCTACCATCCAATCTTCCACCTCTTCTCCTCTTGGATCTGTTGCGTTATAGCCCCAGCTGGGTGAGTGGCTATTGAAGTCACCCATAATGAGGTGTCTCGGTGCTGCAAGCTTCACTTTGTGTAGCTCCAGAGTTGTGGTTGGAGGGCTGTAGCAGTTTGTGATCATTAAGTCTCCACTGGGCAGCAGTAGTTGGACTGTTATGTATTCAAGTTCGTCCTCACCAGATCTGTGTGTCTCTACTGCTGGGATTGAGGTTTTAATCAGTGTGAGGATTCCTCCCTTAGTTCTTTTTGCCCTGTCTTGGCGGAAGGATTGGTATCCACGTACAAAGAATCGTTGGGTATCTTTTAGGTGAGTTTCTTGGATGCAGATTATATCAATGTTATTTTCCCTGAGGAATTCTTGTAACTCCGGTTTCTTGTTCCTCACTCCTTCTGCATTCCATTGAGCCACTGTAAGATAGTGGGTTGGTTGGTCAGTTGCTCTACTTTGCCTTCCCCCGACCATTTGGTTGGCAAAGGCACCGGTTGCTTGGGTGGGCCCTTTCGAGGCTAGGGGCCCGGCTCCGCTCCTCCCCGGTTGTAGCTGATAGGAGCGACGCCATGACGTAAGTCGAGATTGTCGCATGACTCCATACCGCAAAAGCGTGTGTGTCCTAATTTTTCCCGGTGTCTGCGCCGTAGCTAACACACTCCGTCTTCGGCAGGCCGGGTTGTGTTTGTTGTTCAGGGTTGTCTCCCATAGCCTTTCCATCTCCCGGTGGTAGCTGCAAGGCAGCAGATTGGTTTGTTTACCGAGGTTTACCTTCCCCGTGGCTAGAGCTTATAGCGGCTCTTACTCGCTTGATGCACCCGTCGTAGGACATATGGGGGATTTCAGTGGGGGTATCAGTGCCACCTGTTACCCCTCCCCGTCCTGCTGGGAGGACATCGCCGTTTGGTCCGCGACTGCTTATTCGTCCAGCAATGCTGACTTAATTCGCAGCTGACACACCATATTTGGAGGTCGTTCCACTATCCGCCACCCGTGGACGCGCGAAATGAAATGTGTAAACCATTCATTGTCATCTAATTTTCTATCTAATGTTAAATTAAGTGATAACATACTTTCATTTGCTGTGAGATCGAGGTTACAGTTGCTGGAATGCGAAAGTCTTTTACATCTATACTACCCACAGACATACACGAAAATGTGCAAAATATGTAACCACCCATACGAAACAGTGTCACATTTATTGAATGGATGTACCAAATTTCAAACATTATACCAACAAAGGCACAATAGAGCTGTAGACATTATTTATGAAAAATTGAAATCCTCATACAATAATAAGTGACATAACAATAAATAAAGAGATAATAGTTAAACCATCACTTTTCGGCAGCAGTAACACCTCATTTAAGACACATGCCGTAAAACCTGATTTCTTCTTCTTCTTCTTCCTCGTTCGTCCTGAAAAGGACGGTGGTTGCGTTGTGTCTGTTTACGCCTAAGCTGTGATATCTGTACCTTTCGGTCGACACATCCGACTTCTGCACGGCATGTTTTAGGGACCGGGTTTGCCTTCCCATTGCGATCCGCACTCGCTCAGCCAGACTGCACTGCTGCAGACTGTTTCCAGGACCACCACGTGGAGGTGGAGCGCGGTCTTGACCAGCTCTGGTTCGCTGGTCCTGATGCAAGCAGTACAGCTATGGGTCGCTGACTGCATTCACTATTGCTGCATCTTGGGGTCCCAAACCTGATTTAACAATAATCAATCGACAGAACAAAACAGCTTTTATAGTAGAGGCAGCAATACCATATGATGCCCATTTAGATAAATGTTACCAACATAAATTTGATAAGTACTATCCATTGACTGCAGAAATTAACGAACTAGGCTATCGTACGCATGTAATCGTACTGATAATTGGTAGTTTGGGTCATGTGCATGCAAAGTGTGTGAGTGGATTAATGTCGCTAGGTTTGCGGAAGTTTGAAGCAAAGGTTTTATGTAAATATGTCAGTATTAGTGCAATTATAGGTTCTTACAGAATATGGAAACTTCGATGTAAAAAACACCCATTTTAAATTGCTGGGATGTTTTCCCCACCGTCTAATCTCAATTGTGCTCTGTCTACTATACCAAACGACTATTGTATTTGATGCTATATTTAATATCTCACTCTACTAGCTGTTAAAGTTTTTTTTATGGCAAACAAAAATTCTGATAAAACCCCCATCTAAAAACAACCATATTGCTCTACTTGAATGGTATTCCACACACATTTTGTAAATTTCAATAATTCTTATTTTTGGCAGGTGATATCATATCATTATATGCCAATGTCTTTTAGAAAGCTTAATAATTTTTTTTTGTATGTGTAACACAAAAGTTCGATGTAAAAACACCCACATATAACTACTTGAGACGTCTTCAACACTTTATGTAAATTCTAATGATTCTCCTATATGCCATGTTGTATCTATTATATCATGCCTGTACATATTAATGTATTTTATGGAGAATAAAGATTCTGATATGTATGTATATGTGTGTGTGTGTGTGTATGTATGTATGTATATATGTATGTATATATGTATGTATATATATATATATACATATCCGTGGGTGCAAGTGTTTCTGCACTCGTTGTAATCTCTTTCACCTGCTAGTGTGGCCACTCGCCACAGAAAATTGTGAACGCATAGGATTTATTATGACGCTGTTACAGAGACAGCTTATGTCCCTAGCATTCGAATATCAACTTAGGTGGAACAGTGTAGTATTTTTTCCTAGCTGAGGAAGTAACTTACCTACCAGGATTATTTACCATAGAGGAGTGCCCATTTCCTCGCAAAACTGGGGCCTAACCCCGTTAGTTATATTATCTTGGTGGTGAGAAAGTGTACGAGTGCTGGTGGTTTGGAGTGAGACGTTTTTCCTGAGAGATTGAGTGAAGTATTTTTCTGTGATTGTGACATAAAATCACTAGCTCATTAGAGCTAGTGGAGTCATTATTTTTGTTGTTAGTGTAGTTTCTTTAATAAATATATTTATATGTTTTAAGCGGTCAGAATTCATTCTATTCTAACTGTCACTTGATGTTTGCTGATGTAGTCCGTACTGTAATAGATGTTCCTCTTTTGCATGAGAGGACGGAGAAAGGTATGACATATTAAAACATAGTCTCGAGTATGGCTGGGAAGTAGACCTTAGATATCTGATTATATCTCTCTTCTCTCCAGAAGTCATATCTCTCTCCACATTTTTCATTAGTGACTTTACTTTTCTCTACTTTCACATCACTCATTCATATTCTGTTTAACTCAGATATCCTCTGTTTCCATACTTGCGACAACAGTAAACAAAACATACAATACACTTTGAGATATGGATGAGAACTTAAGTATCAAGAATGTTCACTCTTAGCTTTGGCTCATTTAAGAGGAAGGTGCTCGGAATCTCTCAATTAAAATTTTAGTACTGTATTGTGTTTACTTTTCTTAATCTATGTGGGCGTGCATAGTTGTATTATCATTAAGTTAAATGTATGTGAGATGTGATACCATCTATTCAATAAGCAAAAGATAGGAACTACCAATCAGTATAACTGTGGCACTGATAAAATGACTGCTGAACTTTTGCTTCAAAGTTGCCCAACATATGCGGAACAGAGAAAGCGCATGTGGCCGACACCAGTACCATTCGTGGAAAAGCTCTACGGAGATTCAAATAGCCTCAAACTGACTACTGCTTTCTTTGAAAACATTCAAGTGGACGTCTGAGAGTGTACGAAGAAGAAGAAGACATCTGTGTATAACATTTTAAAAATGGTGTTGACGTCTGCTTAAATGTACATCATCCCCTAAAAGAGAGAGCGAGAAAGACATTAGGTGTTACAGGGCCGGTGCTACCATTAGGCCAACTAGGCGGCCGTCTAGGGCGCAGACCTCAGAGGGGCACAGAGTGTAGAGTGTCAGTGTGTTAAGAGAGTGAGAAGTGTGAGAAACCAGAATAATTATACTTAGCCTTGCCTAGCGCGCAAAATAGTCTGGCACCGGTCCTGGGTGTTAATAAACTAGAACCATATGCAATAGACATAGGCAAGAGACAAAAAAAAATGGTATTATGTTAATTTCACAATGAAACAATGTAAGAATGACATGTGATATTGTGGGAAAAAAAAACCCTTCAGCAAGTACAAATACAGAAGACAGATGCATTTAATTAAGTGTAATGTTAATGACTCATATATTACTTGTGTAGATAATGGTGGGCTTTGTTATATCACATGTCTTTTCTTTCTGCCACTAATGTTTTTAATATGACTGTCAGTTCAGTTACACAATGTAATGGGTGATATGACTTTGTAGGTAATATGACATCTGTCAGAATAAATGTTGTCTCCTCCAGAGATAAAATCGCTTAATATGAATATAATGAGGTTTTGTGATTCGTATATGACAAATTAGAGGTAAACGATCTTGTCATGTTTGTCCTGGTTAAATAAGACTGTAAGAGGATGATATGTGGTATCAGAACATCCATCCTTATATAACCCAGGAGTAAATATTTAGTCCACAAGTAGTTTTTACATCTTTAGCAAATCTTTCCTCTTTGTCTGCATTATTGTGCCCTTTCTTCATATTCTTCTTCTTCTTTCTTCTTTGAAATTCCACTTAAAACGTTCAAGGTAACTATATAGGTGCAGTGACTGGCTGAAATATTGCATAAAGAAAATTTTCAACAAGTAATGTTTCTTTTCATATAAGGAACAAAGAAAGTTTTTCCAAATGATTTAACATTAACATGGTAAACATCAATGTTTAAATGAGCATCACTCTGTATAAAACAAATGTGTTATCTTTACTAGTATGATATTTTTACTGAAATGGCACAATGTAATATGTAAAATGCTGCTGCCTGGAAGAAAATTGTACTGTTCCACAGAAAACAGAATTTTTCAACTACAAATGTTATGACAAATGGGCGATAGGAAAAACAAATTGCAAGAAGATGTGTGCACAGTTTAGAGATGGAAATAGAGAGCGCACACAGATTGAAGTTTAAAGAAGCATAGTGTTAAAAAAATCCATAGCTATGTTTTATCACACCACTTTAGAGCAATACTCTAAACGTGTGCAAAGTTTGCTGAACTAGCAGATCCCAATTCCAAAGCTGTAAAATGTTTTAAAATACCATAGAAGCTGTTATAAAGCACAAGAAATGCTTCAAGAAATGTGTTGGAGTTAAAATACTTTAACTACAACCCCTCTGAAATAAATTTTACCATATGAAGTATGTATTGCATATTACACTTTACACTGCAAAAAATAACAATGGTCTGATGCTGATAAGTCTGATTGGACCCTCAAGGAAGAGTTTAACCCATTCAAATCTTCTAGCTGCTGGTATTTAAAGATTATATGTACAGGCATAAAAGACAAGGTCAGGTTAAAATTAATATGTGTAATTATTTAAAGCTAGACATGTTAACCTGTTATTTTAAAATGTCATTATGAAATGTATACGTCTTATGGACTACTAAGTTATGCCTCATAATTAATTACTTACTTTTCAGAAATGCTTTGCTCTGGTTCTATATGTTTCATGAAAAGTGTGAAGAACTAAAAGGTTAAGTCAGATCAGATTTTGCATACAGCTGTATAGTTTTTATTATTTCATTTTGAACAATTTCACATTAATATTCCATGTCTCAAGCAGATGGTTTAATATAAAAGCTTCATCTCAAGCCACTGTGGTGTTATTCTTCTGGAAGTGGTGCCTGAATGTTTAGAACATTTTACCAACACCTGCTAATAGCAAACTTCGTGTTATAATAGTTATGGTCCAACCTGCTTGTAAGGGCTACCATAACACACATCTGTTTGACGCCTGATGGCCGCATTCAGACCAGTGATATCAGTACTTGCAGTGCCACCTGAACCTTCCGAGCTGCTGCCTGGATGGGAATAAATAAATAACTACATCTCATGGCCACACCAGCTATTAGCAATACCGATCTGTACTAAAGACTATGTACTAAGATAAAACTCAGTGCTAAGTTTGTGTGTGCTTGTGCAAGTGCATGCATGCTTGCGTTATTGTTATTGTTAATCAGAATCGACCTCACTGCACTCTATATGCTGGACAAATCCATAGGTGCTCAGTCTCCCTCAGCAAATGTTGAAGAGTATGAATGCTAACTGTACCTGTAGCACGCTGGTTGTACATACGATGGATGCATTCTCTCTCATGTCCTTCTCTGCTAGTCCCACGTTTGATGCCAAACCCCAACAGTCTCAGCCTTGTTGATTCATCCATTGCAGTGTCATTATCTAGCAGGCGATCATTAATTGCCCTTAGTATCTCTCCCTTATCCATGCCCAATGTCCCCACTATGGGTGCTCTCGAGGCCAGTCTGTCAGCTCTCTCATTGTCACGTACCCCTGCATGACCAGGACAGTAGATCTACACCAGTTCTTGAAGACTTGAGGATTCTATTGATGTTTTCCATTCCTGCCGCAGCCATCCGTTCTGAACTTTCCGAAGCATGGCTTGAGAGTCTGACAATATAACTGCCCTGGTCGATGGAGTTTCAGACAGCCACCTCAGTGCTGCAGTAATTGCCTCTACCTCCATTCTCATGCTGGAGGTTGTTGTCATGTAGGCTCCACTCTGTTCAGCAACAACCCTTCTCTTTATTCTCGCAGAGAAGCCCCATCCTGATTTCTCACCACTCACTACAGACCCACCAGTGTACACAATGGCGTCATCATCCCCAGCATGATCACTTATCAGCTGATTAATCTCCAGTTCTGCTTTTCCACTGCCCCAAGATCTGCACTCTCTGCCAAGGTTAATGATGACCTGCTGGTAGTTTATCCAGTTCTCCCCTGACTTACTCCATTCTTCCCCTTTAGATATATTTTCAACCCTGGTCACCTGACCAATTGTAGATATCATGCTTGCGTGATGTGACATAATGAAATCTGTAACATGTCAGCATTTTCTAATAAAAGGATATTCGTATCGTAAGGAAAGACCTTTACAGTGGTGAAACAATTTTTAAATTTAGAAAAAAAATGGCACAACATTTATGCACGTTTGAAGTATTCAGCAGAAGATCAGGTAACAGGGAAAAAGGACTTGTGACACAAAGGTGGATATACAACATTAACAAAACTTTGAAAAAACGTAACATGAAACATGTCAAAGCAACACAGCTCCCTCAGGAATGAAAGCTGCTTCTCCCCACAACACACACTTAACCACGCGAGTGGATAGTGGTAACAAAACATAACAATGAAGCTGGTAATATCTATTTAAAAGAAAATCTGCTTCAGTACTAAGCTTTATATCTACATATCAGAACAGGTCACCAGCATAACATTCATTGCATTTGCTATTATTAAATGAAACATGTAACTCTATGTTACTTGATAGCAAACAAACGGTTTTCACTAGTTTCCTTTTTTTCTTTCTCATTATCTCCATACTCATATTCTTCAACCATTACTTTTAAATCTCTCTTTATCTTCATTCTCAGCATCTTCATTTTGATATCATAATAATAATAATAATAATAATAGCCCCTTCAGTCATAACTGACTATGGGAATGCGCCCCTGAGGTGACAGCCCTCAGCTGCTTATTTTCCTGGTGCTCCTTTCGACGTTTTCTCCTCACCTCTGCTTCTTGTGTGAGCCTCTCTTCGCCCAATCTGAGGTGGCGCCGTAAATAGCATCGCCACTTAGTGCGATCGGCAGCTTCATCCTCCCATGTTGCTGGATCCATGTCCAGTGCCCTCATATCTCTCTTGCACACATCTTTGAACCTCAGCTGTGGTCGCCCAACTGTTCTCTTGCCATCTGCTAATTGTCCGTAGAAGATATCTTTTGGGATGCGACCATCTTCCATGCGGCGAACATGGCCAAGCCAGCGAAGTCTGCGCTGTCTAAGAAGCGTATACATACTTTGAAGGCCAGCACGTGACAACACCTCGACATTTGTCACTTTATCTTTCCACGAGATGCCGAGGATGCGGCGTAGACACCGCAAATGGAAGGTATTGAGCCTTCTTTCTTGCTTAGCATAGGTCGTCCAGGTCTCGCTGCCATATAGGAGTGTGCTGGTGACGCAGGCATTATATACCGCAGCTTTGGTCTTCATTGTGAGTTTAGAGTTTCCCCAAACACGCGATGTGAGGCGGGCAAAGGTAGCTGCAGCTTTGCCAATGCGGCTGTCGATTTCTGTATCCAGTGAGATTTTGTCATTGATGGTAGACCCTAGGTATGTGAAGTGGTGCACCACTGCCAATTCATAGTTATCGATAGTGATAACTGGTGCAGCACCCACATCCTGACTCAGCACATTCGTTTTCTTTAGACTTATTGTGAGGCCAAAGTCCTTGCATGCTTTAGTGAAGCGATTCATCAAGCTCTGAAGCTCCTGTTGGCTTTGAGTGACGACTGTAGCATCATCAGCGAACAACAAGTCTCTTATAGTGACCCTTCTGATTTTTGTTTTTGCCTTCAGCCTTGAAAGATTAAACAGACGGCCATCTGACCTAGTGTGAAGGCATATTCCTTCAGTTGCATCTCTGAATGCATGTTTCAAGAGTAAGGCAAAGAAGATTCCGAAGAGGGTCGGAGCCAGAACACAGCTTTGTTTAACGCCACTTTGTATATCAAAGGGCTGTGACGTGCTTCCAGCATATTGGACTGTTCCCTTCATGCCGTCATGGAATGACTTTATCATTTCCAGCGTTTTAGAAGGTGTTACCGATGTATTAATGATCTTTCTACTCCTCATACTGATACTATTAAATTGTTTGATGATACTGGTCACTTGTTACGACGTGTAGAATATTGCAAGTGGGTGTGTGATAGGGTAGACACTCACACCACAAGGCACGTACATAAGAATCATGGACTGTGGTAAACGCCTGGTGACATTTAATGACGATTTATTAAGTCACAGCACGATCACGTTTACATTGATATACACACAGTCACATTACAAGTCATTGCAATACAATACTCTTCAACATTCATCAGCAGATCTATATCAAGGCCTAAAGTCCTCACGACTCATCTCTGCGCTATAACACTGCGCTATAATACTGCACCCAGCAGTTCACATAAATTATGGCCTAAAGTCCTCATGACTCACTTATAATACTGCACCCAGCAGTTCACATAAATTATGGCCTAAAGTCCTCACGACTCATCTCTGCGCTAGACTTATAATACTGCCCTATAATACTGCACCCAGCAGTTCACATAAATTATGGCCTAAAGTCCTCACGACTCATCTATAATACTGCACCCAGCAGTTCACATAAATAATGGCCTAAAGTCCTCACGACTCACTTATAATACTGCACCCAGCAGTTCACATAAATAATGGCCTAAAGTCCTCACGACTCATCTCTGCGCTAGACTTATAATACTGCACCCAGCAGTTCACATAAATTATGGCCTAAAGTCCTCACGACTCATCTCTGCGCTAGACTTATAATACTGCACCCAGCAGTTCACATAAATTATGGCCTAAAGTCCTCACGACTCATAATAGCTTCCTCAAAGCTTCACAAATACTTAATATGGCCTGTCCCAATCCTGGACTCATAATAGCTTCCTCAAAGCTTCACAAATACTTAATATGGCCTGTCCCAATCCTGGACTCATAATAGCTTCCTCAAAGCTTCACAAATACATAATATGGCCTGTCCCAATCCTGGACTCATAATAGCTTCCTCAAAGCTTCACAAATACATAATATGGCCTATCCACACAGCAAAAACATTAAGTCGACATTATTCAAAGCACTACGTAGGCATACATCCTCGAAAAAACACACACAGACAGCGTTGACCACTCCCGGTCCAACGCTCCGAATCCCTACTCTCCTCTCCGGGATCACACACTCTAGTCCCGCCAAAAAACCCAAAACGAGACTCCGCTGTTTTTGAACACAGCTCAAAAACAGTACAGAATAAATACATCTCAGCATTTGAGATAAAAGCGTTCGCACGCTTTCCTGTACTCTGTCACTCAAAATAAAAAGGATATGTTTCTATTATAACGTTAAAAAAACCTCAGCTTAATCAGGTATACAAGTATTGTAACTCATAATCTACTTTGCCCAAAAACATATTCCGAATTACTGCCCTTTCAAAGGATCATCTTGTTACAGTTTCCCACACACCCAGGAGAAAAAAAAATGATTCTATCATTTTTTTGAAAATTAACTCCCAAAACGAAAAAATTTAAAAGATAATGGAGTTCTAACATATGTTTTACAAAATTCATCTTATGATAAGTCAGAAATAGTATATCTACAAAATATTAGCAGTAAATGTAAAGTAAATAACAATCATCCAACGTATGATTACTAAAATTAATCTATTAGAAAACCAAGCTAAGTATCTCAAAATTAATCTATTACAGAACTAAGTTAAGCATATACAATAATACTCAAACAAGCAACAAACAATAGTAATAGAAATGATAATATCAAGTAAACATAGTATAATTCGAAAAAGAAGTAACATATGAAATCATCATATGAAAAATAACAAATAATATCACAATGTCAAATCATGTAAAGCAAATACAACTATCCCTGATCTAAAGTTACCTCATTACATGAACAATACAAAGAATGAAAGTCTAAGTAGCGTAACAGAAAAAAAGTATACACGAAGCATAAAGTGAGACAAAGATGAAACACGGAAGTATAAACAACATATCAGATCATGCTGAAAAGACAACAGAAAAAATGTAAAGAGATGACGAATAGTCAACAAAGACAGATGAAAAGTAAAGATGCACATGTAGAAAAAGTTGTAACAATACCTTACAATAACTATTTAAATCACACATCATATAATATAAGTTAATACAACTACGATAAAAAAATTATAACACAAAATGACAAAGTATATCTATACTAACAACACAAGTGAAAAAAAACTTATGACAAAAAAAAATAGTAAGTAATTTAACCAAATTATAAAACTTATGCATAACTAATAATAAATTATACAAGATATCACACAAACAAAAATAAAACGCTATCAAAAGGTTTGCACTGACTCAAAGTCACGCGCTAAATACAGAAAAATGCATCAAACATTAAAAAAACAATTTCAAGGAACTAATGACACTACACATTACTAACCATAATATACAGACTAGCATTGGCGCAGAAAAAATATTACAACGTTCGAAAAAATACATTTTCA
This sequence comes from Oreohelix idahoensis, assembly GCA_024509875.1. Lineage (NCBI taxonomy): Eukaryota > Metazoa > Mollusca > Gastropoda > Stylommatophora > Oreohelicidae > Oreohelix > Oreohelix idahoensis. The sequence goes on from JAMPIV010001149.1 coordinate 581,506, forward strand.
AAAAAAAATACAAAAAAGTTTCGTAGCACTAAGTTGCATAAAAAATATTTCCTTTACAACCAATTCAAGGCTATAGTAGATAAACTAACAATGAAATCGACCTTTAAAAAAAAAATGAAGGACATATAAACAATCTATCTCTAAACAGACACACATTAACAAATGTAAGTTTTTTTTTTTTTCTCTTCAAAAAATATACATCACATAAAACACATGAGAAAAAAATTCAAGTGCTCATGAATTATCTAAAAGTAATTATTGCACCATTACAACTAATGAGTTTTGTGCATAGGGCTTGCAAACTCAACATGTACAAAAAGTTATCCTAACAAAACTGCTACAAAAACAACAAACCAAAACAAACCACTGCAAGTTCAACAATGGAATATAACTAACAATAAAAACACAAAATCATGGCAATCAAATAATGCATTAAATATTTCAAACGAAATTACATGTTATTGCAAAACAAGAACATATCATTTATTATAGTAACAAATACAAAAAATATTTACTGTTTTAATAAATAAAAAATCAGATGTAAATCTATAGCTTCCCTTTCCTGTCAACATTTCTTGACCCTGAGCAAGTAAAACATCCGATGTTTAATGAGCCGCTGAAAAAGTTACGCTTGAACGCACACAATGACCCAAAGTTGACCTCCTTTTCTCACAGTTAATATGTCACAGGAGCCTTGACTGTTATCGTAAAGTCGCTTCTGTCAAAATATATGAATGAAAATTTCTATTTTAATGAATGGTGAAATCTAATGAGAAAAAACGTAGAAGTCACAATGACAATTACCCTGTACTTTGGTCCTTGTAAAGCAATGGTCCTTTCACAATGCCCTCAGCTCTTCTTTTATAATCTCTAGACATCACAGAAGACATTACTGCCGTAGGCTGAAACAAAATGTTACATTCACAACACCGAGACACTTTCTCGTGCTGAACAACATTATCAGACATAGTATTTAAAACACCAGTGTTATTGTTACCTCGCTTATTTCTATTACAACTGACTATGGGCTCATGTTGAGCAAAGTTAGCATACTTGCGCTTATTATTTGTTACCTGGTGAAAATATTTATTACTACAGTTGCTTTGTTTACAAACAATGACTCTAGACTTTTGCTGAGTCAAGTTATGTAGAGAAACATGTGAAGAGCTATTATCTCTCTTTATATTCTTGTCAATTCCTCTATTATGACAAATGTTATGTCTATAACCCAAGTTAGCATTGTTGTTGTTAACATATCTTCTTTGACAAAAATGTCCACTAGACAAGACTTGCTTTCTAGTAGCAAAATCATTACCAGATTGATAGTTTTTCTTACAGTTATTTCTACTATAACTTACAGAATTCTTCGGATCAAAATGTTGAAATCCGCTAAATTGTTTACAATTCCTTGGAGAATCAAAATTACCACTTGATAAACTCCCTTGGTACTGTCTAATCTTGTGATTATATCTCTTACTATCAATGTTCTTCTTTTCACCTATGGGAATATGTTTACCAATCCCGTCAAACTGGCTGTGCTGAGTTTGACAAGTAACTGAACCCTTAGAATGTTTATTTTCCTGCCCATAGTGGGTTTCATTCCTGGAAAATATAGTACTATGTTTATTCCCTGTTACAAGTTTATCAGAATCTGCAACAGTAAACACGTGATTGATTTTAGGAGCCTTAACTTTCAATTTCTTACATTTCTCTTTGTAATTACTAGAACTGGCTGAAACACAAGAATCTTTCTTAGCCTGACGCCAAGAATTATCAATAGAGTCACTAGTACCACTAGCACTGGAAAAGTTGTATCTCCCACGAAAAGTTCTATGTTTACCATGTATGGCCTCTCTATGAGCAAAAAGTGTATGGGGTTGACTTTTCGCAACTTTCTGTGTATCACTGTCAACATGGACAGAAGACCACATTTTTTTAATCTAAGACGATGTCAAGCAGGCCATTTATACGTTTTCTGGCCTCTGAAATTTCAATATCTCTATGCACAATCTCTTGACTAAGTTTCTTATTTAAATCATTAAGAGCCAAAACTCTGCAACCTTCTTCTGCTAGCAATTTCTCAATCTTAGCAACCTTCTCTTTCTCAGAGGTCAACTCTACCAATGTCTCTTTTCCATCTTGCTCTTTATTTACCTTTATTGACTGTGTTTCATTCTCACCATTATTATTATTCACTAACTCATCGACTTCCCCTGGAAATACAGTATTCTTCTCTTCAAGTTTATCAAAACATACATCATGTATCATTACATTGTATAATCCTTCTCGCTCATTGGTTTCCGCTTTTAATTTTTCATACGTGTCTTTTCTTCGTTGGATCTCTTGTGTAAGGTTTTCCACCTCCACATGCTTAACTTTTATCTGGACCTCCAATTCTTTAACCTTCAATAGTGAAGAATCCAAACTTGCTTGTACTCTAGCAAGTTCCAGGTTTGATCTATTTAAATCACCTGTAAGTTTAGCTAATTTTTCCTTAAGTTCACTCTCTTCAGCTTTACCCTTTAAGCAATTTTTTCCTTCCTGTCTGTTGACTCTTACTTCCTCATCTTCTAGCTTCTTTTCCTGATTGTCAGCAATTATATTGTGTATACCCTTCAATATATTGTCGTGTTCAACATGAATATTATTATACACAAATACACGAAGGTCGAGCAGCAGCAACTTTGCTAAATTCCTAGCCATTCTTAAATGAGGGATGGACTGAAATCTATTCTCAGCAAAATCTCTTAGTGCTCTCGACGCACTGACCAACAATCCGTCCATCACGTGTGCTTCCAGTTCTGGTCCTTTTAATCTATGAAAATTTTTACCCTCTTGAAATAAATACTCCAATAAAGGCCACATATTATCAGGATCCATTTCGTCATCATCCATAGTGTCTTACTTATTGAGATCACTGTATATGTATCAATAAACCTTTTACTCCTGACAGCTAAATAACCATACAATAAATTGCAACTATTCCCAATTACTGTCAGATCAATTTCTGTACAAAGAACCTTTATATGGTCATATCATATCATGGTAGTCAATACCACATGTTAATAGCCATAAATTACTTATGCATTAAATTCTACTTATATGTCATTATAGACATAAACAACATCAACAACAGAATTAAAAAGAAATGCATAGAATTCAGAAGGCCTGAGGACATGAGTGACATGACACACTTTACAGAACAAACAAAAATCACTTATCTGTCAATTTTCCATTCCCTTCCGCCAAGACTTTAAATATCACATAATTCTGACGCTAAAACAGTCTATCGCCAAAAGGTATTGGATCTAGATTCTCTTCCCTTCAGGTCCTCGCTTTAGTAGTAAGGTATGTGCTCGAATACTGCATAGGAGCACATGATGATCGTAACAGGAACACAGCAAACCCGCTCTTGACTCGAGCTATACTTGCAAAATGACTGGTACAACTGCACATACACTCGACTTGTACACGCTATCCTTCAGACGTTGTATCACCTCATAAACTGCTGGCTCGCTGCTTGATAATTTCGCTGCACATCTGATAGCAAATGTAGACTACAGACGTTGTTGTTTTCCACCGGCACGACACAGGACGTCACTGACAGTGCTATAAAGCTGATTGTTACCACGAATAAGGCGTTTCCCAAATGCGCCACACATGTGGCATACAAACCAGGTCACGGTTGAAGCACATGAGATTCAGGTCACGCATGAAGTTCTCTCAAAATGACTGTTGCGGGTATCAGAACCCGAAAACAAATCTATCAAATGATACAGATATGTGGACTGTATCGATAACAATATTATCCTTCAGTCTGTTAAATAATCTTTCAAGTTAGTTTCTGGTTAATTCCGGGCAAAGCGATACTGAGTACTGAGTATTGATACTGAGTAATGTGATATTGTCCAACTGTTGTTGTACGAGCCATGTACAACAGAACAAGCCACGCCCACAAAGGGCTAATTATAATAAAGTTAAGTTCACCCAAACTCTTGTCACGCGAATTGTCAAATGAGCTCGTTCCAAATTGTACTGGAAACCACCACTGATACTCCCCGATAATGAGACTTAACGGTGTATGGGTGGCGTAGGTGTGCCGTCGTATCTGTGTTAGGTATGTATTAGTGAGTGTGTGGTAGAACAGTCACTCACAACACAGGTACGTAAATAATAGTCATGGATGGCCGTAAACATCTGGTGTAATTTAAATGTCGCTTTATTAAGTCACAGCACGATCACGTTTACATTGATATACACACAGTCACATTACAAGTCATTGCAATACAATACTCTTCAACATTCATCAGCAGATCTATATCAAGGCCTAAAGTCCTCACGACTCATCTCTGCGCTATAACACTGCGCTATAATACTGCACCCAGCAGTTCACATAAATTATGGCCTAAAGTCCTCATGACTCACTTATAATACTGCACCCAGCAGTTCACATAAATTATGGCCTAAAGTCCTCACGACTCATCTCTGCGCTAGACTTATAATACTGCCCTATAATACTGCACCCAGCAGTTCACATAAATTATGGCCTAAAGTCCTCACGACTCATCTATAATACTGCACCCAGCAGTTCACATAAATAATGGCCTAAAGTCCTCACGACTCATCTTTGCGCTAGACTTATAATACTGCCCTATAATACTGCACCCAGCAGTTCACATAAATTATGGCCTAAAGTCCTCACGACTCACTTATAATACTGCACCCAGCAGTTCACATAAATAATGGCCTAAAGTCCTCACGACTCATCTCTGCGCTAGACTTACAATACTGCACCCAGCAGTTCACATAAATTATGGCCTAAAGTCCTCACGACTCATCTCTGCGCTAGACTTATAATACTGCACCCAGCAGTTCACATAAATTATGGCCTAAAGTCCTCACGACTCATAATAGCTTCCTCAAAGCTTCACAAATACTTAATATGGCCTGTCCCAATCCTGGACTCATAATAGCTTCCTCAAAGCTTCACAAATACTTAATATGGCCTGTCCCAATCCTGGACTCATAATAGCTTCCTCAAAGCTTCACAAATACATAATATGGCCTGTCCCAATCCTGGACTCATAATAGCTTCCTCAAAGCTTCACAAATACATAATATGGCCTATCCACACAGCAAAAACATTAAGTCGACATTATTCAAAGCACTACGTAGGCATACATCCTCGAAAAACACACACAGACAGCGTTGACCACTCCCGGTCCAACGCTCCGAATCCCTACTCTCCTCTCCGGGATCACACACTCTAGTCCCGCCAAAAAACCCAAAACGAGACTCCGCTGTTTTTGAACACAGCTCAAAAACAGTACAGAATAAATACATCTCAGCATTTGAGATAAAAGCGTTCGCACGCTTTCCTGTACTCTGTCACTCAAAATAAAAAGGATATGTTTCTATTATAACGTTAAACGAACCTCAGCTTAATCAGGTATACAAGTATTGTAACTCATAATCTACTTTGCCCAAAAACATATTCCGAATTACTGCCCTTTCAAAGGATCAACTTGTTACAGAAGGGCAGCCTATTTTCAGGAGGATTTTAAAGAGTCCATCCCTACTAACCAGGTCGAATGCTTTTGTGAGGTCTATAAAGGCGATATATAATGGTCTTTTCTGTTCTCTTGATTTTTCCTGAAGCTGGCGGAGAGAGAAGATCATGTCTGTTGTTGATCTGCCAGCTCGGAATCCACACTGTGACTCTGGATATATGCGCTCAGCTAACTTGTGTAGTCGCATTAAGATGACTTTGGCAAAAACCTTACCAACAATACTAAGAAGAGAGATGCCTCTGTAGTTATTGCAATCACTTCTGTCTCCTTTATTTTTATACAGTGTTACAATCTTGGCATCTCGCATGTCTTGAGGAATAGTTGTCTCTTCCCAGCACTGGCACAGCATCCTATGCAGGGGATGTAATAGCGTGCTCTTACAGCATTTGATTAAATCAGGAGGAATCCCATCACTGCCTGGTGCTTTGCCAGAGGCCAAGCTATCAATGGCCTTGCTGAGTTCCTCTAATGTTGGTTCGGCATCCAGCTCCTCCATAGTTGGCAGACTGTTGACACCATCAAGGGCTGCAGGCGTAACGGTATTGTCTCTAGCGTAAAGCTCAGAGTAGTGCTCGACCCACCTCTCCATCTGCTTACCCTTATCGGTTAGCTTCTCTCCGCTGATGGTTTTTAGTGGTGCCGTCTTACTTTTATGGGGGCCAAGTGCTTTCTTTATACCGTCATACATTTGTCTAATGTTGCCTGTTTGCGCTGCGATCTGGATGCTCTCACTGAGCTGGAGCCAGTAGTCATTTGCACAGCGTCGAGCAGTTTGTTGAACTTTGCTTCTCGTAGCCCTCAGGATCTGTAGGGTTCTGGCACTCGGTGAACGTTTGTATTCATTCATAGCACTGCGCTTAGCTTCAATGACAGGTGCCATCATATCTGATGAAGCATCAAACCAGTCATTTGACTTTGCTGTTTTCTTACCAAAGGTGGCAAGTGCAGTACTTTGAATGGTGTTCCGTAGATGCTCCCAGTTCTCTGTAATAGTATCACCATGCTGAGGGCTACTGAGCACTTTCTCGAAGGTCGCAGTGAATTGAGCGATCATGAAAGGGTCTGACATCTTGCTGGTATCAATGCGTGGTTTCCCTTCATGTCTGACACGATAGAGTTTTCTTGGTTGTGCTCTGATTTTACAGCAAACCAAGGAGTGATCTGTATCACAGTCTGCACTATGGTACGAGCGCGTGGAGAACACAGACCTGAGGAGTGGCCTTCTGACGAGAATCAGGTCCAGTTGGTGCCAGTGCTTGGATCGTGGGTGTCTCCATGACACCTTATGCTGGGGTTTTGTCTGAAAGTAGGTGTTGGTCACGCAGAGGTCATGGTGGACGCACAATTCTAAGAGCCGTTGTCCATTTTCATTCATCTTGCCAATACCAAACCTGCCCAGACATGAAGGCCATGAAACATTATCGGCACCCACTCTTGCGTTAAAGTCACCAAGGAGAACAAGCTGTTCTTGCCTAGGTATGCTTTTGATAATTGCTGTTAGATTCTCGTAGAACTCATCTTTAGCTTCTGAGGTAGAGTACAGAGTAGGAGCATACACACTGACAAGGGTGATGGGACCTGTGCTAGTTTGCAGGCGGAGCGTTAACAGGCGTTCTGATCCATTCTCGCCTGGTTCAACCATTTTAGTTAGCGATTTTTTGACCGCAAAACCTACTCCGTGTTCTCTAGCTTTATTAAGATCTTTTCCTTGCCAATAAAATGTGTAGTCCTTCTCGCTCACCATTCCAGAGCCCGCCAGGCGCGTTTCCTGAAGTGCAGCTATATCCACCTGAAGTCGTTTAAGCTCATCATTAATTATGGCTGTCTTCCTTACATCGTTTACATCCTGTAGGTTTTCGGATAGTCCAGTCAACATAGTCCGGACGTTCCAGCATCCCAATCTGAGAGTTTGCTTATTTCTATTTTTTCTATAATTGCTTGGTGCAAAATTTTCTGTCCACAGTTCGGGTTTGACCCTAATCCCCATGCACCCAATGGGGAAAGCAGACAGTGGCGGGACAACACCTTATTGACTGGGGGCTGCCCAGCTTGAAGCGGGCGGTAGCTGTCCAGTGAGATCCTAGAACCTCTCCCACTGTCGGAAGTAGCCCCTGGCGCCATGCCCTACGCCAATTGGGCAAAATGCTTATAACCGGTAACTGCTACTTCCCGTGTTTTGCCGACACCTATAGGGTGAAGCTGGAGTGTCCTCTCCAGGGCGCGAGCTTGGGCACAGTTATATGGAGATCAAGCTGTTGCCCATGCAGCATGTTCCCCCTCTCCACACAGTTCCAAAGGTTGTTATTGCCGGGAGTTGTAGTGAGGATAAGCTCTCACTGCAGATAAAATACTTCTATGGCATGCGCCTCAAACAGCCTCTGACAACCAAGTCCAGCTCCCGGCCTTCACGTGTGGCTCAATTTGAGCCCGGCGGAACTGTTTCCACTGACGGGAGAAGGGGCAAAGGCGAGCGACTGGCGCCTTAAAACCAGCAGCTTCGGGCAGATAGGGCTCGTGATCCTTGGTTGGTAGCTTATCTAAGAGAAGGAACTCTGAATTCAAACCACCGCTGCCTTGCGGGAATATCCATTTATGGAATTGGCTTCGGGAGTAAACCCTGAGGATAAATCCGGAGTCGGAGTCCCTAAGGCAGTCTAATGTCGATTCGACATTATTCTGGCAACTCCTGCGACAAGTCTGGTACCAAACTGTATCGGCTACTGCCGTTCCTTTTGATATCAATCTTGCTTTATTCTTAAATCCTTAATTGTTTTCATTCTAATGTTCCTCATTGTCATCTGTTACATTACCCTGATTTTCTTCATTCTCATATCCCTGTTGGGTTTATTATTATGTCTCTTATTGTCTTAGTTCTTGGCATCTCCCACGGCTATCATTGTCATGTCTATTATTTTCTTCATTCTTCTGGCCTTCATTGTCCTCTTGTTATCTTCTATTATAAAGTTTAATGCCCATATCCTAAAAGTTATTGACCTCTTCTAGAATAGCTTTAGTTGGTTTAAGTGAAGGGAACAGCAGAATAGCTCCGGCAAAAACAGCATTCTATAAAATGAAGATATTATATGCATAATTCTTTATCAATGGAAGGAAGAAAGAGGGTTCTTAAGTATTATGTAGAACCAATCCTGATGTATGAGAGTGAGTCATGGACAGTTAGTAAACAAGTAGGGAAAGCACTAGAGGCCACAGAGATGTGGTTTTACAGAAGAATGTTAAAAATACCATGGACAGCCAAAATAGAGTTATGAGGATGTCCTGAAAGAGACCAATGTGCAAAAGAAACTTATTTCACAAGTTAGAAAGAAGCAATCCACTTTTTTTGGGCATGTTATGAAATGAGGAAAGCTGGAATATATCGTAACAACAGGTAAGATGGAAGGAAAAAGAGATAGATGAAGACAAAGAGAGCAAATACTGAATAGTTTGACATCATAGCATGGAAGGAGTTCAACAACGAAATTTATAAATTGTACTAGAGACAGGAGGTTGTGGAGAGACATGATCTCATATGCCACAAGACATGGTACTTAAAGAAGAAAAAAGAAGTTGGTTTAAATTCAGCTGTTGTTGACTGTTCTATATAATCATCATTTGAACAAGCCCTTTTTGGACAGCTTCAAAGGTTGCCACATTGGTCAGTAGGAAATTAGAAAAGATTCTAAAGGCCCTCATAGGCTGAAATCTTTTGTATTGTGCTATTTGTCATAATGACGATTTAGTGTTTTAATAATGAGATATGGAAACAATCTAATATGCCATATTCCAATCAGCTATGTGGTCAGCATATTGAATGTCATATAATAAAGTCCTTAAAATGTCTCCAAAAGTTTGATTTTCAAACAATGTTGGTGGTATTAATAGTACCTGCTACATATCTTTTCTCATGTTTTCAGATCAGAAAAGATTTTCTTTTCTGTAGAATTTTTCTCACTTGGTTAAAAAAAAAAGTTTGTCAGCCTCCTCTGCCTCTCTTGTCAAGTCATCAATATATTTCCTCTTGTCTCTTCTAATGTTCTTTCTTTGTTTGCTTCTGTGTATATTTTATGAGCTTGGTTCTGGAATTTCAGGTTTTACTTCTGTTTAAATATTCTTTCTTGTTTGTCCTTTTCTTTATCTTATAGATGATTTATGTTGTTATTGATGCTTTGTGCTGGTGTTTTCTTTTCCCTAGTACTTCTCTACCAGTCTTATTCTATGCTTTTTTCATCTGTTGTCAACAGTCTATCTGCTACCAAAAAAAACAAAAAAAAAACAAATAAATGACGATGTATGGAGAACAACAGGAACCACAAAAACATTTTGCAAACAAGAATTTCACCAACCAAACCAAACCTTTAACTGTTTTAACAAGATGCTAAACTACAGACAATTTATTTGTATGTGGCATGTCAAAGAAAATATTATAAATAACATTATTAACCACATTTAATCTCTTGCTACTAATAGATAACTTACCTAGAGAAGATGAGGTATCATCAATGCTGCTGGTAGATGGAGTCCTAGATATTTCAGAGTTGCTGCTGCCACCACTGCTGTAGCGCTGCCTATGTTGGCGTTCTGGACGTTGGTGGTGTCTGCCTTTACGTCTGTGCTGGACAGTAAACACCTAAGATGATCCAAAGTTTATATCACCTTCAGCATAGAATGAAAGTTTTAATAAAAATATTTGACAGTCACAAGGGATTGTCTTAGCATCTAGTGTTTTAAATCTCTGAGATAATGTGTATGGGTCAGGAGAATGAAACTCAACTAAAATCCAATTTTTAGATTAAAATTGAGCTTGAATGAAGTGCTTGTTGGCACCCTTTACAAATTTGTGTATACCTTTTGGTGAACAGGCACTTTTATGATAGGTCTTCCTGGGATTTGTTTTATAAAATCCTTCACTGAGTCTCACTTCATCTTCCAGTTCATTCGTTCAGGTTTTTCTTTTCTGCTCTCCCCATTTTGATTCCTTGTTAGTGATATTACCTTATAATGTGCTCACATCTGTGAACTGCACAGTAACTATTTTAAGACTGGAGAAAGAATCACTAACAGGTAAGCATGACTTGAGAATTGAGAATAACAACATATGTACACATTATGTAGATTCCCCACAATAATTAGTCTTAGTAAGAATGTTGTGCTTGATGAAGTGGGATTAAAATGAAGAGCAGGCTGTGTAATGATGGACATACAAGCTTTAAAAAACTGGAGATAGATACTAAAGACTTAAAGAAAAAGAGAAAGTCTGTGACTACAGCTTAAAGCACTAAATTTTGAACACAAGGAAGAGAAAAAGAAGTTGAGTTAAATGGTAGGAAGCTGAGAAATAGATGATGAATAAAAGGAGGAAGAAGAACGTGTTTTATTTTCGACACTGTGATGAAATCAGTTGTGTACTTTTTTCATAACTGTCGTTCTCTCCGGCAGTATCAATTCATTTTTTCATGTTCCTCACCGATCGTCCTATTATTTGGCATATTTTATGCACTTACATTTTTTGCTCTGACCACTCCCTAGAGTTTACGTTTCACCAGGTGAATCGTATTATTACAAGGTTAATTAGACAGGTCAGCAGTTGATACTTTTATCACTTAAGTCGTCTAGCCACCTTTGATAGAGGCGATCTTTGTTGACACAAGGTGGTCGCGCATGATCGATGGGAGGCAAGCCAGATTGGCTGTCTAAGAAATCCATCTGGGAGGTGTATGCAAACACAGGTGATAATATGTAATTGCTTCCGCTGGACCATCTCTGTAGCAATAGTACGCATAACCTGTCAGAGAAGACAATATGGGCGGAAGGTATTAGTCTGGAAATAAGTTCACCGATGTGTTTCTGAGTTTGTACAAATACAATCGGAAGTATTACTGCCATATTTGAAAGAGGTCACGAGTTTAAATTTTAAAATTGGTATTTTAAAACACGCGGGGGATAATAATGATTTAACACCCCGACCAGAATAGTTCTAAAGAGCTTACCATTGGTTTAATTTGAGAGCCGGAATAGACTTTGGTGTTTATTGGCAAGGTTGTCGGAAGTACCATCGGGGACTTGAACTGAGAAATGGAAATATAATCTAGCGAAATTTGAGACACAAATCAGACTGCATCGCAATGTCAAATTAACAACACCCAGGAGCCAGAGAGACATCGGACTAGTATTCCAGAATTAAAAGTGACAGATCAAAGTATTTGGGTGTCTTTTTAACTTAAAAGAGAACCTGCAATTTGAAATTCCAAGACTGGAAACTTAAGGAATCAGAGCACTCGTCATAAGAGGAATATTAAGTTTTCTCCGACCACGTGTTCAAAGCATCTAATCAAAGTTGCTGTGTCCATTTTACTGTGCCAGAAGATTGCATATCCCATTTGGGGTAAGTTGTGAACATATAGTTTAAAATGTGAATTGTGATATCTCTGTACTTGCTAAGTGGTTATACCAGTCGTAGGAGGCTGGCAACCTCAACATATGAAAATAGTATGTTCATAGACCACTACAGCAAGCACTGGTGTTTGCTTTATGCTAGGTCGCTCAGGAAAGCGAAAGCAGAAGTGACTCCTAGACTCAGTGAGATGATTACCTCACAGGTGCCTAGGGTGGATAGTATCATTTTGTGAGATATGTGTACTTTATAATGTTAGTTCAGGCAATCCATTGCACTCACGCTATCCAGACACATTTTCCCAATTTAAGTGACCAGAAGAATAACGGTGATTTCTAATCATATTCCCTGAGTTATACCGTGTATACTAAGGGATAATATTTATTCAGAGAGGCTAACATTGGTGGGTGGACAGCGAGACAATGCACCTGTTAATCTTCAGCCCATAAATGTACTTAGCAGAGGCATTTGCTCTTTTACTTTTCCTAAAGTTCGTGGTTCGAAGCTACAAGACGGTTCTTAGTGCCAGAACAGTCTGAAGTAAGAATCTTTGCCGCAATCTTGTGATTCAAGAAGTTGAGTTCAACACCAACTACCTACAGTGGACACGTTGTGAAGACACCCACCTTGACATTAGGAGTGAAGTTCATCTAGACGCCTCTAGAGAAGAGTCCTCATCACAAAAGACTTGACAACAACCCATTGCAGTACTCAGCAAGTTAAGTTATTTGTAACAGGCACCAGCAATGTAATATAATACCCATCAGTCTCCAAATAAGTTTCAGTGAAGATAATTTTTTAAAACCCTCTAAAATCACTTTCATCCCTGTTTATTTAAATTTGTTAAAGATAACATGTTAGAGAGCGCATGTATGATCGAAAATCTTTAATATATATAGACATATATTTACAGCCATAGAGCAAAAATATTTATAAAAGGAATTTTGCTGGATTAAAGCAGCTGGTGGTTCGAACAAGCCAAACCATTGCTTAAAACTTCACAAAAGGTGGCAGATCAGATATAAGTTAACAGTGCTCTGTCCTATGCAGCATTGTTCTTGACTTCTGAATTATTTTGTGAACACTTCCTTGAGATAGAAGCATCATTATCCTTCTATCTACAACTCTCCCAAGAGTAATCTTGTGCAAAGTTAGACACCTTTGAAGACTCATTTTAGATACTCTTGAGTTTTGGCCACTGGTGGACCACTACTGCAGAGCAAAGGGGAGGCAAATCCCGTGACAGGCACACAAAATCCTTTTTTTTTTAAACAAATAAAATACGTTCACTTTCTTCAAGAGAAATGACAGTTCTAACCTTATGCAGATCATCAAAGCCACGTGACATTATGCCAGTTGGTGTGTGAGCTAGATCAAAAGTGTGTCCAAGCTCGTGCAGAGATGCTCCCAGGCCTGTGGCATAATTAGCCCAATAGTACTCCCTGTTGACAACAAATTCAAGTATTTAAATCTCAGAACTTTTTGAATGGATGATGGTTAACTGCAGATGTCGGCAATATGTGCTGTAGGTAAATAATCTAGGACGCAAAACTACTGCTTACGTATAACTATAACACTTTTTGTCTGGCTTTAGGAATACTGGAATCAACTGTCAGATAAGGAAACATTTTTAAAAATTAGGAATAAAATAGAACAAGCAAATTTAATGATGATATTGACAGAAAAATTAAACAAACATAGACGATATTAGATAAAAAAGAACATACAGCAAAAAAAATGACTATTATGTTAGTGTTTAAAGATTAAAAATAGAATGTAGAAAGCACAGGCAGTAACATAATGTTGTGAACTTTGTACAAATGAAAGAGATGACAAAAGTTTTTTTAAGACTGTATGAAATAAGACTTGAATAGAGGCAATATGTTCTGACATACATAACATAATCTAACAAGGACTAAAACATTTCAGATGAGTGGTGTAACTTGTTGCAGAAAGAATAAAATCTGTTAAAAAAAGGTCGGTGTTTTAAAAAACAAAACTAGGACAAAGCACAAAGAAAATTGCCTGTGGTGTAGCCACAGTGTCCTTTTGTCAAGGACAGACAGACAAAAACAGAAAGAAAAGAAAGTGAGAGATAAGTGAGAAACATGAAAAATAGTTTAAAATAATACAACCCGTTCATCGGCCTGAATGATGTGGCAAATACACAAAATGGCTTCTACATTTTCTTTAAAAGAAAAAAGGACTTAATATTGGCACTCTGCATTACCCCCACCCCCTTTTACCTTTTAGCTCCCCAAAGAGCATAGGCCTTCAACACATACATGCCAAGTACTCCTGTCACATGCCATGCCATCAGCTCAAGGTCTTTCTATGTTTTCCTCATCATTTTCATTTCTGTCTCCAGTTCCTCTTCTCCGTGCGATTTTTATCTACCTTTGCCTCTCTTTCCATGTGATTCCAGAACAAGGACTGCCTTTTAATGTTATCAACAAGTTTCCTCAATGTGTGTCCCACCCATCGACTGCGTCTTCTTCTCATCTTTTGTTCCACTGGCACCTATCTGGTTCTTGTCATCAGTGTGATGAAGTACATTGATACAGCGATAAAATCATTAATTACATGTAATAAAGTCATAATAATATGTATAGAATTAGTAACGTTGTAACGCGTCTTCTTCCCTGCGTCAGAAAACGCATTGATTTAGGTAGGATAGAACGTAGTCTAAAACCTTATTGCAGCGCTAGTAGTATTGGACTTTATAACGTGCCCGTCAGGGTTAACGATAAAAATTTGAAAAAAAGACAAGCTTAGTTATTCCAGGAGAGATAGAAAGAATAAAACACATGAACGCATAAGATTGAGAGAGCGGACACATGCTGCCGGCTTGTCAAGTGTTAGAAGTTTGAATTAGCTACTCAGGCCGACAGTGCGAGACGATGCCGTTAGCTTGTGTCGAAAACGATGTCGCGAGCTTTAAAATTTAAAAATAAACCGCCAAGTCCAATACATTTTCTAACAAAAGGCACACTGTAGAATCATATATACACACACGCATAATTACTTCCTGCCGGGAAAAAGGAAGATCTGCGATGATTTTTATAACATTCAAGTAGTTGAGACTTAGAAAACAACGAATACCAAAATGGAAAATATATTGAATTCTTTATTAATAGGTTTAAGATCATAAAAGTTAGCTAGTCTTAGAGCTGGTCTTGTCCTGATGGGTAATATGCTTTCGAATAAAAAATCCGACAGATAGAAATAAAGTTATGGACAAAAGACTGTATTTGTTCGTACAGACAGACCAACACATGCTCGTTTGGACTTGCACTAACGGTAACATTTTTTGACGCGTCCTTGAAAAAGGCAAGAAAGGGTACATGTAGAAAGGGGTAGACAAGGGGAGAAAAAAATTATGGGATGGCTCAAACTGAATATGTTTTTTGGTAGTGTTAGGCCAAAACCAAGTTTAATTTTGGTGAATGTCAAGTTCGGACGGACAGACCGACAGAAGTACACTAACATTGGACCGAAATTGGACCTTAGATTTAAAAATTTGAATGGAAAATCTTAGTAGTAGATCCCATTGGTCAAAACATTTCATATTATTGAGTACATTCAAAGGCTTGACGCCATTTGTAGAAGATAGTCCCTAGAGCAGGACATTGTGTATTTCTGGAAAAAGTGATTAGCCTTATTAAAGCAAATATATATTAAAGTAATAGGCATCACAGTTCAGCCAGCAGTATATCTGGAGTCTGCTATTCAACGTACCTGTGTTTTTTCATTGAATTTCTGGTAAGACCGACATTATTCATATATATATATTTTGTTTAAAAATGTGAGTGAGAGATGCTGCCATCACGACTGTAAGTAATCAAGTCCCAAGCTGATTTAGGCAGGGCCTGAAGGTATAATTATGATATAACACATTGCCAGTTTTGTAAATGCACATGTTTGTGAAATAAAAAGGTTTTCTTAGGTGACCAGAGGGACACAGCTCACCTATCCTATTGTATGGAAGAAAAGACAGATTAATAATATTATTGCAGATGCAGTACCGCCTTTGTAGGAGAGACATGTGAACAACACTGGTACACTGTGGAATGGATGTGCTGGATTGGTCCATTAGATATGACCCAGCTCTTTATTTCTTATGTATTCTCTTTTGTATATAAAACACAGTTTAAGTAAGATATTAACAAGGAGACATTATTTCATTGTTACAGGGTTTTTATCTGGCACTAGTCCGGTGCCAGATGTCTATGAGAAGCAGTGAGAAGTTGTTTCATGCACAGTAGTGACAGGGACCTGCAGAGTCTACCCTGTTACTTTTGGCCATTATCATAGCGAAATCGTGTGACACCAAGTACAGACTGTTCAAGTGTGCCCAGATAAGTAAAATATCTGGCACCCTAACTCTACATCAACTTTAAGACCAGCACACCCCTGTATAACAAGAATAAACTATTTCCCCAGAGAACTTAACAGTGACATTGTATATTAAAGAGACTGGGAGTGATTATAGAATCCCAAACCGCCATCCAGTGTTAGAAACCAGTAATAGACAAATTTTAGTAACACTATTAGTATAGTTAAACAGTATTTGTTTGGACACTTGTCCCTTTGGGTCTAAAATTTACATTTTGTATATATCTTGAATTCTTTTCATTTTAAAGTCCTGACCAGAAGAATACTAGGTTCAGGACCAAATAAATCATACAGAAAATTATTAATTGTACAAATTTATCCCAGGTGTTATTTCCTTTAATCATAGACTTTAATACTTGTTTGTATTGATGTGTATTATTGTTAAAATACCATCACACCATACTTGCATATCCCTAGACATTAGACGTAGCTATCATTCATACTAGTCAAGAATAAGTCTGCTTGAGGCCATAAGGTGGTAGCAGCAAGGTACCCTGATAACTCAACCCTAATTGTGTTAGAATCAGGGACCTTCACAGCTGGCCTCATTCAGTACAATAAGGAAACATTTCATAACATCAAAATCCACCACAATCAGTTCCACACTGGTGACTTTGTCATACCATTTCAATCCTTCTATTCTATGCAAGCACCTATTTATGCATGTCTGTAACTTTTTTGTTGTTCTTTTTGTTGTTCTCCATGTTTCAGAGCCATGCAATAAGACTGACTTGACGTTTGAGTTGAAGATTCTTATTTGACTTGATTTCTCTTGATCTCCGTTTGTTTCCCAATGCAATGAAAGATTCTCTTGCTTTTTGTATTCTTACTTTGATATCATTGTCTGACCCTCCAACTGTATGCTGCCAGTTAAAGTAAGCAATTCATTTAGCTTATGAGATCTTTTACGTATTATTGGCTTGTTTTTTTTCTGACATCTTACTTCACAGGTGATGACCTTCTTTCTTGTTCTTTGATTAGTGTCCAGATCTGGCAATCTTAGCACAGTTCTGGTAAAAATATTGTATTTATTAATTGTTATTTTGTAAAAATCTTTAGGTGCTTCATTATTAGTTGATATTTTACTTTATTTACATTTCAGTGTTGCTGTCTAATCTTCTGTCTTTGGTGAACATAGTGCCACTGTATTTGAACTCTTCCAGTTTTTAGTTCAGTGCTATCAACTTTGATGTTTCTTGTTCTTTGCATTTTACTAATTCTTAATATATATAGGCGTGATGCTGACCATATCGCCCGTAGTGTGCCGATGGTCAAGAAAATATGGACCTAACACCATATTCCCAATATACCTCACTGTGCGCGTAACGGGATCCTTTAACTTTTAATATATATATGTACATGTTTATTTTGGGCTGATATTCAGGTCATGCTCCCAGCAGAAGGTGGTTTAAAAAATATTTTTGCTTCTTTACCCGTTCTCTGTCTCTGGAAAATATGTACTGATCATTTATCACTTATCACTTGGGTGTCATCATCATTTAGATCACATGGGTGTCACCATCTTTAGATCACAGGGGCATAATTATCATTTAGATCTCATGGGTTCCATTGTCATTTAAATCACATGGGTTCCATTGTCATTTAGATCACATGGTTCCATTGTCATTTAGATCACATGGGTGCCATTGTCATTTAGATCACATGGGTGCCATTGTCATTTAGATCACATGGGTGCCATTGTCATTTAAATCACATGGGTTCCATTGTCATTTAGATCACATGGGTTCCATTGTCATTTAAATCACATGGGTACCATTGTCATTTAGATCTCATGGGTGCCATTGTCATTTAGATCACATGGTTCCATTGTCATTTAGATCACATGGGTGCCATTGTCATTTAGATCACATGGGTGCCATTGTCATTTAGATCACATGGGTGCCATTGTCATTTAGATCACATGGGTGCCATTGTCATTTAGATCACATGGGTGCCATTGTCATTTAAATCACATGGGTTCCATTGTCATTTAGATCACATGGGTTCCATTGTCATTTAAATCACAGGGGTACCATTGTCATTTAGATCTCATGGGTGCCATTGTCATTTAGATCACATGGGTGCCATTGTCATTTAAATCACATGGTTCCATTGTCATTTAGATCACATGGGTTCCATTGTCATTTAAATCACATGGGTTCCATTGTCATTAGAATACATGGGTGCCATTGTCATTAAGATCCTATTTCTCATTTATATCATATGGTTCTTTGGTGACATTGTCTACATAAATGATGAATGTTAAATGGTAAGAATACACATCCTCCAGATGTTTCAGCAAACTACTTTGAACTGCTGGCCTTTGTTCTGACATTTCTGTATTCCTTTATAATGTGTTCTTGTACAGTCCATACATAAGTTACATTTTGCAGACAGTCAGGTCTGTTGTACATAGACATCAACCAGCTGAAAGAACATACCAATGTAGTCATTCAATTACATCAACCAGATGAAAGAACATACTAATGTAATCATTCTAATATCTGATCAACTGTTCCCTAGGTCATCCTGTTGTTCTTGCAAGTTACATCATGTATATATTGGTATTGGTTGATCAGTTTCCATACTCACTATTCCTCCAAACTACTATATATTGTGATTTTATACAAACACATGCACAAGCATGCATGCATGCACACAAAAAACTCTAAACAGGTGTGCAGGTGTGTCCCAGCACAACATATCATCCCTTTATTTCTCATCTGGTCTCCTGAGTGTAGAGTAGCTTTGTCAAATAATTAAATATGATGATATATAAGTTACCTCTTCCCTGGCTAACATTAAGGTCTAGCATTGTATCATATTGTCGTGAAATGACGTCTGTTTCACATCAAGCATTCGAATAACAACACGGTCATAATGTCCGCGCTCAAAATCTAGGGTAAAAAGTCCAAATATAAGAACCAACCAGAAAGCTCCTTTTCTGGTATCTATAAAGAAACTTTTTGGATTAAGCAGAAAGGGCCTAATCTGTGTTTTTGACGGGAAGGAGTTATTTTATTTCTTTAAGAATACCGGTAGCGATAAATAAAAATAAGTACATAGTTATTATCACATCTGATATATTACTTTATAATTAGGTACAACGCCGGCCTCATAACAATAAGTTATTTAAAGAGAAAAATTGATTTTAATGATATTGTTACATCAGGGTAAACCCCGATTTAATTACTTAAAAATTAATTATATTGACATGCAAGGAAATAGCGCAAGAATAAACATATAGAACGGTAGAGATTAATTGGCCTGTTAATTATCACTTTAAATAATAGAAATTGGTCCAATAATAACTGTAATATAAAATATTTAAACTTAATCACTTTATACGAGCAGGCTGAAATACGCCTACGTTTTAATTCTTAAAAATATTTTGGACTGTGCTCTGATTGGCCAGTCGTATCGCTATGAATAGACCGGAGACCTAGGAAGTTTTGCCACAATTTTTAAAAAAACAGTACCAAGCGGTTTGAACCTAGAGCACAGCACATGCAGATTCTTTTGCCGATCTGACCTGAAAGCGACTTTAAGATTGCCTTTGAGGGCTGGTTCAGTCAATGTATTGTATGCCTGATGGTAAGATATATATATATATATATATATATATATATATATATATATATATATATATATATCTATATATATATATATATATATATATATATATATATATATATATATATATATATATATATATATAATTAATCAATTGCCTGTGTATAATAGACATGCGTTCGGAAATGTGTAGAAAGTGAAACCAGTACTTGTGCTGCCATATTGGCCCAGTGTAAAAGTGTGTAGTTTTAAATACGACAGGCCAGAAATGGAAACAGTATAAGATATTTGCAAATTATGGCACAAGTGAGCATTGTAAGTCTGTTAGTGTGTTTGATTGAGTATTTTCTCCTGGAGTTACACATTGATCATGCACATAAGATAGGAGTACAGGAATTTTTGGCATGAAGCAATCAAGTTGTCACTTATGATTATGTACTTAACCAAATCATAGTATGGAAGCCAATCATGGGCTAAGGACTCTATCATCGAATAAGCATGGAAAAAGAATATTCACGTGAAACTGGCTGTAGGAAAAGAAGTTATAGGTCCTGTGCAACTTGTTAGCACCAGACCAGAGAGAGTAAGTTGTGATGTTGTGTATGTGGATTGATGCATATACCTATAGGGAAAGGGTTATCCTTTATTCCAGGTTCTGTCTCGACCGTAGCATTGAAGCTGCATCTATTCTGGAAGAAGACTGTTGGAGACGAAAGCTCTGCATCAAATTTGAGCTGTACTCCATAATTCTTAACCAGAAGCGGCAAGTTAAGGAGACCTGTCTTGTGAAGAAAGATCAGCAGCATAGCAAGATGAGTGGCCATTAAGGTCCACGAAACAACCCATCCAGCTTATTACCACAATTAAAACGTACAATAAATAACACTCTCAAGGACGAAAACTAGATAGGACTTTGATTATCTTATTAAAAACCTACAGAACAGTATATTGACGTTAACATCAAGAAGAACAGAAAGTGCATTTTAGTTTATTCCTTGGAACATTATCAATATGGAAAAGAATTTCCAGTTTATTCATTTTGATCTGTAAATATCATTTCACTTCTTTTGATCATTCCTGCCCGAAAACATATTACGGTGCAGGACAATTAAATTGTAAATAATTTCATTCAGACTTGCTTGATAATTTTTATTAAGTTTAAAGTTCTGTGTTGGAATTTATTACATATTGTATTTAAATTACCCCTAGACAACTAGTCAAAACATAACAACAACAATTAATCATTAATCGTTGTGGGATCTTGAGAGGTAGCAGTTAGGGACTCAGAGTACATCATCATCATCTTCTCTGGGAACTTACATAGCTTGACCCCACTTTGATGTCTATACACCCTTGCTCTTTTCAGAGAAGGGGGTATTACTTATAAGACCAGTCTCTTGTCTGGCACTATCCTGGTATCCTCTGATACACCTATTAGTCCAGGATATCTGTAAGTCATAACATCCAAACCTCTCGCTACACATATGATAATGAAAAGAGCAAGAAAAATGCATAAGAAAGAGATTAATTGAAAAAAAGAAGCTCACAATATTAATCAACAAGAAAGGCCACGTCCTCAAACAAAACCTTTTTACTTTTTTTCTACTCTCACAAGTCATTGCTCAAGATTCCATTAGTGCTAATGAAAATTTTTTTATTCATTGAGTCTTCTGATTTTTCTTTATAATTTACATTACTGTGCATTTCTTTCCTGTAAGAAATTTTGAGGCTTGTAAAATTACCACAACAAAAACAAATTACCAAGTTTTGAATTAGCTCACAAAAATGGGACAGGCTTAAAACTTGTATCAATACAGGCCTACTGAAGCAGTTTCATGGGCATTGTTCAGAGGTATAAGTTGTGAATACACAATAAATGACATTAATTAACTGAAACATACCCAGCCATAACCTGACACGCATCAGCAGATAATGTCACTTACTACTACTGTTCACTGATTTCAATAACACTGAATCTGATCATTATAATCATCAGTTATAAAAATCTTACTTTTGAATAAAAGGTTTTTAAAAATAAATAACATATGAGATAATAGAAGATGAAGATTCATGGTTTATCAAGATCAGGGGTAGGTCTTCACAGTAAAATATAAAATATAATTATTCCCCTCATTCTCTCATGTTTGCATCTCTCTCTCTCTGTCTTACATAATATACCTGGCTGACTGTCACTTAAATTTGATTATCTCTCTTTTCTATGATTACACTAGTCTACTTACTCGTATTCTACCTTTTTTAAATTATTCTCCCTGTCTCTCTTTCATTTACTTTGGTTCTGTATTCACTCTTACAAGACTGATCAATCAACCAATAACCTTTAGCTCCCCAAGGAGCATAGCTTTCTACAAATATATTCAAAGTCCTCCTGTCACGTGTCATCAGCTCAAGCTCTCTCCATGTTTTCCTCATCATTTTCACTTCTGTCTCCCATTCTCTTCTCCATGTGTTTCTTGGTCTACCTCTGCCTCCTTACCCTGGGGGTTCCAGAACAAGAACTGCCATGTAATGCTATCCACAGGTTTCCTCAACGTGTGTCCTATCCATCACCATCGTCCTCTTCTCATCTCTTCTTCCACTTGTCTGGTTCTTGTCAGTTATATGACTGGTAAAGAATCTCACTTTACTCTCTGTTTCTTTTTCTTGTTTACTATCTGACCAAGATTCATTCTCATATATACCATTTTTCACTATTTCTCTTTTATATTTTTACTTCACTCCTGCTTGACATCTATACTATCACATATGTAAAAGTGTCTCACTCTCTATCTCATATTCTTATTTTCATGACTTGTATCTGAGAGATACACACTGAAGTGTTCCTTACTCTCTGGTTTCAGATGTCTGTTTGCTCAAGTGTTGTCTGAGCTGTTAGTCCATTACTTGTATTTATTTATGACTCTCTTCCTCTCTGCCTGTTTGAATGTTTAACTGCTGTCTGCCTGACACTCTTTACATTATTCTCTCTGTTTATTTTTTTCTGATTTTACAAGTCTATCACAAGAGCCATATAAGTATTAAACAGGATTATCCTCGAGAGATTAAAAGAGTCTATAGACAAGAAACTGAGAGATCACTACCTTTGCTATCATTTATTAGTCAATCTATTTCTTTTTCTGAAGACAAATCTGTTAATTTGCAGGCCCTGACATACAAAAGGTTTGTTTTATCTACTCTTACCTGTATGCACTATCATCCATAAACTTTTTTCTGTCCATCTTTGTCCTATTAGTCAGACAAGAATTGAACATAGCCAGACCTTCGGCCCAGGTGTGCAGGTTACCTGTACCAAACAGAGCAAGGCATCCACCACCTGCCAGTATTAAATGTTAAAATGGATAATAACACTAATGTTGAAAGACACACATACAGCAAAGATAGACTGAAACAGCATTCACAAGATTTGAATCAACAAGTTTTATCTGCACCACTAGCTTGCCAATGCATGGATGTTAATAGGCCAGAAGACTAATTTAAGAGTTGACTGATTCTAGTGAGCAAAAAGTAATGCCGAAAAAGAAAAAGTCAAATCTTTATACATTAGGAAAGGAACGTAACAGCAAAGGACTCAGCCTAAATAATAAGAAAAAAGACCCAGTGGATATTTAAAAGAGAAGAGAACCACCAAAATGCAATTCAAAAATAAATGGTACAAATCTGAAACAAGATAAGAATGATAGGAAACTCTATACAGAGCGATACAACAGGAGACAATCTGATCATCAGAAAAGGTCCCCCCGTTGATCACGTGTTTCGGCCCCTTACTCTCCTTTACACTCTAAGGGGGGCGGGCCCACCTGCAACAAGTATTAGTACCCAGTACCCTCTAATAATTTAGAGAAATAAAGTGTAGAATAACTAGCAAAAGCAGTATGACAGAAAAAGAGAAAAAATAACATGCATTAAATGATTATCAATGAAAGAAAGAAAAAAGGTTCTACAATGCTACATTGAACCAGTAGGCCTACTCTTATAACCCCTAATAGGCTGAGCCTTCTTTCAATGTTTCTAGTCTCCAAACACATACATCATTCAGTTTATGTGTCTTTGTTACATATCATTTTGTTGGAAATTGAATAAACTTTCATTTCATAAAGCAAAATAACATTCCTTTATCTAAGTAATATATGTTTTACATTTTCTGTTAACTTTTCCTTTTCGATTCTTATTAATTTTGTTTTAATCATCAAAATTATTATAAACTTTTCAATGAAATTGAAAAATATTACTCTTAATTGTAGAGAAAATTTGCACTCATTGTCTTGAAAAAGAAGTAATTCTGGAATAAATTGTCAAATCTGAAGCAAATTAATATATGAAACAAATGGGAGGCGGGGGGTTGGGAGAAGAGGAGGGGAGGTGGTATTGTCATACAATTTAAAGGTTAAAAAAATGTGATCAGAGAAGTAGTGAGCATCCAGAAGTGACTCACTATGTTATGAATAATGTGTATCCCAAGATAAATGTATCAGCTTATATACAGCAAATTTACAATTCCTATTTGAAATTATTGTCGAAATTATCTTAAAATTAGAATTCAGTACACCTTTTTGTGATTGAATCCTTCAAATTAAAATTAAAATCAGAACAGTAGTGAGCAATCATAAGTGACAAGAGATAGAAAATACTACATGAACTGAGCATGTCATGTGAGGAATTCCCCCATCAGAACATGTAGGCATAACAAGAGATGGTGGTTGTGGAGAGAAATGATAGCCTACAACCCCTGGCACAGCAACCATGATGATAATGATAATGACACTATTAAAGACAAAAAGAAAACAAACAAGTATCATCACCTAAGAAATAAAATTTAAGAAATTAATGATTACTGACTTTAAAAAAAAAAGAATAAAGTTAGAAAAATAAACTAAGAAATCCAATCAATACTGTTTAGCTCCCTTAGGAGCCTAGGCCTTCATCAAGCACATGCCAAGTCTTCCTGTCACGTGATGTCAGCTCAAGTTCTTTCCATGTCTTCCTCATTATTTTCATTTAAATCATCAATTCTCTTCTCCATATGTTTTGTGATCTACCTCTGCCTCTCTTATCCTGAGCATTCTGAACAAGGATTGCCTTGTATGTGCCATCAATAGGTTTCCTCAATGTCATCGCCAGCATTTTCTTCTCATATATTTCTTACATTGATAATTAATAAACTTAGAAATTGACAGGTATTTATCAATGTAAGAAAAATAAACTAAAGGAGCTTTTTTTTTTTTTAATTTTGAAGTCAGAAACGTAAACTCGGCATAACTTTCTTTTAACAAGCAACATATGGAGTTGTCTTTTTTCTTTTTATACCTAAATGGCAAACTTAAAATCAAATGCAATTCTTAAACAATATTAGAAGAATAAAACAAAAAATTCAAATGATATGTCAAGAAGACACACCAAGAAAGTAATAATTGAAAAAATAAAGGATGTATCATTACATGACAGTAGAACTAAGGATGGTGGAGTAGTGAACGAACGAACGAACTTTATTTTCAAAGGGTTTAGAATTGGGCACGCAGGCCCGTCTAACATTCTGCCCTTCCTTTCTCTCATCTTCCATACTGAATCCATTTATTCTCACACGTATCCTAAATGTTACTTAAATAATAAAATAACAAAAAAGTACAATAAAATAAAATCCCAACATTGTAACAGTACAATAACAGTTACACAGATTTACAGATGCGTATCATAATTTATACTAAACAGGACAAAATTAACTTTAAAACCTACATATGATGTTATGTAATTATTTAAGAACATAACGAAATTAGGGTGGCATATAATCTGCACTCATGATGTATTTGAAAAGTCTGTGATTGAATGAATATGGACTAAGAGTATTTTTTAAGTCGTGTGGAAGAGTATTCCACAGATGAGCAGCAGAAAAAGCTAAACTTTTCTTGAATAAGTCGAGCCTAGGCTTGGGCATGTGTAATTTATTTAAGCGTTGACTGCGTCTTCCGCTGTATTTGAAAATAGGCCACAGATACGTTGGAGCATTCTGTGACAAGATTTTGTGAATAAATTTGGCTTTGTTGAAGAGAAGGCGCTTTCTTAGTGGTAATATGTTAAGATATGTATATGCGTCTACACACTGTGTGAGGTTTTTGTCTGAAATTAGGCGCACTGCACGTTTTTGTAATGAATAGAGTCTTTTAGTGTTGGACATGGTGCAGCCATCCCAAATTGTGGAACAATAGTCTAGATGTGTTTGTATCTGGGATGTATAGAACATTTTTCGTGTCTCCTCATCTAGGAAATGTTTGATTTTAGCTAACTGGTAAACTTTTTGTGCCGTTTGTTTGGTCAGTGCTTGTACATGCGAATTCCAACTTAAATGTTGGTCAATTATGAGTCCTAGTGTTTTTTATATTCATTTACATTTTCAATTAAAGAGGTTCCAATGTAGAGCTGAAGTGTTGTTTTCGGCGAGTTTTGTAATTTTTGTCTAGTTGATATTATCATACATTTTGTTTTAGTGATATTTATTTGCATGCAGTTTTCATTGCTCCACTTAATAAGATTGTCTGTGTCGCTTTGTAATAATATTTCTAGCGTGTTGCAACTTTTATCACTAGTATAAATGGTACAGTCATCGGCAAATAGGTCGCAGGATGAGTGCTCGAAGTGTAGTGGAAGGTCATTTATGTAAATGGAAAAAAGTAGAGGGCCGAGAATAGAACCCTGAGGAACACCGGTGTCAATAATAGTTGGGTTTGACAAGGAGTTATTGTACCACACTACTTGCTGTCTGTCGGACAGGAATGATTTAAGTAATGTCACTAGTTTAAAGTTAACTTTCATTGTTTCTAATTTTCTTATTAAAACAGCGTGATCTAACATATCAAATGCTTTCCTAAAGTCTACAAAGATTGCTCCACATATGTTATCGTTATTTATGTTTAGGTGCAAGTTGTCTATCATCTTAGTTAGAGCTGTGTGGCATGAATGCTTTTGTCGAAACCCTGACTGACTGTCAATTAGCAAGTCATTGCTAACTAGGTAATGTAGTGTTGCTTTATGTATGTGTTTTTCTAGTGGTTTAGAAAGCGATGATAAAAGAGAAATTGGTCTATAGTTACCAAGATTACTGTTATCTGACGAGCCAGGTTTGAAGAGAGGATATACTTTGGCAATCTTAAAGGCCGAAGAAAAATAACTTTTAGCAATACATTGATTATATATAAAAGTTAGTGAATCACTAATAGCTGGTGCGGCGTAACGCAGTATTCGATTACTAATTCCGTCAAGCCCTGATGAGCTATTATCCTTAAGGCCAATAAGATAGTTATACACTTCATTAACTGTCATAAAAGGAATGTCGGGTGGAACTGAGTTTGTACATTTGTTTTTACAGAATGCTGAAAGTTTGTCTAAGTCACTACAGGAAGGTGGTATTGTGGATTTCAGACTGTTTATTTCTGCTTGAAAGTGATTGCTGAAGTCTGTGCAAGTAAAT
The DNA here is from genome assembly GCA_024509875.1 of Oreohelix idahoensis. NCBI lineage: Eukaryota > Metazoa > Mollusca > Gastropoda > Stylommatophora > Oreohelicidae > Oreohelix > Oreohelix idahoensis. Next base: position 608,912 of record JAMPIV010001149.1, read on the forward strand.
GAAGTGTTGGAAGAGAATGAGTCTGGTGCATTACGTTTTTTCGCTAAGGTGTTAATTGCCTTCCATATTTCCTTACTATTTGATTTGTTCTGAACCATATTTCTAAAATAATTTTTCTTTTCTTTCCGAATTAAATATTGAACTTTGTTCCTGTATACCCTGTATGTGTTGAGGTCCTTATTTTTATGCGCTTGATCTCTCTGCCTCATAGCCTCCAACACTTCCTGCGTGATCCACGGAGATTTTAATTGTCGTTTGACGCGAATTTCCTTAGCTGGTACGTGCGTGTCAAAAACATTATAAAAAATTTTTGTCCAGTATTCAATAGCGTCATCCGGATCAGGAAGTTGGTAAACACGGGCGAGAGGTGCAGTTAGCAAGTCATTTAAAAAATAATTCCTTACTGAAATGTTTGAAACTTCTAAATTTGATACTTACATGTTTATTTTTTGGAATTTTACATTTATTCTTTGACCATGTACAGCATACTGGATAGTGGTCACTCATTGCAATATTAGGGACAGAGCATTCTATGATGTTTTCTGGGCAAGTTACGTAGATGTGGTCGATTAGTGTGGTTGATGCTTGTGTTACTCTTGTAGGCTGGTTAACTATTTGTTTTAAGTTGTACGATAATATTATATTTTTCCATGTTAGATTTGAATTGTGTATATCGATGTTGAAATCACCAAGAAGAACAACCTCCTTGACTGTGGCAAATACATTGTCCATCATTATGGTGAAATCTTCGTACCATATAGGTCCTGCACTAGGATTTCGATAAAGATATCCCACCAGAAATGGGCCCTGATTCGGTAGCTTTATTTCCAACCATACACATTCTATCTCTGCTGTCTCTAAGTCGTTTCTGCGACGAAAATTAAGGGAAGTGGAAATATAAACTGTTATACCTGTCTCTTGTTTTTTGCTTGCGTCTCGCCGAATAGTTTTAAAACCATTTAACATGAAAAGGCAAGGAAAAAAATATGGCTGAAGAGAAAAGAAACCCACTTAGAAGTGAAGTTCTATTGCCTATCTTTGATAGTGCATCAGATCCAAACAGGATGATAGAGGCACTCTGTTTAAATATATCTCTAGTAGGTCAAGGCTAACATAAAGGTAAAATCATCATCATCATGTCGCCTTTCACTCCTTATTTTCCCCAACTACAACTGGTCCCATCGCATAATGTCTGCAACAAAGCATGGACAATCATAGATGTTTGTTATTTTAGCAGAGTACTCAGAACAATAAATATTACTGAAGACAGGAAGTTGTGAACAAACATGATCACCTATGCCACAAAGCGTGGTACTTGAAAGTAGGGAGAGAAAGAGCAAGAGAGGCAGACAGAGAGAAAGAGAGAGAGAGAGAGCGTCAGAACAAAAACTCAACCTCGGATTTTATAGAAACAAATACAGTACATTCACAAACTGAATGCCTAAATATGCGACTTTTAAAATTAAATAGCCTGCAGTTAAAATCCCAGTTTGTCAATAAACTATTTATTTTTGTTTCTTCCTTCCCTTCTTATAATAGCGCTGTGTTTTTTCCTCCATTAAAAAGCATGCATAGTTCTGATAGGAAAATTTAAAAAAATCCCAACCTAGATAAACCACGGCAGTTTCATTCAAATCTCTACTCAATCTGCCCAACAAATCTACCAGGGCCACAATCTGCCCAACAAATCTACCAGGGCCAGTTCCATATTGATTCAACGCAGGAAAAAGAAGTTTATGTGGCAAGAACAGGGAAAAAAATGCATAATCATATCCTGGAACCACTAGAGACATAGAAAAACTTTCAGAGATTGATTGATTTTTCTTCACAGTTTTTCAAAATTCACCCTTAAATCTGCAATCTGGTAATATTATGCAATTTTGTGACCAAAATTATGCCAACACAGCTTTCAGAAAATGCATCATGATTTTTCAACTTTTTTCTTAGCTTCTTATTCTCTAAGGATGAACAAAGACCTTTTAAAAATGGTTGCTAATGCATATCAGGCTGACAGAATTAAATTAATTAACTGTAACTAGGTCTGGCAGAATGAAAAGATATTCACATCTTCTTAGACAATAAGAGGGGCAGAATGGCAAGTCACATAAATCTTTGATAATAAGACAGGCAGATGGCAAAACATTTCAGGCATCATTAAAAATTAATTTCTACTAAAGCTGTTTCCAGTTGGAAATCAAGCTCCCCAGCACAAGCATCAGATGCCGTGCTCATCTTCCCATGAACAAGCCAAACGTTACCACAGATTTGTCTCTACCAACACTGAAAATACGTACGTAAGGAATGACATAGATCAGGTGGACCGAAGATCATACTTTAGTTATCTACAGGCTGTATTACTGCTTCTATAACTGTGTGGTTTGCACAGTTCTTCTTCTTCTTCTTCCGTCCTTAGCCAACGACCGGCAAAGCAGTCAGCAGTGGCCATTACGCCTAGTGGCGTCTTAAGGGCAACAGCGAATAGATTTTCTTTGCCGTTGTTCCCATCACGCCTAATGGCGTCTTTAGGGCAACGACAAATCAATCCATTTGTTGTTGTTTCCGTAATCAAAGTGACTGGCAATGCTAAAATACAAAATTATCTATGAAAAATACTTATGTTTGCTCTTCCTCTTCTTCTTTGATCCATAGCCGCCAACCGTCAAAGCAGTCAGTGGCCATCATGCCTGGTGGCGTCTTGTAGGGCAGCAACAAATTGACTCCACTTTGTTCGGTCGGCGGCCATCCTTCGTACAGTGCCCCAACTCTGGTTCATTCTTTGCATCTCGGCCTCCACAGTTCTCTGCCAAGTTGTTTTTGGTCGGCCTCTATTTCGCTTTCCTCCCATAGCATTGCTGTTCTTGTAATGGTATAAGGGTCCTTTCTGAGGACGTGGCCAATCCAACTCCAGCGTCTGCCAGCTATGATGGTGTGCATGTCCTCTTGGTTACTCCGAATAAGTAATTCTTGCTTGCTGATGGTATTCGGCCAAAAGATTTGGAGAATTTTCCTTAGGCAGATTGTATGGAAGGAGGACAGTTTCGACATTTCCTTCTCTGTTACTCTCCAGCATTCCGCACCATAAAGAAGCATAGAAAGTACACAGCTCTCATACAGTCTTAATTTGATGTTTGTGCTGTACTGGGAAGACTTCCAAATATTGTTGAGACTAGCAAAGGCTGTTCTCGCTTTATTCATTATGTTGTTAATGTCCTTGCTTGTTCCACCATCAGGTGTTACTATGCATCCTAGGTAAGTGTCACGTAGGTTTTATATTCATTTAATTTCCTACATCTTTTTCCTATTCTTTCTCTCGAACTCTCTCTTTTATTATCTCTGTATTTCTTTTTTTTTTTTTTTCCTGTATATTTTTTTCATCCATTCGTTTTGCGAATATTATTTTCATATAATTCGCAAACTTTACCTGTTTTCCTTTCTCTTAAACTGAGAATCGCGCTAGGACGATATTACGTAGATGTCAGGGCTGCAGGGCGTCAGAAGGCGTGATAAGTCGGTTCGCTGAACATAGGACGTAGCAAATCGTCTACATTCTCACCGAGCGCGCGAGTTTCTTCTCGGCATTAGTCCCGGTGAGGTGTGATACTTTACATCTGCACCGGTCAGTATCCAGACATTTGTCTGGAAAATCCCAAACTGACACGGCGCTCACTTGGGCCATGGTCAGCTGTAGTGTGAAAACTGCCTGCAATGGAGTCAGGCTGTCTGGGATTTGAAACTGACACGCGTACATCGTGGTCAGTAGGTGACAGTTACGACACGCGTTAAGCGGACGTAAATGTTGGGAGTAGGGGAGATAATTTCGCTTGGCGAAATAAGTTTGGGCCCTTTGTCTGATTTTAAGATATTGGCCAAGTTTGAAACTTTAATTTCATTCTCGCTCATAGACTCCACAGTAGATAGGTCGCTCGAAAACAGAATAGCTGTTAGCGAAGATCTCAGTTTGTTTCGGCAATTTGTCGAACTTCTAGACTTCCAGAAATATTTTCAGCATTTTTATTCTTAAGTTGTGCGACTACCTGTAATTCTGTGGTTGAGGTAATTAATATGATAGATATATAGATTTTGTGAGTGTTAAAGTGTTTAAATCGCTTAATTCATTTTAATCTATTTCTTTAGCGCAGAAGAGAAATAAAGTGGTAGGCTATTATATTTTCTAGGGAAGCATTCAGTGGAAAGCAGACTAAAAATTTAATTTCTAGCTTATAACGGCAATTGTAGCTATTTATGAATTTAATTTAACTGCTAATACTCAGTCGAGTGTATTTTTCTAAACTAACGTATAAACTCTAGAATCGAGCCTCATGAATGGTGACGGAATACGCACGTGTTCCTAATTCATTAGGATTGCTGATTTTTAATTATAACTTACGTCACGGGAAGTTTAAATGATAAGCAAAGCTCTCTGCTTGCAAGTTTAAATGTAAGTCATAACCAGTACAGATTCTGTTTATTATATTATATGTGTTATTTTTCCTCCACACAGTGAAAGTTTTGGGGTGACCCTAACTTTACCAGCACCTAGTAGTAGTTTCCATACTTGTGAAGAAATAGACAGTCCTTATTTTGAACCACGTGGGTTTTCTCAAGTAACACTGATCTGACGGTGCAAGTTAGACAGAAATACTAATATCCCAATAACGGGTTTTTCAAAGACTGTAATGATAAATACTGGACCTTGGAGCCAGATCTTAATTTCTTCTAGAAAACTCTACGTAATCTTTCTGCCTGGTGGCGCGAAATACTTCAAGTATTAACTAACATTTCCCGACTATCTATATATATATTATTTGTGGACAAATCTGTGGTGTGACTAAAGTGAATCCTATACTGAGGGAAGGCACCGACCTGACATTCATCATTTTTTTAGAAACCTACGCTATTGACACTGTGCTCTGCTAACTCCCGCGCCTGGAATAATTGTTAGGGGACTTAATCAGACATTTGAACAAATTTGCATACCCAAGTAGTCGTTCCCGGAGACTCCAAGTTAAATACGTCTTTTGGAACTGGGGACTTCTTGGCAGAAGACTGCATTTTTTGAGTCTGTGTGAAAATCTAAAATCAATGTGTTCCAAGAGGCAGCAAGCAAAGTCGTGAGTACAAGTATGAGAAGCCATGGCGGAATGAATGAGTGTACGCTGGTTTGAGTGATATTTTTCACTATTTTATCTTTGACACCCTGTTGCTGTCCTAATTTTTTTTCAATCTGCATAATTTGTTGCTAAGGCTAGAGTTCTTGTGTTTTTGTCTTAGGTTAAATCAGATTTTTTTTTCAAACTCTGTGCATATAATTACGAGATAAAACAAAGAAAAACTCTTAGACTCAAACCCTATGTATCTGGGACTCGGGCGCCATCATCTGTTCTCTTAACGGGGCCGGGCTAAACCTAGAGTTAACACTATAACGGGGCTATCATCCTTGCAACATTTCCTTGAATTTTTATGACTATGTGTATATGTATTTTCCTTGATGTACTTTCTTTGATGTTGTGAGCCGATTTTTTTCCTGATATTAAAATCGCTCTTGAACTTAATAATAGTGTTTGGTCAGCTCGTTCTAGATAATATATATATATCATTGTTATAGTTTTCCCACGTCTGTGTGTTTACCTGTCGTCACGTGTATGTGCGTGCCTGTGAGTGATAGAAATATACGTAATATGTATATTGGTGTAGTCTGTCTGACGCTGTAACAACTGTTGTAGAAGATAGGTGAGAGAGAGAAGAATTCTTTTCGCTTTCAGAGACAGCCACTATATCAAAATCTATCATCTCACGTGTGTGGAAATTCTATTACCTTTCACTAACTCTCACTGAGTCTATCACCTATTCAAACCTATTCAGAAGGGACCAAACCTAGTCTTAATTCTCCTATCAGAAATCTACGACAAATGAGGGCTCGTTTCCGGTCTTTGAACTTAGAATAGGAAGACGAGTACGACAAACGGGGACTCGTCTATCTGGATTTTGTATTTTAGATTCTGTATTCTGATATAGAGTAAGAGTGTGATGTCCTGTGAGTTGTTATATCTTTAAATAATTACCCCCTAGACTAACGATCTGTTTACGGGCGTGCTGACCACACAAACTAATAAGTTTTTTTTTCCACAGCATCTTTGAATAATATACATTTTGGTTACAGGTTGATTTTGTCGGGATATATGTTAACTGCTGATTGTAATACTAAATGCTGGTAAAGTGGTGAGTGTATAACATTTACTGGGTACTGAGGCAGAACGGCGTTTGAACTAAGTTAAGGAGTGTGTTTCGGACTTTTTGTCCAGATTAATTCCCTCCCTTACCCGATCTGACTTCAGGGGCGAACTTATAGTGGATTTTAAAAATTAAGGGATTATTTTTCTCTTTAATTTTTGCAATATTCTTTTGCTTTTCCACTGTAGCAACTTATTTTTCAGTTGTAATCTTAACTACCATTTATTTGGCGTAGTCGTGTTTTGCATTGAGTGCTTTATTGCCGATAATAGCAGCGATAGTTAGATTTTATTTTGGAGGAGGTATCCTAGGGTTAAGGATATCATCTTTTGATTTTTGGTAAATTTTTTTTTCTCGTAAGTGGTAGGAACCAGTGTATCCTTTTTCCTATTTTCGTTCTCCACTAGTCTCAGTCACTGACATAATATGGCCGAGAGGGCAAAGCTTAGACAACTTCTCAGGGACGAAGCGAGAGAGGAGGGACTGGAAGGAGAGGAAGCGAAAGCTTTTGTCAGAGACGAACTGGAGAGATATGATGCGGAGAGGAAAGCAGCTGAAGCTTTACAGCAGAAGAAGATGGATGAGGAAATGGAAATTCGCAGGATGCAGCATGAGGAAAGAGAGAAGGAGAGACAGCAGGAGAAGGAGAGGGAGGAGAGACAGCTTGAGGAAAAAGAGAAACAGAGACAGCACGAGTTGGCTCTTAAAACTCTAGAATTCCAAAGTCGTGGTGCTGCCTCTACCTCCAGCAATGGAGAGTCTTCTCCTCATTCTTCCTTAACTGACCCTGCTAACACTCAATCTCTTCAACTAAATGCTATGTCTTTCACTCTTGAATCTTTTCCCTGTCCAAATGAGAAGATTGACACATGGTTAGAAAAATTTGAGAAAATTGCAACTCTGTACGGGTTAGAGAGGTCGCGTTGGAATATGAAACTTTCCCAGGCCCTAAAAGGTTCTGCTTATGATGTTTATTCTAAGCTGGAAAGTAGCCAACAAGACGACTACGATGTGTTGAAGAAAGCGTTACTGGAGCGCTTTGAAATGAACGCTCGCAAGTTTTTGCAACTGTTTTCGCAACAGCCGGAAAGAGAATTCTGAAACTTTTCACCAGTTCTCATCTCGTCTTAAGGGATATCTAACAAAGTGCCTTGAGCTTTCGCAGCTCCCCTCTACCTATGAAGGTCTTGAGGAACTTGTTCTAACTGAACAAATAAAGAACACTTTGTCTGCTGATACCCGGAGATTTCTCGCTGAGCAGGGGGCAGAAAAACTTGAAGACATTTTGGAAAAGTCTGAGCGTTATCACAATGCGCTGGCTGAACTACCGGCCACAAAGCGGAAACCGACAGAGGAGCATTTTCGAAAACATAACCTAGAGCAATCTTCTCAGGCTTCTAACCAAAACAACCACAGAGAAACTGGACCTCAAAACCCCCCTCCTGAAAAATCCAAGTTCTACAAGAACAAGTACCCCAACCACCCCAAACAGTCTGATCAACCCGACCGCCCTACATGGCAGCGCAGCCAGAAAGGACAAGGTGGCAAAGGGAAAACCCCTGAGCACGGGACTAAGGATCAGAGCAAGCACACCGAGCCAAAGCGCATCGGATGCTTACAAACAACAGACTCGCAGGAAAGAATTATTGTCAGTGATTCTCAACCTGAGGGAGAGAGACCCTCTACGCGAGGTACGGTTGTTTTTTTAAACGGGACTTCAACATATTGTTTGTTTGACACGGGGCTTTCTTTTGATTGCATTGTTGCCAGGCACCTGGTCAAACCCGGTCAAGTGACAGAAGAAACCGTTAAACTGTGTGGAGTTCTTAGGAGTGATGCACCAACAACGCTTCCCATCGCATTGGTGGAGATACACTCTGACTTTGTCAGAGGTGTGATCAAAGCGGCTGTTATGGACGACCCCATCTACCCAGTCATACTCGGCTGTAGATATGTGTTTATTGGGAAAACCGGAAGAGCCAATAGTGGCAACAGTAACCACAAGAGGGCAAGCCAAGAAGGAACGGGAGCCTGCGCCAAATTTGTTACCCATGGAACTTAAAGAGGCGCAACAAAAGGACCCTACTTTGGAACCCTGCTTTAGGAAACTGCCCATGGCCAACGACCCTAGACAACACGGGGACATCTTTTCTAAGGATGGCGTGCTTTATCGGAGAACGGGCAAGCCTGAACAAGGCTCTAATCAGCTCCTAGTACCGAAAAAGTACAGAAGTCAAATCCTAGAAATGGGGCACTCTCTCCCGTTTAGCGGACATATGGGACAGAACGCCACACAGCAACGTATACAGACTCACTATTGGTGGCCAGGGATGAACACTGATATACTCAGATATGTAAAATCCTGTGCCCAGTGTCAACGGGTAGCACCCAAGCACTGGACTGCCCCAGTTCCCCTGGGGCAAACGCCAATTGTGGGAACTCCATTCGAACGGGTTGCTGTCGACATCGTTGGACCCCTAGAAAGGACCAAACGAAAGCACAGGTTTATCCTGACTTTAGTCGACACATGCACTATGTGGGCCGAAGCTATACCGCTAACATGCACAGACTCGAAGCATGTCGCAGAAGCCCTAGTGCAGATCTTTACACGGTTGGGATTCCCTCAACAAGTTTTGACGGACAATGGATCCCAATTCCGTAGCCTGTTAATGGAGGAGATCTTTAAGATCTTGAGGGCCAAACACATCCACACCAGCCCGTACCATCCGGCCGGAAATGGGCTCGTGGAACGTTTCAACGGCAGCCTCACCACCATGCTACGCAAGCTGGCACAAGAAAAGCCGGAGGACTGGGACCTTTTTATTCCTGCAGCCCTATTCGCTTACAGGGAAGTTCCCCAGGCCTCTACAGGATTTCCTCCAGCTACGCTTTTATTCGGCAGACCTATAAAGGGGCCGCTTGAAGCATTACTTCGGTCCCTGACAGACCAGAAGGCGGATGAGACAGTCGTCTCAGCCAGTAGATATGTATCGGAATTGAAGGAAAGGCTACAGCTAGGATGGGACCTAGCAACAGCAAACCTTAAGAAAGCTCGTGCAAAGCACGCTAGACGATACAATCAAGCAGCAAAGGAGAGAGAATTACAACCAGGTGATAAAGTCCTGTTGTTGTTGCCAACCGGAAGCAACAAACTACGCATCGGGTGGCAAGGGCCGTTCACCGTCCTGAAAAAGATCTCGAGAACCAATTATCAGATCTCTATCAAAGGAAAGGAGAAGGTCTACCATGTGAACCTACTAAAGAAATACTTGGAAAGACCAGTGCCATCCCCCGAACATCTCCTGGCGATCGCCATAGCTACAGAGGATGTGGAAGATGACGATAGTTGCATGGAATATCCATTGCAACAAACTGAATCTGTAGAAGATGTAAAATTTGGGGACACTCTCTCTGAAACACAACAGACAGAAACGAAGGCTTTACTGAACCAGTACACGGCGGTGCTAACGGATGTACCTGGACGAACACATCTCGTAGAGTTCGAGATGAAACTTATAAACGAGACCCCTGTCCGAACCAGAGTTTACCCTATTCCGTATGCGAAAGCTGATACGCTTCGTGCAGAGATAGACAAGCTACGTAAAACAGGAATTATTAGTGAGTCTACATCTCCCTATAGTGCGAGCGTAGTGCTGCTACAGAAGCCCAATAAGGAAGTTCGGCTGTGCATCGATTACCGGCTACTTAACACAGTAACGGAATTTCAGCCGGAACCACTCCAAAGCGCTTCTGAGCTGTTTAGCAAGCTAAGCAAGGCACGGATTTTCTCAAAGATTGACTTGAGTAAGGGCTACTACCAGATACCAGTCAAAGAGGAAACTAAGCCTTTGCTAGCTTTCAGCACCAGCGAAGGACACTATACGTTTAACGTGATGCCATTCGGATTACACAACGCACCAGGAGTGTTCACAAGGATGATGAGGAAGCTGTTAGAGCCATTGCACAGTCCACATATCCACAATTTTATGGATGATATACTAATTGCAACGGACACCTACGAAGAACACATTGCGACGGTCGAGATGCTCCTCAGGAGACTACAGGAAACTGGACTCACAGCTAGACCTAGCAAATGTTTAATCGGCTTTGAAAAACTTGACTTCCTGGGGCACACCATAGCTCACGGTGCTATGTGGCCAGTTGCTAAGAACGTAGAGAAGATACGGGCAGCGAAGAGGCCAAGGACGAAGAAAGAAACACGATCGTTCCTATCGCTATGTGCTTACTACCAGAAATTCATCAAAAACTTCAACGGTTTAACAGCACCCCTTACGGACCTTACGAAAAAGGGGCGACCGGAGAAAGTTATCTGGGATCCTAAGTGCGAACACGCTTACGTCACGCTCAAGAAGCAGTTGTCTGAATATCCAATTCTGCGACTGCCGGATATTACCAAACCCTTCGTACTGCGCGTCGACGCATCAGGGCAAGGCATCGGGTCAACTTTGCTTCAGGCTGGCGACGACGATCCCAACCAGCTATTCCCAGTGGCATACGGTAGTCGTAAATTGAATAAGGCAGAGCAAAACTACTCCACAGTGGAAAGAGAATGTCTGGCATTAGTTCATGGCATTAGACGGCACCATGAATACCTTTACGGAGTGTCATTCACGGTGCAGACGGACCATGCCCCACTGGCGTTTCTCGGGGCTAATAAGGAATTTAATGCGAAAATAATGCGCTGGGCATTGCTGCTAAGCGTATATTCCTTTAAAGTCGAATACATTCCAGGGAAACAAAACGTTGGGGCAGACTTCATGAGTAGGACTTGCACAGAGATGGAGGGGGAAGAGGAGAGGGAAGAAGACAGACACCCCGAAGCTACGGTTATAGGAAATTAAACTCCATAACGTAGACATGGAGTGCTTCCATATCTTAAAGGGGGGAGGCTCTGTCACGTAGGTTTTATATTCATTTAATTTCCTACATCTTTTTCCTATTCTTTCTCTCGAACTCTTTTTTTTATTATCTCTGTATTTTTTTTTTTTTTTTTTTTTCCTGTATATTTTTTTCATCCATTCGTTTTGCGAATATTATTTTCATATAATTCGCAAACTTTACCTGTTTTCCTTTCTCTTAAACTGAGAATCGCGCTAGGACGATATTACGTAGATGTCAGGGCTGCAGGGCGTCAGAAGGCGTGATAAGTCGGTTCGCTGAACATAGGACGTAGCAAATCGTCTACATTCTCACCGAGCGCGCGAGTTTCTTCTCGGCATTAGTCCCGGTGAGGTGTGATACTTTACATCTGCACCGGTCAGTATCCAGACATTTGTCTGGAAAATCCCAAACTGACACGGCGCTCACTTGGGCCATGGTCAGCTGTAGTGTGAAAACTGCCTGCAATGGAGTCAGGCTGTCTGGGATTTGAAACTGACACGCGTACATCGTGGTCAGTAGGTGACAGTTACGACACGCGTTAAGCGGACGTAAATGTTGGGAGTAGGGGAGATAATTTCGCTTGGCGAAATAAGTTTGGGCCCTTTGTCTGATTTTAAGATATTGGCCAAGTTTGAAACTTTAATTTCATTCTCGCTCATAGACTCCACAGTAGATAGGTCGCTCGAAAACAGAATAGCTGTTAGCGAAGATCTCAGTTTGTTTCGGCAATTTGTCGAACTTCTAGACTTCCAGAAATATTTTCAGCATTTTTATTCTTAAGTTGTGCGACTACCTGTAATTCTGTGGTTGAGGTAATTAATATGATAGATATATAGATTTTGTGAGTGTTAAAGTGTTAAATCGCTTAATTCATTTTAATCTATTTCTTTAGCGCAGAAGAGAAATAAAGTGGTAGGCTATTATATTTTCTAGGGAAGCATTCAGTGGAAAGCAGACTAAAAATTTAATTTCTAGCTTATAACGGCAATTGTAGCTATTTATGAATTTAATTTAACTGCTAATACTCAGTCGAGTGTATTTTTCTAAACTAACGTATAAACTCTAGAATCGAGCCTCATGAATGGTGACGGAATACGCACGTGTTCCTAATTCATTAGGATTGCTGATTTTTAATTATAACTTACGTCACGGGAAGTTTAAATGATAAGCAAAGCTCTCTGCTTGCAAGTTTAAATGTAAGTCATAACCAGTACAGATTCTGTTTATTATATTATATGTGTTATTTTTCCTCCACACAGTGAAAGTTTTGGGGTGACCCTAACTTTACCAGCACCTAGTAGTAGTTTCCATACTTGTGAAGAAATAGACAGTCCTTATTTTGAACCACGTGGGTTTTCTCAAGTAACACTGATCTGACGGTGCAAGTTAGACAGAAATACTAATATCCCAATAACGGGTTTTTCAAAGACTGTAATGATAAATACTGGACCTTGGAGCCAGATCTTAATTTCTTCTAGAAAACTCTACGTAATCTTTCTGCCTGGTGGCGCGAAATACTTCAAGTATTAACTAACATTTCCCGACTATCTATATATATATATTATTTGTGGACAAATCTGTGGTGTGACTAAAGTGAATCCTATACTGAGGGAAGGCACCGACCTGACATTCATCATTTTTTAGAAACCTACGCTATTGACACTGTGCTCTGCTAACTCCCGCGCCTGGAATAATTGTTAGGGGACTTAATCAGACATTTGAACAAATTTGCATACCCAAGTAGTCGTTCCCGGAGACTCCAAGTTAAATACGTCTTTTGGAACTGGGGACTTCTTGGCAGAAGACTGCATTTTTTGAGTCTGTGTGAAAATCTAAAATCAATGTGTTCCAAGAGGCAGCAAGCAAAGTCGTGAGTACAAGTATGAGAAGCCATGGCGGAATGAATGAGTGTACGCTGGTTTGAGTGATATTTTTCACTATTTTATCTTTGACACCCTGTTGCTGTCCTAATTTTTTTTCAATCTGCATAATTTGTTGCTAAGGCTAGAGTTCTTGTGTTTTTGTCTTAGGTTAAATCAGATTTTTTTTTCAAACTCAAACAAAGAAAAACTCTTAGACTCAAACCCTATGTATCTGGGACTCGGGCGCCATCATCTGTTCTCTTAACGGGGCCGGGCTAAACCTAGAGTTAACACTATAACGGGGCTATCATCCTTGCAACATTTCCTTGAATTTTTATGACTATGTGTATATGTATTTTCCTTGATGTACTTTCTTTGATGTTGTGAGCCGATTTTTCCTGATATTAAAATCGCTCTTGAACTTAATAATAGTGTTTGGTCAGCTCGTTCTAGATAATATATATATCATTGTTATAGTTTTCCCACGTCTGTGTGTTTACCTGTCGTCACGTGTATGTGCGTGCCTGTGAGTGATAGAAATATACGTAATATGTATATTGGTGTAGTCTGTCTGACGCTGTAACAACTGTTGTAGAAGATAGGTGAGAGAGAGAAGAATTCTTTTCGCTTTCAGAGACAGCCACTATATCAAAATCTATCATCTCACGTGTGTGGAAATTCTATTACCTTTCACTAACTCTCACTGAGTCTATCACCTATTCAAACCTATTCAGAAGGGACCAAACCTAGTCTTAATTCTCCTATCAGAAATCTACGACAGTAAGTAAATGTGTTGTGACAGTAAGGACTGTTACGTCGGATTTACACTAAGGTGTTGTCACTTAATTATAGTTAGGGTAAGAATACTTAGCAAGATTTAACACTAAGTATTTGAGCGTGTCTAGTTAGTGTAATAGCACTAGTCACAAATCCTATGAGTGATTTAATTAAAGTGTTTAGAAATGACGTCATCGAACTTAGAGTAGAATTGCCCAGTAGTTAAGACGGAAGCGATGGTTTGAGAGAAGGGAGTTAAGTGAGTTGGTTTTAGGCACGAGACGAGCGAGGCAGTGATTTTGGGGTTTGGACCATCTTGTAAGTTCGATGGCTGTGTGTTATTTCTTGGGATGACTGGTTTGTATACCGCAGAAGTACATGTATTTATGAACTATTTTGAAGTTGTCAGAGGTTACAGACACTTAATAAAGGTGTTCATTCATATTTAATCCAGCCTGATCTTATTTTCCTGAGCGTCAGTAGCCAGTGACCTTTGTTTACATCAGGTAATCAAGCATAGAGTGCTACCCTATTTACGACGATCATGCAGCCTAAAACATAAACACAGTTACGAGTCTCCAAAAGAACCACCTGGGTTATGTTCCAATTCATATCTGTAAGCACCACCTCTGGCAGTCGCCAGTAAAACAACAGATGAACATTGATAAAAGATTCCACCCCATTCTCACCCTGTCACACTAGACTTGATTTGTCACCGTGACCAAGCCCGGTCACATCTAACTTGATTCGGTGCCGTTCCCGTCCACTCCCCCGGCCACATAACTTGATTTGGTGCCCGTGACCAGCTCGTAACTGCCTTTTTACGATGGATTCAGCTACTTGATTTGATGCCCGTGACCAGCTCCTAACTGTTTTTTTTATGATGGATTCACCAATTCAACATCTAGAGCATCAAGTATTTTTGTTGCAAAAGCAAAACCATCTGCTTCAACAACAATTGTCACAGCAACAAACAGCTGCTGGAAGGGCACACTGGAACAGTCTCAATAAAAGACACTGTCGCATTTCAGTGAGAAACGTTATCAATATAATAAAACAAGGACAGATAATTGAAATAAATAATGTTACGAGTGACCAACAAAGATGTATGGTAACGACAGAAAATGGACTAAGAGCATATATAAAGCCAATAACACAGTGGAGAAAGACCTTTAACAGACGTTATCATTCCTGTTCCACCGCTGAGGTTCATATCCCTCCACCTGAGCTGTACTCACGTATCCTCTCCCGTGATGCTCGCTTGGCTGAGTTACCCTCGGTTACTCCAGGCCCCTCTCATGCTTCGCCTCAGCATGATATTATTGTACCTCCTATTACTGCCACAGCTCCTGTCCATACCTCCCTTCCTCCCCCTGTTCACCTCTCTTCTGACCCCGCTTTTCCTCCCTCTGTTCACCTCCCTTCAGACCCCGCTTCTCCTCCCTCTGTTGATCTCTCTTCTGACCCCGCTTTTCCTCCTTATGGTTATTTTCCTCCGCCTCCCTCCGACCTTCATAAAGAACCTGAGTCTGACTTTTCAGATTTTGAATCTTCTGACTCTTCTTCCTCCTTATGGTTATTTTTTCCTCCCGCCTCCCTCCGACTTTGATACAGAACATGACGGACTGACTCTTCAGATGTTGAACTCTCCCCCTATTCTTCTTTCCTTATGGTTATTTTCCCCCTCTCGCCTAGACGTCGTCATCCCGACCTTTCCTAAGCCCCTTCACCAGCGGGCCGCCCATGTACCCTCCTGCTGAATTGCTTGATCCTGATGCTACCGTGAAGACCAATCGTTACGCATCCTTGAACATCTGGGTTACACACTTTACGCATTTCCAGTTCAGATAGGAAAGTCCAACAGCCGTTATTTATGGAGAGCTGTTACATTTTCGTCCGCAAGAAAGACATTGCTGAATCTACCGGTACATGAACATTTCCCTTACAACATCCTTTCGACCACTGCTGATGGAGATCCACCAACTCAGACGATCTCTGCAGTCCTGATATATTGTAGTTGATGTAGTTCCCTTTTACACGCGTTAGCGTCATTATGTCACATTATTTTGACTAATGTAATATTTGACCATCTTTTGTGCCCCTATGATTTTTTTGTTTTTTTTTTGTTTTTGTTTTTTTTGCCATGTTTTTTTGATGTAAGATTTTGCCCAGATTTTTTAAGGTTTACATCGTTCTGTTGTACCAAATAAAAGTGATTAACTAATGTACATCTTCACCCGCCACTAATGTTGGCATCATTCACGATTTATTATGATGATGACACCATATTGCATTATGATTGTTTGAATTTTCGGTTATTGTTACACCGACACTCATATATGTGATTTAACTATTTGCCCATTTATATATTCTATACCATTGTCCATTGATTACCATGTTTCCATTCCATTCATTGTTTCCGGTTATTGTTACACCGGCAAAGTCATTTTTTTAATGAGACTTACCCATTTTGCCCATACTTTGCCACCAAGTTTTGTGGTTTTATTTCCATTTCCTCCATTCATATGTTTTTTTTTTCATCACCCACTTCAGTGAAGTGTAGGGTGACAGCCATTTTGGGCATCCGCTATATTTTATGTGCACCCGCCATATTTTTTTTTGCCAATTTTTTTTCCTTGCGACGTTAACTCGCTTGTCATGTTATTTTATGTTTTATGATTCGCACAAGTGTGAGAGATATTGATGACTATAAATCCATAAAGCGTTTTGTTAGTTCGTTAATGAATGTTAGTTACTGTTCTATTTTGGTCATATATTTTTTTTTTGGCCACTTATTAGTACTAATTGTAGCTACCGTAACCTCCATAGTTTTTTTGTTTTCCATGTGTCCCTCGTTTATGTTATGTCCATCAGTCCCTACCCCTTCATGATCGATTTTTTTGTGTGTGAAACGTTAATGGTGTTATTTCATCCATTATTCCCATCTATTGTTTATTGTAGTCCTTCTGACATGATTTATGGTGGGATACATGAATCCCAATAATTTTTTTTAGAGTTAGTAAATTTTTTTCTAGGGAATAAAGTGTCTCCTACGGGATACACTTTAGTGGCCCCGGGCGTATGTGACAGTAAGGATTGTTACGTCGGATTTACACTAAGGTGTTGTCACTTAATTATAGTTAGGGTAAGAATACTTAGCAAGATTTAACACTAAGTATTTGAGCGTGTCTAGTTAGTGTAATAGCACTAGTCACAAATCCTATGAGTGATTTAATTAAAGTGTTTAGAAATGACGTCATCGAACTTAGAGTAGAATTGCCCAGTAGTTAAGACGGAAGCGATGGTTTGAGAGAAGGGAGTTAAGTGAGTTGGTTTTAGGCACGAGACGAGCGAGGCAGTGATTTTGGGGTTTGGACCATCTTGTAAGTTCGATGGCTGTGTGTTATTTCTTGGGATGACTGGTTTGTATACCGCAGAAGTACATGTATTTATGAACTATTTTGAAGTTGTCAGAGGTTACAGACACTTAATAAAGGTGTTCATTCATATTTAATCCAGCCTGATCTTATTTTCCTGAGCGTCAGTAGCCAGTGACCTTTGTTTACATCAGGTAATCAAGCATAGAGTGCTACCCTATTTACGACGATCATGCAGCCTAAAACATAAACACAGTTACGAGTCTCCAAAAGAACCACCTGGGTTATGTTCCAATTCATATCTGTAAGCACCACCTCTGGCAGTCGCCAGTAAAACAACAGATGAACATTGATAAAAGATTCCACCCCATTCTCACCCTGTCACACTAGACTTGATTTGTCACCGTGACCAAGCCCGGTCACATCTAACTTGATTCGGTGCCGTTCCCGTCCACTCCCCCGGCCACATAACTTGATTTGGTGCCCGTGACCAGCTCGTAACTGCCTTTTTACGATGGATTCAGCTACTTGATTTGATGCCCGTGACCAGCTCCTAACTGTTTTTTTTATGATGGATTCACCAATTCAACATCTAGAGCATCAAGTATTTTTGTTGCAAAAGCAAAACCATCTGCTTCAACAACAATTGTCACAGCAACAAACAGCTGCTGGAAGGGCACACTGGAACAGTCTCAATAAAAGACACTGTCGCATTTCAGTGAGAAACGTTATCAATATAATAAAACAAGGACAGATAATTGAAATAAATAATGTTACGAGTGACCAACAAAGATGTATGGTAACGACAGAAAATGGACTAAGAGCATATATAAAGCCAATAACACAGTGGAGAAAGACCTTTAACAGACGTTATCATTCCTGTTCCACCGCTGAGGTTCATATCCCTCCACCTGAGCTGTACTCACGTATCCTCTCCCGTGATGCTCGCTTGGCTGAGTTACCCTCGGTTACTCCAGGCCCCTCTCATGCTTCGCCTCAGCATGATATTATTGTACCTCCTATTACTGCCACAGCTCCTGTCCATACCTCCCTTCCTCCCCCTGTTCACCTCTCTTCTGACCCCGCTTTTCCTCCCTCTGTTCACCTCCCTTCAGACCCCGCTTCTCCTCCCTCTGTTGATCTCTCTTCTGACCCCGCTTTTCCTCCTTATGGTTATTTTCCTCCGCCTCCCTCCGACCTTCATAAAGAACCTGAGTCTGACTTTTCAGATTTTGAATCTTCTCTTCCTCCTTATGGTTATTTTCCTCCGCCTCCCTCCGACTTTGATACAGAACATGAGACTGACTCTTCAGATGTTGAACCTTCTCTTTCTCCTTATGGTCCTTATGGTTATTTTCCTCCGCCTCCCTCCGACCTTGATACAGTACAAGAAAAGTACCAGCTTGACATAGAATCAGAATTCGATTCGTCAAGTGGGGAGGATAGAGTTATGGGCCCCGACGAAATTGGATACAGGTCGGATGAGCTCGAGCATATAACGGACGACGAAGGCCGTAGAATTTATTGGCCGAAAAATGAGATTAGTGATCTTGACTCTTCCCCCGATTATTCTTCTTTTGATATTGGACCTGATGTTCCTCTTCCCTCAGCTCGTTTTCTCTTTAGACGTCGTCATCCAAAATTCATTTACGATGCTGTTCCCTTTCCTAAGCCCCTTCACCAGCGGGCCGCCCATGTACGAACCCGTTTTCGTCGCTCCCGTGGTTCTATTCATTCTCCTTACCGTAGTCCCTCTCCTCCGCCTCTCCCTCCCCCTGTCACACCTCCGTCCCGTAGATTGCGTGTTCCCCTCCGTTATCCTCATACCGGTCCGCAGCCTCCACCCCGACCCTCCCGTTTTCGTCCACTCCCGTAGTCCATGCCATTGTTCCTACATCCCAACCTACACAGTACGATCCTCGCCTGTTATTGTAAGCCATTGAAAGATTGGAAGCAATGAACATTTTTGCAAACATGTTTACAAATTGAACTGCACTTACCTCCAGATGCCGTCTCCGGTCATGTTGACATTTCCTGCCCTGCTATTATTTTTAGCATGAAGTCGACCCTGCTTCTCGTGTCTTCCGATGCAGGTCTCCTACACAATACCCTACTGCTGAATTGCTTGATCCTGATGCTACCGTGAAGACCAATCGTTACGCATCCTTGAACATCTGGGTTACACACTTTACGCATTTCCAGTTCAGATAGGAAAGTCCAACAGCCGTTATTTATGGAGAGCTGTTACATTTTCGTCCGCAAGAAAGACATTGCTGAATCTACCGGTACATGAACATTTCCCTTACAACATCCTTTCGACCACTGCTGATGGAGATCCACCAACTCAGACGATCTCTGCAGTCCTGATATATTGTAGTTGATGTAGTTCCCTTTTACACGCGTTAGCGTCATTATGTCACATTATTTTGACTAATGTAATATTTGACCATCTTGTATGCCCCTATGATTTTTTTTTTGTTTTTTTGTTTTTTTTGTTTTTTTTGTCCATGTTTTTTTTATGTAAGATTTTGCCCAGATTTTTTAAGGTTTACATCGTTCTGTTGTACCAAATAAAAGTGATTAACTAATGTACATCTTCACCCGCCACTAATGTTGGCATCATTCACGATTTATTATGATGATGACACCATATTGCATTATGATTGTTTGAATTTTCGGTTATTGTTACACCGACACTCATATATGTGATTTAACTATTTGCCCATTTATATATTCTATACCATTGTCCATTGATTACCATGTTTCCATTCCATTCATTGTTTCCGGTTATTGTTACACCGGCAAAGTCATTTTTTTTTTAATGAGACTTACCCATTTTGCCCATACTTTGCCACCAAGTTTTGTGGTTTTATTTCCATTTCCTCCATTCATATGTTTTTTTTTTCATCACCCACTTCAGTGAAGTGTAGGGTGACAGCCATTTTGGGCATCCGCTATATTTTATGTGCATCCGCCATATTTGTTTTGCCAATTTTTTTTCCTTGCGACGTTAACTCGCTTGTCATGTTATTTTATGTTTTATGATTCGCACAAGTGTGAGAGATATTGATGACTATAAATCCATAAAGCGTTTTGTTAGTTCGTTAATGAATGTTAGTTACTGTTCTATTTTGGTCATATATTTTTTTTTTGGCCACTTATTAGTACTAATTGTAGCTACCGTAACCTCCATAGTTTTTTTGTTTTCCATGTGTCCCTCGTTTATGTTATGTCCATCAGTCCCTACCCCTTCATGATCGATTTTTTGTGTGTGAAACGTTAATGGTGTTATTTCATCCATTATTCCCATCTATTGTTTATTGTAGTCCTTCTGACATGATTTATGGTGGGATACATGAATCCCAATAATTTTTTTTAGAGTTAGTAAATTTTTTTCTAGGGAATAAAGTGTCTCCTACGGGATACACTTTAGTGGCCCCGGGCGTATGTGACAGTAAGGATTGTTACGTCGGATTTACACTAAGGTGTTGTCACTTAATTATAGTTAGGGTAAGAATACTTAGCAAGATTTAACACTAAGTATTTGAGCGTGTCTAGTTAGTGTAATAGCACTAGTCACAAATCCTATGAGTGATTTTAATTAAAGTGTTTAGAAATGACGTCATCGAACTTAGAGTAGAATTGCCCAGTAGTTAAGACGGAAGCGATGGTTTGAGAGAAGGGAGTTAAGTGAGTTGGTTTTAGGCACGAGACGAGCGAGGCAGTGATTTTGGGGTTTGGACCATCTTGTAAGTTCGATGGCTGTGTGTTTATTTCTTGGGATGACTGGTTTGTATACCGCAGAAGTACATGTATTTATGAACTATTTTGAGTTGTCAGAGGTTACAGACACTTAATAAAGGTGTTCATTCATATTTAATCCAGCCTGATCTTATTTTCCTGAGCGTCAGTAGCCAGTGACCTTTGTTTACATCAGGTAATCAAGCATAGAGTGCTACCCTATTTACGACGATCATGCAGCCTAAAACATAAACACAGTTACGAGTCTCCAAAAGAACCACCTGGGTTATGTTCAATTCATATCTGTAAGCACCACCACCTCTGGCAGTCGCCAGTAAAACAACAGATGAACATTGATAAAAGATTCCACCCCATTCTCACCCTGTCACACTAGACTTGATTTGTCACCGTGACCAAGCCCGGTCACATCTAACTTGATTCGGTGCCGTTCCCGTCCACTCCCCCGGCCACATAACTTGATTTGGTGCCCGTGACCAGCTCGTAACTGCCTTTTTACGATGGATTCAGCTACTTGATTTGATGCCCGTGACCAGCTCCTAACTGTTTTTTTTATGATGGATTCACCAATTCAACATCTAGAGCATCAAGTATTTTTGTTGCAAAAGCAAAACCATCTGCTTCAACAACAATTGTCACAGCAACAAACAGCTGCTGGAAGGGCACACTGGAACAGTCTCAATAAAAGACACTGTCGCATTTCAGTGAGAAACGTTATCAATATAATAAAACAAGGACAGATAATTGAAATAAATAATGTTACGAGTGACCAACAAAGATGTATGGTAACGACAGAAAATGGACTAAGAGCATATATAAAGCCAATAACACAGTGGAGAAAGACCTTTAACAGACGTTATCATTCCTGTTCCACCGCTGAGGTTCATATCCCTCCACCTGAGCTGTACTCACGTATCCTCTCCCGTGATGCTCGCTTGGCTGAGTTACCCTCGGTTACTCCAGGCCCCTCTCATGCTTCGCCTCAGCATGATATTATTGTACCTCCTATTACTGCCACAGCTCCTGTCCATACCTCCCTTCCTCCCCCTGTTCACCTCTCTTCTGACCCCGCTTTTCCTCCCTCTGTTCACCTCCCTTCAGACCCCGCTTCTCCTCCCTCTGTTGATCTCTCTTCTGACCCCGCTTTTCCTCCTTATGGTTATTTTCCTCCGCCTCCCTCCGACCTTCATAAAGAACCTGAGTCTGACTTTTCAGATTTTGAATCTTCTCTTCCTCCTTATGGTTATTTTCCTCCGCCTCCCTCCGACTTTGATACAGAACATGAGACTGACTCTTCAGATGTTGAACCTTCTCTTTCTCCTTATGGTTATTTTCCTCCGCCTCCCTCCGACCTTGATACAGTACAAGAAAAGTACCAGCTTGACATAGAATCAGAATTCGATTCGTCAAGTGGGGAGGATAGAGTTATGGGCCCCGACGAAATTGGATACAGGTCGGATGAGCTCGAGCATATAACGGACGACGAAGGCCGTAGAATTTATTGGCCGAAAAATGAGATTAGTGATCTTGACTCTTCCCCCGATTATTCTTCTTTTGATATTGGACCTGATGTTCCTCTTCCCTCAGCTCGTTTTCTCTTTAGACGTCGTCATCCAAAATTCATTTACGATGCTGTTCCCTTTCCTAAGCCCCTTCACCAGCGGGCCGCCCATGTACGAACCCGTTTTCGTCGCTCCCGTGGTTCTATTCATTCTCCTTACCGTAGTCCCTCTCCTCCGCCTCTCCCTCCCCCTGTCACACCTCCGTCCCGTAGATTGCGTGTTCCCCTCCGTTATCCTCATACCGGTCCGCAGCCTCCACCCCGACCCTCCCGTTTTCGTCCACTCCCGTAGTCCATGCCATTGTTCCTACATCCCAACCTACACAGTACGATCCTCGCCTGTTATTGTAAGCCATTGAAAGATTGGAAGCAATGAACATTTTTGCAAACATGTTTACAAATTGAACTGCACTTACCTCCAGATGCCGTCTCCGGTCATGTTGACATTTCCTGCCCTGCTATTATTTTTAGCATGAAGTCGACCCTGCTTCTCGTGTCTTCCGATGCAGGTCTCCTACACAATACCCTACTGCTGAATTGCTTGATCCTGATGCTACCGTGAAGACCAATCGTTACGCATCCTTGAACATCTGGGTTACACACGTTACGCATTTCCAGTTCAGATAGGAAAGTCCAACAGCCGTTATTTATGGAGAGCTGTTACATTTTCGTCCGCAAGAAAGACATTGCTGAATCTACCGGTACATGAACATTTCCCTTACAACATCCTTTCGACCACTGCTGATGGAGATCCACCAACTCAGACGATCTCTGCAGTCCTGATATATTGTAGTTGATGTAGTTCCCTTTTACACGCGTTAGCGTCATTATGTCACATTATTTTGACTAATGTAATATTTGACCATCTTTTGTGCCCCTATGATTTTTTTGTTTTTTTTTTTGTTTTTGTTTTTTTTTGCCATGTTTTTTTGATGTAAGATTTTGCCCAGATTTTTTAAGGTTTACATCGTTCTGTTGTACCAAATAAAAGTGATTAACTAATGTACATCTTCACCCGCCACTAATGTTGGCATCATTCACGATTTATTATGATGATGACACCATATTGCATTATGATTGTTTGAATTTTCGGTTATTGTTACACCGACACTCATATATGTGATTTAACTATTTGCCCATTTATATATTCTATACCATTGTCCATTGATTACCATGTTTCCATTCCATTCATTGTTTCCGGTTATTGTTACACCGGCAAAGTCATTTTTTTTTAATGAGACTTACCCATTTTGCCCATACTTTGCCACCAAGTTTTGTGGTTTTATTTCCATTTCCTCCATTCATATGTTTTTTTTTCATCACCCACTTCAGTGAAGTGTAGGGTGACAGCCATTTTGGGCATCCGCTATATTTTATGTGCATCCGCCATATTTGTTTTGCCAATTTTTTTTCCTTGCGACGTTAACTCGCTTGTCATGTTATTTTATGTTTTATGATTCGCACAAGTGTGAGAGATATTGATGACTATAAATCCATAAAGCGTTTTGTTAGTTCGTTAATGAATGTTAGTTACTGTTCTATTTTGGTCATATATTTTTTTTTTGGCCACTTATTAGTACTAATTGTAGCTACCGTAACCTCCATAGTTTTTTTGTTTTCCATGTGTCCCTCGTTTATGTTATGTCCATCAGTCCCTACCCCTTCATGATCGATTTTTTGTGTGTGAAACGTTAATGGTGTTATTTCATCCATTATTCCCATCTATTGTTTATTGTAGTCCTTCTGACATGATTTATGGTGGGATACATGAATCCCAATAATTTTTTTTAGAGTTAGTAAATTTTTTTCTAGGGAATAAAGTGTCTCCTACGGGATACACTTTAGTGGCCCCGGGCGTATGTGACAGTAAGGATTGTTACGTCGGATTTACACTAAGGTGTTGTCACTTAATTATAGTTAGGGTAAGAATACTTAGCAAGATTTAACACTAAGTATTTGAGCGTGTCTAGTTAGTGTAATAGCACTAGTCACAAATCCTATGAGTGATTTAATTAAAGTGTTTAGAAATGACGTCATCGAACTTAGAGTAGAATTGCCCAGTAGTTAAGACGGAAGCGATGGTTTGAGAGAAGGGAGTTAAGTGAGTTGGTTTTAGGCACGAGACGAGCGAGGCAGTGATTTTGGGGTTTGGACCATCTTGTAAGTTCGATGGCTGTGTGTTATTTCTTGGGATGACTGGTTTGTATACCGCAGAAGTACATGTATTTATGAACTATTTTGAAGTTGTCAGAGGTTACAGACACTTAATAAAGGTGTTCATTCATATTTAATCCAGCCTGATCTTATTTTCCTGAGCGTCAGTAGCCAGTGACCTTTGTTTACATCAGGTAATCAAGCATAGAGTGCTACCCTATTTACGACGATCATGCAGCCTAAAACATAAACACAGTTACGAGTCTCCAAAAGAACCACCTGGGTTATGTTCCAATTCATATCTGTAAGCACCACCTCTGGCAGTCGCCAGTAAAACAACAGATGAACATTGATAAAAGATTCCACCCCATTCTCACCCTGTCACACTAGACTTGATTTGTCACCGTGACCAAGCCCGGTCACATCTAACTTGATTCGGTGCCGTTCCCGTCCACTCCCCCGGCCACAGTGTCTGTCTGTTCTAACTTCTGGTTCCTTATTGTTATTGGCTCAGGATTGCTCACGTTGAGTGTCACAATCCAACAATGCATGTAAAGTTAGAATAGAGGCTTTTTATGATGGAAACAATGCAGCTGGGAATTCCATAAGCCCTCAGTATTTTCCATAGGCTGTCCCTGTGTATGCTGTCAAAAGCCTTTTCAAAATCAACAAAGTTAATGTATAGTTGTCTCTGCCATTCTGAACACTGCTCTATAATGTTCCTGAGGCACATCTTCTGTTCTTTCTAAAACCCGCTTGTTCTTTCCTCAGTTTATGGTCAACTGCTTTTCACATTCTCTGGATGATTATCCTGCCTAGTATTTTACTGGGAACTGAGAGGAGAGTAATTCCTCTCCAGTTGTTGCAGTCTGCAAGGTCGCCCTTCTTGGGCAATTTGACAATCATTCCTTTACTCCACTCTGTTGGTGTTGTCTCAGTTACATCATCATCATCATCAGTTGCCATCTCCACAACGAAGGTTGGCTGTAATGGATCTCCAACGTCTTCTGTCTCTTGTCTCAGTTACACAGACATGCAAATAGTGGTTCTAATAGTTCTGCTGCTAGTTCAGGGTCTGCTTTGAATAACTCAGCATTTAGGTTGTCGTGACCAGGCGCTTTTCCATTTTGTAACACTTTGATAGCTGTGATGATTTCTTCTCTTCGTGGAATGTCTGTGTTGGGAGCGGCGGTGCGGCGCAGAGCAGATTATATTGAGTAATCATGGTTGTGGCTTGACACCGCAGAGCGCTCCCATAAAATAATAAAATAACAATGAATGTGTGCTATTCGTGGGAAGTGTGACGGGAGAGGTGTGATCCTTGGGTTTTTTCCATTGTTGTGGCGGGAAAGAGAGACGTGTGAAAAGTGGCGGGAAAGAGAGAGGTGTATACAAAGGTGGAAAAAAGAGAGGACGCAAGAGAGTGTCCTGTTTGGCCAGAGTGGCTGGTGTATGTGTTTCAATTGGGAAACTGTTATAACAATGTGCAAGC
This sequence comes from Oreohelix idahoensis, assembly GCA_024509875.1. Lineage (NCBI taxonomy): Eukaryota > Metazoa > Mollusca > Gastropoda > Stylommatophora > Oreohelicidae > Oreohelix > Oreohelix idahoensis. Next base: position 635,027 of record JAMPIV010001149.1, read on the forward strand.
CTTGGTAGGCAAAGTATGATGTACATCGTGAGAGAACTGAAAGTTCTCTGTGTTTGCCGCTGTGGCAAAGTTATGCATTCGTGACTAGAGGAATAACTAGTCGGTTTAAGTCAGTAGTGACCCGACTGTACATGTTTAAAGGCCATGTTGAAAATGGGCCGGTTTTGATCGTGCTAAAAATGAAGCCTGAATAAAAGTTGTGTGCCTATATCCGATTTGTGCATCTATTCACTGACATGTATATTCATCGTATCGTTGCATTAAATGTGCAGAACCAGAGTTACAGACTGTTTCTTCGAGTTGGAGTGAGTGCACTGGTTACCTTGTGTTTCTAACTCAGTTGTCGGTGTCTGATTAAGTGAGTGACATAAAAAGGTATAACCACCTATAAACCATAATCGCACTTGAGACATTTGCACTAATGAAAATATGAACTCGGGAAGAGCTAATATGACAGCTGATGTCTAGACCATCTAGAGCCACATCGAGCATCAACCAAACAAACACACACACGCAAAGTGTAGCCTTCAAGTAAAAAGCACTAGCTCTTAACAGTCTGTATTTACGTCTAGGTCACATTCAGCCCGAGGAACATTCAGCTGAGTCTCTGATGGTTCCTTATTCAGTGTTTCTCTGAAGATCATACTTTAGTTATCTACAGGCTATATTACTGCTTCTATAAATGTGTGGTTTGCACAGAGATCATGCTATAATACAAAATTATCTATGAAAAATACTTATGTTTGCTCTACGGCACAGAAAATAAAAGTAAAAAAATGATTTCATGCTGAATGTAAAAATTCCATATCTAAAAAAACAAGAAAAAAAAAAGGAAAAGAACATAGACTATCCTTAAAATGCCTTTCAAAGGAATATTAATTTACAGATGTGACAAATACGTAATTATATTTCGCAGTTTACAAACCACTGAATTAAAATTAACTTTTGTTAAAGATAATAAATATTATGAGCTATTTCCAAGGTGTCTGTATTAATGCAAAAGCAAAGTTAAAGCAAATGTAAATGCACATACAATAACAAGTGACAATGTGCAAGAACAAGAAGTTATAAGGCATATAAAACAAACGTGAGAATACATTAAGGTAATGACACTAACAAACTCACCAAGTGCTGTGTGACCTTTAGTATGTTTGAGGATCTCACTATGTGTTTTTGGCAGGCTTTCATCTTTTGGTAAATGGTAGCGAGTGAAGGACATGAAGCAATAGAATTTTGAGCGTGACTTATGTGAAAACAGGGGTGAGGTCATAAGCTCTTTTCCAAAGTAACTCCACAGCTCATAACTGAATGCACAAATGAGATTACATATTAGGCTCTATTCCAGTAAAATAATCAATGACGACACTTCTAACTCCAGAGATAATGGAAATAAAATAATATGTAAGTTGTCATTTTTAAAAAAAAAACTTCTTCAGACACTAAAAATGCAAACCTTATAAATAATTTAAATGGGGTTAAAAACAGTGGGAAAAGGATAGAAAAATGTGAAAAAAGGCTAATCTAAAAAAGACTTTGCATTTAGCGGAAAGTTTTTTCCCATTGTTTTCTACATCAAGCAAAAGACAGCAGGCATCTATTAAAAATGCATTAGGAACAGAATAGACTGAATTAAAATTTAATCTATTAAAACCGCATTACTGAAAAATAGACTGAATTAAATTTTTAACATTTAATTACAAAATAAAAAATTTAATATAAAATCCTTGAAAACCGTATTAGTGCATTTTGTTCTAAAATACTTGAGCTTGATGAATCGCTTCACCCAAGCATGCAAGGACTTTGGTCTCACAATAAGTCTTAAGAAAACATGTCTGAGTCAGGATGTGGGTGCTGCACCAGTTATCACTGTAGATAACTATGAACTGACACTGGTGCACTACTTCACACACCTGGGGTCTACCATCAATGACAAACTCTCTCTGGACACAGAAACTGACATCCGCATTGGTAAAGCTGCAGCTACCTTTGCCCGCCTCACATCGCATGTTTGGGGAAACTCCAAACTCACAATGAAGACCAAAGCTGCAGTATATAACGCCTGCGTCCCCAGCACACTTCAATATGGCAGCGAGACATGGATAACCTATGCTAAGCAAGAAAGAAGGCTCAATACCTTCCATTTACGGTGTCTACGCCATATCCTCAGCATTTTGTGGAAAGATAAAGTGACAAATGTTGAGGTGTTGTCAAGTGCTGGCCTTCAAAGCATGTATACACTGCTTAGACAGCACAGACTACGCTGGCTTGGCCATGTCTGCCGCATGGAAGATGGTCGCATCCTGAAAGATATCTTCTACGGACAACTGGCGGATGACAAAAGAACTTTTGGGCTACCGCAGCTGAGATTCAAAGATGTGTGCAAGAGAGACATGAGGTCACTGGACGTAAATCCAGCAACCTGGGAGGACGAAGCTGCAGATCGCACCAATTGGATGTGCTTTCTATGGTGCTACCTCAGATTGGGTGAAAAAGACACACAACAAGCAGAAGAGAGGAGAAAACGTCAAAAGGAACACAAGGAAAATAAGCAGCTGAGGGCTGTCACCTCAGGGACGCATTCCTGTCGTAAATTTTAGATAGATTAGAAGATAGTTATGGTCCCGTCTGAGCAGAGGTGATAGTGATAAATATGTGAGAATAAAGGTGTAAGAAATAGATTTCACGAGTGAATAGTTAAGGAGAAGATCTGTCTCTGAACTGAATAGTTTCTCTTGTACAGCCTACCTATACGACTATATTTTAGTGTAAGACAATCTTTCAACCCCTTATCTCTAGAAAGATAAGTTTAACTAAACACACCCACACACAATTATGTGACAACAAGACACACAAAACGTGAAAAACTATGGTTAATGGGTATGGGTCTGACCAACACACAACGTTAAGTTCTTTTTTTTGTTTATTATCATTAAACTTTTTTCAACATCAAACATATAGAGTAATCAATAAATCATGTTTACAGACATATGAAAATAACCGAATAAGTGCCCTCCCCCTTGTTGAGAAAAAAATCCAAAAAAAAGCGAATAACCCAAAGGTCAAAGATAAGCACTAGGTTACAGAATAGACTATGAAGAACAAGTTCCCCACCAAATTACTACTCAGTAAAGTACTCAAGTTTAGCGAAATTAAAAAAAAGAAGTTAGTGCAATGATTGTAACAAAGTAAAATATCCCCCCTCTCTCTCTCTCTCTCTCTCTCTCTCTCATATGTGGCCACAAACAATCTCGCTTACCCACTCGTGGTGTTGGTATCCCTTGAAAAATTACAATAGTTCCTGAACCTATACTGTCAGGTGGGTTGCCCAAATATGGCCCCAGTCCAGCCTATGTATCGAATAATAATTACAAGGGGGACGCCAAATTTGGTGGTTTAATTTTCCCTGGATGAAACAAGTGTCACCGCGAATAGTTACTGAAGCAAGACGTGCCCTGGACGTTCACAGATGCAAAAGGAGAAAAGTTATTCCCGTATTGCTAAGCATCTGGTTGCTAAGACAAATGTTCTGTCACGTAGGGTTTATATTCATTTAATTTCCTACATCTTCTTCCTATTCGTTCACCCAAATTCTCTCTTTTATTATCTCTGTATTTCATTTTTCCTGTATATTTTTCATCCATTCGTTTTGCGAATATTATTTTCATATAATTCGCAAACTTTACCTGTTTCTTTCTCAAAACTGAGAATCGCGCTAGGACGATATTACGTAGATGTCAGGGCTGCAGGGCGTCAGAAGGCGTGATAAGTCGGTTCGCTGAACATAGGACGTAGCAAATCGTCTACATTCTCACCGAGCGCGCGAGCTTCTTCTCGGCATTAGTCCCGGTGAGGTGTGATACTTTACATCTGCACCGGTCAGTATCCAGACATTTGTCTGGAAAATCCCAAACTGACACGGCGCTCACTTGGGCCATGGTCAGCTGTAGTGTGAAAACTGCCCTGCAATGGAGTCAGGCTGTCTGGGATTTGAAACTGACGCGCGTACATCGTGGTCAGTAGGTGACAGTTACGACACGCGTTAAGCGGACGTAAATGTTGGGAGTAGGGGAGATAATTTCGCTTGGCGAAATAAGTTTGGGCCCTTTGTCTGATTTTAAGATATTGGCCAAGTTTGAAACTTTAATTTCATTCTCGCTCATAGACTCACAGTGATAGGTTGCTCGTAAACAGAATAGCTGTTAGCGAAGATCTCAGTTTGTTTCGGCAATTTGTCGAACTTCTAGACTTCCAGAAATATTTTCAGCATTTTTATTCTTAAGTTGTGCGACTACCTGTAATTCTGTGGTTGAGGTAATTAATATGATAGATATATAGATTTTGTGAGTGTTAAAGTGTTAAATCGCTTAATTCATTTTAATCTATTTCTTTAGCGCAGAAGAGAAATAAAGTGGTAGGCTATTATATTTTCTAGGGAAGCATTCAGTGGAAAGCAGACTAAAAATTTAATTTCTAGCTTATAACGGCAATTGTAGCTATTTATGAATTTAATTTAACTGCTAATACTCAGTCGAGTGTATTTTTCTAAACTAACGTATAAACTCTAGAATCGAGCCTCATGAATGGTGACGGAATACGCACGTGTTCCTAATTCATTAGGATTGCTGATTTTTAATTATAACTTACGTCACGGGAAGTTTAAATGATAAGCAAAGCTCTCTGCTTGCAAGTTTAAATGTAAGTCATAACCAGTACAGATTCTGTTTATTATATTATATGTGTTATTTTTCCTCCACACAGTGAAAGTTTTGGGGTGACCCTAACTTTACCAGCACCTAGTAGTAGTTTCCATACTTGTGAAGAAATAGACAGTCCTTATTTTGAACCACGTGGGTTTTCTCAAGTAACACTGATCTGACGGTGCAAGTTAGACAGAAATACTAATATCCCAATAACGGGTTTTTCAAAGACTGTAATGATAAATACTGGACCTTGGAGCCAGATCTTAATTTCTTCTAGAAAACTCTACGTAATCTTTCTGCCTGGTGGCGCGAAATACTTCAAGTATTAACTAACATTTCCCGACTATCTATATATATATTATTTGTGGACAAATCTGTGGTGTGACTAAAGTGAATCCTATACTGAGGGAAGGCACCGACCTGACATTCATCATTTCTAGAAACCTACGCTATTGACACTGTGCTCTGCTAACTCCCGCGCCTGGAATAATTGTTAGGTGACTTAATCAGACATTTGAACAAATTTGCACACCCAAGTAGTCGTTCCCGGAGACTCCGAGTTAAATACGTCTTTTGGAACTGGGGACTTCTTGGCAGAAGACTGCATTTTTTTTTGAGTCTGTGTAAAGATCTAAAATCAGTGTGTTCCAAGAGGCAGCGAGCAAAGTCGTGAGTACCTGAATGAGAAGCCATGGCGGAATGAATGAGTGTACGCTGGTCTGAGTGATATTTTCACTATTATATCTTTGACACCCTGTTGCTGTCCTAATTTTTTTTTTCCAATCTGCATAATTTGTTGCTAAGGCTAGAGTTCTTGTGTTTTTGTCTTAGGTTAAATCAGATTTTTTTCAAACTCTGTGCATATAATTACGAGATAAAACAAAGAAAAACTCTTAGACTCAAACCCTATGTATCTGGGACTCGGGCGCCATCATCTGTTCTCTTAACGGGGCCGGGCTAAACCTAGAGTTAACACCATAACGGGGCTATCATCCTTGCAACATTTCCTTGAAGTTTTGTGACTATGTGTATATGTATTTTCCTTGATGTACTTTCTTTGATGTTGTGAGCCGATTTTTCCTGATATTAAAATCGCTCTTGAACTTAATAATCGTGTTTGGTCAGCTCGTTCTAGATAATATATATATCATTGTTATAGTTTTCCCACGTCTGTGTGTTTACCTGTCGTCACGTGTATGTGCGTGCCTGTGAGTGATAGAAATATACGTAATATGTATATTGGTGTAGTCTGTCTGACGCTGTAACAACTGTTGTAGAAGATAGGTGAGAGAGAGAAGAATTCTTTTCGCTTTCAGAGACAGCCACTATATCAAAATCTATCATCTCACGTGTGTGGAAATTCTATTACCTTTCACTAACTCTCACTGAGTCTATCACCTATTCAAACCTATTCAGAAGGGACCAAACCTAGTCTTAATTCTCCTATCGGAAATCTACGACAAATGAGGGCTCGTTTCCGGTCTTTGAACTTAGAATAGGAAGACGAGTACGACAAACGTGGACTCGTCTATCTGGATTTTGAACTTAAGATTCTGTATTCTGATATAGAGTAAGAGTGTGATGTCTTGTGAGTTGTTATATCTTTAAATAATTACCCCCTAGACTAGCGATCTGTTTACGGGCGTGCTGACCACACAAACTAATAAGTTTTTTTTCCACAGCATCTTTGAATAATATACATTTTGGTTACAGGTTGATTTGTCGGGATATATGTTAACTGCTGATTGTAATACTAAATGCTGGTAAAGTGGTGAGTGTATAACATTCACTGGGTACTGAGGCAGAACGGCGTTTGAACTAAGTTAAGGAGTGTGTTTCGGACTTTTTGTCCAGATTAATTCCCTCCCTTACCCGATCTGACTTCAGGGGCGAACTTATAGTGGATTTTTAAAAATTAAGGGATTATTTTTCTCTTTAATGTTTGCAATATTCTTTTGCTTTTCCACTGTAGCAACTTATTTTTCAGAAGTAATCTTAACTACCATTTAGTTGGCGTAGTCGTGTTTTGCATTAAGTGCTTTATTGCCGATAATAGCAGCGATAGTTAGATTTTACTTTGGAGGAGGTATCCCAGGGTTAAGGATATCATCTTTTGATTTTTGGTAATTTTTTTTCTCGTAAGTGGTAGGAACCAGTGTATCCTTTTTCCTATTTTCTTTCTCCACTAGTCTCAGTCATTGACCTAATATGGCCGAGAGGGCAAAGCTTAGACAACTCCTCAGGGACGAAGCGAGAGAGGAGGGACTGGAAGGAGAGGAAGCGAAAGCTTTTGTCAGGGACGAACTTGAGAGATATGATGCGGAGAGGAAAGCAGCTGAAGCTAAAGAGGAAAAAGAAGCAGCGGAGAGGAAAGAAGCGGAAGACCGGCTATTACAGCAGAAGAAGATGGACGAGGAAATGGAAATTCGCAGGATGCAGCATGAGGAAAGAGAGAAAGAGAGACAGCATGAGTTAGCTCTTAAAACTCTGGAATTCCAAAGGCGTGGGGCTGCCTCTACCTCCAGCAATGGAGAGTCTTCTCCTCATTCTTCCTTAACTGACCCTGCTAACACTCAATCTCTTCAACTAAATGCTATGTCTTTCACTCTTGAATCTTTTCCTTGTCCAAATGAGAAGATTGACACATGGTTAGAAAAATTTGAGAAAATTGCAACTCTGTACGGGTTAGAGAGGTCGCGTTGGAATATGAAACTTTCCCAGGCCCTAAAAGGTTCTGCTTATGATGTTTATTCTAAGCTGGAAAGTAGCCAACAAGACGACTACGATGTGTTGAAGAAAGCGTTACTGGAGCGCTTTGAAATGAACGCTCGCAAGTTTTTGCAACTGTTTCGCAACAGCCGGAAAGAGAATTCTGAAACTTTTCACCAGTTCTCATCTCGTCTTAAGGGATATCTAACAAAGTGCCTTGAGCTTTCGCAGCTCCCCTCTACCTATGAAGGTCTTGAGGAACTTGTTCTAACTGAACAAATAAAGAACACTTTGTCTGCTGATACCCGGAGATTTCTCGCTGAGCAGGGGGCAGAAAAACTTGAAGACATTTTGGAAAAGTCTGAGCGTTATCACAATGCGCTGGCTGAACTACCGGCCACAAAGCGGAAACCGACAGAGGAGCATTTTCGAAAACATAACCTAGAGCAATCTTCTCAGGCTTCTAACCAAAACAACCACAGAGAAACTGGACCTCAAAACCCCCCTCCTGAAAAATCCAAGTTCTACAAGAACAAGTACCCCAACCACCCCAAACAGTCTGATCAACCCGACCGCCCTACATGGCAGCGTAGCCAGAAAGGACAAGGTGGCAAAGGGAGAACCCCCGAGCACGGGACATATGATCAGACCGAGCACACCGAGCCTAAACGCATCGGATGCTTATTAACAGTCTCGCAAGGCGGAATTATTGACAGTGATTCCCAACCTCTTGGGGATAGACCCTCAACGCGAGGTATTGTTATTTTGAACGGTTCTCAAACTTCTTGCTTATTTGACACGGGGCTTTCTTACGATTGCATTGTTGCCAGAAACCTGGTTAAACCCGGTCAAGAGACAGGAGAGACCGTCAAACTTTGTGGAGTTCGTAAGAGTGATGCACCTACAGCGCTTCCCATCGCATTGGTGGAGATACACTCTGACTTTGTCAGAGGTGTGATCAAAGCGGCTGTTATGGATGATCCCATCTACCCAGTCATACTTGGCGGGAGATACGTGTGTATTGGGAAACCGGAAGAGCCGATTGTGGCAGCAGTAACTACAAGAGGGCAAACCAAGAAGGAACGGGAGCCTGCGCCAAATTTGTTACCTATGGAACTTAAAGAAGCGCAATACAAGGACCCTACTTTGGCACCCTGCTTTAGGAAACTGCCCATGGCTAAGGAACCCAAACAGCACGGGGACATTTTTTCTGAGGATGGCGTACTTTATCGGAGAACGGGCAAGCCTGACCAAGGTTACAACCAGCTCCTAGTACCGAAACAGTACAGAAGCCAAATCCTAGAAATGGGGCACTCTCTTCCCTTTAGCGGACATATGGGACAGAACGCCACAAACCAACGTATAACCACTCATTATTGGTGGCCAGGAGTGAATACTGATATTATCAGATATGTCAAATCCTGTGCCCAGTGCCAACGTGTGCCACCCAAGCAACGGGCCCCCCAGTCCACATGGGTGAAATGCCAATAATGGGAACACCATTCGAACGGGTTGTGATCGACATTTTAGGGCCTTTCGAAAGGACTAAAAGAAGGAACAGGTTCATCCTGACCTTAGTCGATACATGCACTTTATGGGCAGAAGCTATCCCGCTAACATGCGCAGATGCCAAGCATGTCGCAGAAGCCCTCGTGCAGATTTTCACTCGGTTGGGATTCCCTCAGCAAGTGTTGACGGATAATGGATCTCCATACCGAAACCTGTTGATGGATGAGATCGTTAAGATCTTGAGGACCCAGCACATCCACACTAAGCCATATACTCCGGCCGGAAATGGGCTCGTGGAACGTGCTAATGGAAACCTCACCATGATGCTAAGTAAGCTGGCACAAGTGAAACCTGAAGATTGGGATCTCTGTATTCCTGCAGCATTATTTGGCTACAGAGAATCTCCTCATACTTCCACAGGATTTCCGCCAGCTACACTCTTATTCGGCAGACCCATTAAGGGCCCGCTTGAAGCCTTACTTCAGTCTCTGACAGACGAGAAGGCTGATGAGACAGTTGTCTCAGCCAGTAAATATGTGTCGGTTTTAAAGGAACGGTTGAAACTAGGGTGGGACCTAGCAACGACTAACTTTAAGCGAGCACGCACCAAGCACGCTAACCGATACAGGAAAGTCGCGGAAGAGAGAGAACTGGAAGCAGGAGAGAAAGTTTTGGTGTTGCTCCCTACCGAGAACAACCAACTGAAGATCGGATGGCAAGGGCCGTTTACCGTCCTGAAAAAAGATTTCTAAGGCTAACTACCAGATCTCTATTGAAGGAAAGGAGAAGGTTTTCCATTTAAATCTCTTAAAGAGATACTTGGAAAAACCAGTGCCAACCTCCGACCATCTCCTGACGATCGCCAAAACTGACGAAGATGACGATAGTGGCAGGGATATTCCACCGCTATCACAGGAAATCTTTCAAAAATGTCAGCAGCGGCGACGCTCTTTCAAGCGCGCATATGAGACATTCCAGGGGAAGGAAACTTTGAGGAGTGGACTTGAGTAGGAATTGGACAGAGATGGAGGGGGAAGATGAGAGGGAAGAGGACAGACACCCCGAAGCTACGGTTATAGGAAATTAAACTCCATAACGTAGACATGGAGTGCTTCCATATCTTAAAGGGGGGAGGCTCTGTCACGTAGGGTTTATATTCATTTAATTTCCTACATCTTCTTCCTATTCGTTCACCCAAATTCTCTCTTTTATTATCTCTGTATTTCATTTTTCCTGTATATTTTTCATCCATTCGTTTTGCGAATATTATTTTCATATAATTCGCAAACTTTACCTGTTTCTTTCTCAAAACTGAGAATCGCGCTAGGACGATATTACGTAGATGTCAGGGCTGCAGGGCGTCAGAAGGCGTGATAAGTCGGTTCGCTGAACATAGGACGTAGCAAATCGTCTACATTCTCACCGAGCGCGCGAGCTTCTTCTCGGCATTAGTCCCGGTGAGGTGTGATACTTTACATCTGCACCGGTCAGTATCCAGACATTTGTCTGGAAAATCCCAAACTGACACGGCGCTCACTTGGGCCATGGTCAGCTGTAGTGTGAAAACTGCCCTGCAATGGAGTCAGGCTGTCTGGGATTTGAAACTGACACGCGTACATCGTGGTCAGTAGGTGACAGTTACGACACGCGTTAAGCGGACGTAAATGTTGGGAGTAGGGGAGATAATTTCGCTTGGCGAAATAAGTTTGGGCCCTTTGTCTGATTTTAAGATATTGGCCAAGTTTGAAACTTTAATTTCATTCTCGCTCATAGACTCACAGTGATAGGTTGCTCGTAAACAGAATAGCTGTTAGCGAAGATCTCAGTTTGTTTCGGCAATTTGTCGAACTTCTAGACTTCCAGAAATATTTTCAGCATTTTTATTCTTAAGTTGTGCGACTACCTGTAATTCTGTGGTTGAGGTAATTAATATGATAGATATATAGATTTTGTGAGTGTTAAAGTGTTAAATCGCTTAATTCATTTTAATCTATTTCTTTAGCGCAGAAGAGAAATAAAGTGGTAGGCTATTATATTTTCTAGGGAAGCATTCAGTGGAAAGCAGACTAAAAATTTAATTTCTAGCTTATAACGGCAATTGTAGCTATTTATGAATTTAATTTAACTGCTAATACTCAGTCGAGTGTATTTTTCTAAACTAACGTATAAACTCTAGAATCGAGCCTCATGAATGGTGACGGAATACGCACGTGTTCCTAATTCATTAGGATTGCTGATTTTTAATTATAACTTACGTCACGGGAAGTTTAAATGATAAGCAAAGCTCTCTGCTTGCAAGTTTAAATGTAAGTCATAACCAGTACAGATTCTGTTTATTATATTATATGTGTTATTTTTCCTCCACACAGTGAAAGTTTTGGGGTGACCCTAACTTTACCAGCACCTAGTAGTAGTTTCCATACTTGTGAAGAAATAGACAGTCCTTATTTTGAACCACGTGGGTTTTCTCAAGTAACACTGATCTGACGGTGCAAGTTAGACAGAAATACTAATATCCCAATAACGGGTTTTTCAAAGACTGTAATGATAAATACTGGACCTTGGAGCCAGATCTTAATTTCTTCTAGAAAACTCTACGTAATCTTTCTGCCTGGTGGCGCGAAATACTTCAAGTATTAACTAACATTTCCCGACTATCTATATATATATTATTTGTGGACAAATCTGTGGTGTGACTAAAGTGAATCCTATACTGAGGGAAGGCACCGACCTGACATTCATCATTTCTAGAAACCTACGCTATTGACACTGTGCTCTGCTAACTCCCGCGCCTGGAATAATTGTTAGGTGACTTAATCAGACATTTGAACAAATTTGCACACCCAAGTAGTCGTTCCCGGAGACTCCGAGTTAAATACGTCTTTTGGAACTGGGGACTTCTTGGCAGAAGACTGCATTTTTTTTTGAGTCTGTGTAAAGATCTAAAATCAGTGTGTTCCAAGAGGCAGCGAGCAAAGTCGTGAGTACCTGAATGAGAAGCCATGGCGGAATGAATGAGTGTACGCTGGTCTGAGTGATATTTTCACTATTATATCTTTGACACCCTGTTGCTGTCCTAATTTTTTTTTTCCAATCTGCATAATTTGTTGCTAAGGCTAGAGTTCTTGTGTTTTTGTCTTAGGTTAAATCAGATTTTTTTCAAACTCTGTGCATATAATTACGAGATAAAACAAAGAAAAACTCTTAGACTCAAACCCTATGTATCTGGGACTCGGGCGCCATCATCTGTTCTCTTAACGGGGCCGGGCTAAACCTAGAGTTAACACCATAACGGGGCTATCATCCTTGCAACATTTCCTTGAAGTTTTGTGACTATGTGTATATGTATTTTCCTTGATGTACTTTCTTTGATGTTGTGAGCCGATTTTTCCTGATATTAAAATCGCTCTTGAACTTAATAATCGTGTTTGGTCAGCTCGTTCTAGATAATATATATATCATTGTTATAGTTTTCCCACGTCTGTGTGTTTACCTGTCGTCACGTGTATGTGCGTGCCTGTGAGTGATAGAAATATACGTAATATGTATATTGGTGTAGTCTGTCTGACGCTGTAACAACTGTTGTAGAAGATAGGTGAGAGAGAGAAGAATTCTTTTCGCTTTCAGAGACAGCCACTATATCAAAATCTATCATCTCACGTGTGTGGAAATTCTATTACCTTTCACTAACTCTCACTGAGTCTATCACCTATTCAAACCTATTCAGAAGGGACCAAACCTAGTCTTAATTCTCCTATCGGAAATCTACGACAAGTTCCGATTTTGAAACAGCGTAGTTTTCTGGATCACTCCGTTGCTACGGCTGTCAAAGGTTAGGAATATATGTTCTTTCGTATTCCCAGTGGGCTGGAAAAATTGAATAAATGATTCTGGGTAAGGTACAGTCCAGTTACGATTTAATCTTAATGTCTCTTGGGCCCAACCGGTTCACGAAGGAACTTGGGACTTTGTCGTAGATTTGCGATAGGGGAATTAAGACATAGATTGGTCCCTTCTGAATAGAAATAGAACAGGTGATAGCTCAGTGGGGGGTAATATAAGAAATAGATTTTCACGAGTGAGATGGTGGAAACTAATTAGAATCTGTCCCTGAAATCGAGAAGCCTCTCTCTTTCAGCCTATCTCTACAACAGAACTTAGTTTGTCAGACAGTCTAATAGAATATATATATTAATATATATAGCACCACTCACATACACACACATAAGTGACGACAGTTAAACGCACAGACGTGAAAACTATAACAATGGAATATAGATATTTTGGAACGAGCTGACCGACACACTTGAATAAGTTTATGTAAATTTTATTTATCATAAGAAAATTCACCACAAGCATAAATTTAGAATATCAATCACATATAAATATACATACATGTCAGAAACAACCTATTCACACTGTGGATTTAACACATGATAATCTACACTCTCTGGCTCATTATCTAAGGATATGACCACATTATGCAATAGCTGACATAGATTCACCATAACACTCGTAACAGGTTAAGTTCCCTTTAATAATCATGCACACAATGAAGCCACACACGGCTAGAGATACATATGCAATACAATGCAACAGAAATGCCAATATAACTTGCAATAATCAACAATCAAATCTATCATCATCAAAAACTCGCGGGTATGTCATACCGAATGAATAACACAATGACTTTCGCTCACCGGCTAAGTCCTGCATTCTAATAAAGCCATACTTAAATACAAATGACTTCTCATCAATGGTCTACGAAAAATGCTGCTAGAAACTACACCACCGTTCTAGAAATATGAAAACTAATCTTGACCACATGAATAAATGACAAGCACCCTCAATGAAAACTATGGCATCCAATATCCCAGCAAAATGCTGACAGGGAACAACAAAGCGACCTCTCCTTCTCCTGGTCGATGGCCAGAAACTCAACTAACTTTTAGCGCCCGAATTCGTGCGCACTTCCGTCCAGGTCACATGACCTTCTTCTTCTTCTTCTACGTTCGCCCTGAAAAGGACGGTGGTTGCGTTGTGTCTGTTTACGCCTAAGCTGTGATATCTGCACCTTTCGGTCGACACATCCGACTTCAGCACGGCATTTTTTAGGGACCGGGTTTGCCTACCTTTTGCGATCCGCACTCGCTCAGCCAGACTGCAGGTCACATGACCAAAACGGGTTTTAAATTAGTATCAGGGTTGTCACTCTCAGTGTGACCAACTTAATATTTTGTCGAACATATCCACTGTGACAATACACATAAATTAATGAATTACTAAAAGAATAGACCCATAGGTGTAATCCTTTCCCCCTCTGTTGAGCCCACGATCCCGTTAGCAGAAAAGTTATAGCCCCCAAAGAGTCACAGATTTATACGCTATGGTCTAGGATTTCCCTCCATAGTTAAGAACAGAGTTGATATATTAATCTATTCTAAGAGGAAAACACCATTAGCAACCAACTTGCATAAAGAAAATACAAAGCGTGTGCATGAATATAAAAATGAAAGAATCACTCGTTCTGCTTTCTCTCAATTCATTCAGCAGGGGCCCCTGACATACTTTCTTACCTACAAACGTGATGTTTTTCACCTTCTGGTGCAAACTTTAGGACACACATCTACAGTGCATCTGTATTCTTTTGATAAAGAGAATCCCAGTTCTGCAGATACAGGTTTCATCCAATGTTCCGGGGAGCGTTCACTTTATAACTATATTTTCAGATTACTGCTAATGTCACTTGAATCAGTTCAGGTAAGACATTTTAAAAGGGCTCACAATGTCAGAATCTCGAGGTTTCCAATACTTAGGAAATGACAGGTTGGTAACTTCTCCCAAATGTAAAAAATTCTTGGTCACACCACAATTAGTCAAACGTCGGAAATGTTAATGTTTGTAAATTGCCATATAGGCTGAATGTAAAATGAGAGTTAGGAAAGAAATATAATCTGGCTCGATAGGCCCAGTTACAGCATTTAGTCTTAAAGTTTGTGAGATGTCTCCTTCTGGATGCAAACACAATGCCAGACAGGTTTTACCTGGTAAACCCACTTTTAAGTACAAAATGTTTCTTCTAGGTTATTCTCATATATACTGAAAAACCACTGGTAGGTTTAGGGTTTGACCCAGATACTGTATAAAGAAGAGAAAAACATAAATACTCAACCCTAATAGTATACACAATCCTACGCGTAAATAGAATATGTTCCCTTCGGTCATTTAACTTAAATTATAAACTGCAAGCTTATGACTTGTCTTATCGTTTAAACTCCCTTGAAATAAATTCTAGTCATTACAACAATCATAATGAATTAGAAAAACATACATATCTCGTCAATACTCAATGGTGAATCAGTGCATTTACTTAGATGGTTAAATTATTCTCTGACTGGTTACTAGCAATTTAATTAAATTTTATTTATAGCTGGATGCGTTTTAGCTAGAAATTTTAATTATTCTGCTATCCACTGTAACACAGTAATACTTAGAGAATTATCAAATGACTGGCAAAACACTTATGCACAAAAATCTAGTGAAGATATAATTCGCACTAGCAATAAACACTCGACAATACTAGTCAATATAATTACCTCACACAGGACTACTTAGACTATACTCCAACGCAAACTGAGATTATACTTAATAAAGTAATCTAGAAACGAAGCTAGCTATGTCTAGAGAAACTGCGGAGTCTGAATGAATTTGAGTTAGATTTCTGTGGTATATATATCTCTCTGATGAAAGGAAATAAGTTAATAATCCACCGAAAAAACCAGACCTAACACCTACAGTAAATTCTCTGTTCATATTCCAAGATGAAAAGAAATCTATCCACTAGCCGAACCAGAACTCAGGCAAATCGAAATTTGACCAGACCGTGTTTAATTACTTAATTACTTACAGACGTGGTCATCGAGCGAATTTCGTCTTTCATCTCAAATTCTTTCACCGTGAATAATTAACTCACAGGCGAATAGATTTCCAATGGGGAGTATTAAAATTTTCCTCACCTCTGGTTCTCCACCTAATTTCTTACAACGATTACTCGATCTCTGGCGTTCAAAATTAAATGAAACCGACTCACATATGCTAATCAGGTCTGCTGGCAAACTCACATCAAAGAAAGATAGCGAACAGCAATTAAATGCTTGCTAAATAGAAAAATGAGAAAGGTTAGAACCTGGGAGGAAAAAGTACCAATCGAACGTATGAGACTTACTTACTTAGTCGTTCCCCTTCTACCGTGAGGTGTAGAGGTTTGGAAGAGAGAGCGCCAGACCATTCTATCAGCTGTCTTCTTCCTGGCCTGGTTCCATTCTAGTCCTCGGTCCTTCAAAGATTGTTTAATGTTGTCCTCCCAGCGGACTCTGGGTCGTCCTGGAGGTCTGGATCCCTGGCTCTTTGTTTCCCATGCTTGTCGTGGTAGCCGATCTTCTCCCATTCTGCAGACATGGCCAAACCATCTTAGTTGGGACTGTTCTATTTGGGTCTGCAGCGGATGGGATTTTAGGCCTTGACGGATCGTCTGGTTGCGGACCATGTCTCTTCTTGTTACTTCAACCACTTTCCTCAGATACCTCATTTCTGAGGTTTGGATCTGGCTTTTGTGGGTTGTAGTCATTGCCCACGACTCGCATCCATATGTCAACACTGGGACATAGGTGGAGCGGTATACAGCCATCTTCGTTTTCTTACCAACCTCTTTCTTGCTGAGGAATCCACGATTTATGGCCTGAAAAAGTCTCCCAGCCGCTGCTTTTCGAGTGGCCAACTCTTCTTTGATGCCTCCCTTTCGGTCTATAATAGCTCCGAGATATTTAAAGTGGTCGACCTGCTCCAGGACCTGTTTCTCCCAACTTAATCTGATGTTTTCTTTCTTCTCGTGATATCACCATGGATTTTGTTTTAGAGCTGCTTATGACCATCCCTCTCTTCTCCAGCTCTTCCTTCCAGACTTGCAGGTTGGATTGGAGATGTGCCTCTGATTTAGCAATCAGGGCAACATCATCAGCAAATGCCAGCTCCGAAATATAGACCTGTCTCATCTTCCAGTACCCCACTGAATACTTTCTTGTTCTCTCCTTACATGCCTTGATGACATCGTCCATAAGGAGTATGAAGAGGTAAGGTGATAGGATATCACCTTGTCTTACACCAGTGGTGGTTCTGAACTCTTCTGACTTATGGTTTGCTGTCCTCACATAATTTCTGCAAGACTTGAACGTATGAGAAAGAAAGTTAATACCAATCGAGCGTATGCGAAAAAAGGTAAAAGAGCGAAAGAAAGGTAAAAGACAAGTGTAGAATAAAGAAAAGATATAGAAGTTTATTAATCATAAATCTCTGCCCCAAACGTCCCCCCTTTAAGATATGGAACCACTCCATGTCTACTTTATGGAAATACATTTCCTATATCAGTAGCTTCAGGGTGCCTGTTATCTACACTCTCCTCTCCCCCCTCCGTCTCTGTCCAATTCCTACTCATGTCTGCTCCCAAAGTTTTCTTTTTCTGGAATGTCTTCCGTGTGCGCTTGAAAGAGTGTCGCCGCTTTTGACATCGTTGAGAGATTTCGTGTGTGTGCAGTGGAATTTCCCTGCCACTATCGTCATCTTCGTCAGTTTTGGCGAACGCCAGGAGATGTTCGGAGGTTGGCACTGGTCTTTCCAAGTATTTCTTTAACAGATTTACATGGTAGACCTTCTTATTTCCTTTAATTGAGATCTGGTAGTTAGCCTTAGAAATCTCTTTAAGGACGGTAAACGGCCCTTGCCATCCGATACGTAGTTTGTTGTTCCCTGTGGGGAGTAACAACAAAACTTTCTCTCCTGCTTGTAATTCTCTTTCTTTCGCGACTTTCCTGTATCGGTTAGCGTGCTTTGCGCGTGCTTGCTTAAAGTTGGTCGTTGCTAGGTCCCATCCTAGTTTTAACCTTTCCTTTAAATCCGACACATATTTACTGGCTGAGACAACTGTCTCATCAGCCTTCTGGTCTGTCAGCGACTGAAGTAAGGCTTCAAGCGGTCTCTTTATAGGTCTGCCGAATAAAAGAGTCGCTGGGGGAAATCCTGTGGAAGTATGTGGGGATTCCCTGTAGCCAAATAAAGCTGCAGGAATACAAAGATCCCAATCTTCAGGTTTCACTTGTCCCAGTTTATTTAACATCATGTTGAGGTTTCCGTTGACACGTTCTACTAACCCACTTCCGGCCGGATTATAAGGCTTTATGTAGATGTGTTGGTTCCTCAAGATCTTAACGATCTCATCAATTAACAGGTTTCGGTATGGGGATCCGTTATCCGTCAACACTTGTTGAGGGAATCCCAACTGAGTAAAAATCTGCACTAGGGCTTCTGCGACATTCTTAGCATCCGCGCATGTAAGCGGTATAGCTTCTGCCCATAAAGTGCATGTGTCGACTAAGGTGCATTTCACCCATGGAAACTGGTGGTGTCCGTTGTTTGGGTGGCACACGTTGGCACTGGGCACAGGATTTCACATACCTGATAATATCAGTATTTATTCCTGGCCACCAATAATGAGTAGATATACGTTGATTTGTGGCGTTCTGTCCCATATTTTCGCTAAAGGGAAGAGAGTGCCTCATTTCTAAGATTTGGCTTCTGTACTGTTTCGGTACTAGGAGCTGATTGTAACCTTGTTCAGGCTTGCCCGTTCTGCGATAAAGTACGCCATCCTTAGAAAAAATGTCTCAGGGCTGTCTAGGGTCCTTGGCCATGGGAAGTTTCCTAAAGCAAGGTGCCAAGGTAGGGTCCTTTTGTTGCGCCTCTTTAAGTTCCTTAGTAACAAATTTGGCGCAGACTCCCGTTCCTTCTTGGTTTGTCCTCTTGTAGTTACAATTGGCTCTTCCGGTTTCCCAATAAACAAATATCTACCGCCAAGTATGACTGGGTAGATCGGGTCATCCATAACAGCCGCTTTGATCACACCTCTGACAAAATCAGAGTGGATCTCAACCAATGCGATGGGAAGCGCTGTAGGTGCATCACTCTTAGAAACTCCACAAAGTTGGACGGTTTCGCCTGTCTCTTGACCGGGTTTGACCAGGTGCATGGCGACAATGCAATCATAAGAAAGCCCATGTCAAATAAACAAAAAGTTGAAGAACCGTTCAAAATAACAGTACCTCGCGTTGAGTGTCTGTCTCCCTCAGGTTAAGAATTACTGACATTAATTCTACCTTGCGAGACTGTTAGCAAGCATCCGATGCGTTTAGGCTCGGTGTGCTCGCTCTGATCATATGTCACGTGCGCAGGGGTTTTCCCTTTGTCACCTTGTCCTTTCTGACCGCACTGCCATGTAGGACGGTTGGGTTGATCAGACTGTTTGCTGTTGGTGGGGTACTTGTTTTTGTAGAACATAGACTTTTCCGGAGGGGGGTTTTGGGGTCCAGTTTCTCTGTGGTTATTTTGGTGAGAAGCGTGAGAAGATTGGTCTAGATTATTCTTTCGAAAAGGCTCTTCTGTCGGTTTACGTTTTGTGGCCGGCAGTTCGGCCAGCGCATTATGATATCGCTCACACTTTTCCAAAATGTCTTCCAGCTTTTCTGCACCCTGCTCAGCTAAAATTCTCCGGGTGTCACCAGACAAAGTGTTCTTTATCTGTTCGCATATAACGAACTTCTCAAGTCCTTCATAGGTAGAGGCGAGCTGTGACAGCTCCAGACACTTTGACAAGTATCCCTTCAGACGAGAAGAGAACTGCTGAAAAATTTCAGAATTCTGCTTTCTGCTGTTGTGAAACAGTTGCAAAAAGTTTCGCGCTTTCATTTCAAAGTGCTCAAGTAAAGCTTTCTTCAACACGTCGTAGTTGTCTTGTTGGCTTCTTTCCAGTTTAGAGTAAACATCTTAAGCAGAACCTTTTAGGGCCTGGGAAAGTTTCATACACCAACGCGACCTCTCTAAACCGTACAGCATGGCCATTTTCTCAAATTTTTCTAGCCACGTGTCAGTCTTCTCATTAGGACATGGGAAAGATTCTAGAGTGAAAGACATAGCGGTGAGTTGAGGAGATTGAGTGTTAGAAGGATCAGTTAAGGAAGAATGAGGAGAAGACTCTCCGTTGCTGGAGGTAGAGGCAGCCCCACGACTTTGGACTTCTAGAGCTTTAAGAGCCAACTCATGCTGTCTCTCTTTCTCTCTTTCCTCATGCTGTCTCTCCTTCTCTCTTTCCCCGTGCTGTCTCTCCTCTCTTTCCTCATGCTGTCTCTCCTTCTCTCTTTCGTTCACCCTGCGGATTTCCATTTCTTCCTCAATCTTCTTCTGCTGTAATAGACGGTCTTCCGCTTCTTTCCTCTCCGCTGCTTTTTCCTTCTGCTCCGCATCATATTTGTCAAGTTCGTCCCTGACAAAAGCTTTCGCTTCCTCTCCGTCCAATCCCTCTTCTCTTGCTTCCTCTCTGAGCATCTGCCTAAGCTTTGCCCGCTCAGCCATTGTAAAGAACTGACTGAGTGTTACTCGAGAAAGAAGTAAGAAAAAGGATACACTGGTTCTCTACCACTTACAAGAAAATACACAAAATATTATTATTTAACTGGTATACCTCCTCCTATAATATTAGTTATCTAACTATCGCTGCTATTAATGGCTCTAAAGGCTCTAAATGCCAGCGACTATGCCAAATAAATGGTAGTTAAGATTAATCACTAACAACATAAAGTTACTACAGTGGAAACAAAACAATTATTGCAAAAATGTAGGAGAAAAAAACATCCCTTAATTTTTAAATCCACTACAAGTTCACCCCTGAAGTCAGATCGGGTAACGGAGGCAATTAACTGGACGAAAAAAATTGGTCCGAACGTACTCCTTAACTTAGTTCAAAACACCTTCTGCTTCAAAAACCCAGTGATTTTTACACAATCACAAACTCTACCAGCGGTTTAGTATTACAAAATCAATACATAACATATCTTCCGACAAAATCAACCTGTAAATCAAAATGATAATACTCAATAATGCTGTGGAAAAAAACAATTACTATTAGTGTGGTCAGCAAGCCAATAAACAGATCGTTTGTCTAGGGGATAATATATATATATTTTTATACTATAACTCACGAGACATCACACTCTTACTCTATTTCAGAATAAAGAAAATTAATCCTACAGACGAGCTATTCTTCCTATTCTAAGTTCAAAATCCCGTTAGACGAGAAATTTAGTGTCTTACTTGCTCAGGATTTAAGTTCAATTCCCGGAAAACGAGCCCACATTTGTCGTAGATTTGCGATAGGGGAATTAAGACATAGATTGGTCCCTTCTGAATAGAAATAAAACAGATGATAGCTCAGTGGGAGATAATATAAGAAATAGATTTTCACGAGTGAGATGGTGGAAACTAATTAGAATCTGTCCCTGAAATCGAGAAGCCTCTCTATTTCAGCCTATCTCTACAACAGAACTTAGTTTGTCAGACAGTCTAATAGAATACCCATTAGCAGAAAAGTTATAGCCCCCAAAGCGTCACAGATTTATACGCTACGGTCTAGGATTTCCCTCTATGGTTAAGAACAGAGTTGATATATTAATCTATTCTAAGAGGAAAACACCATTAGCAACCAACTTGCATAAAGAAAATACAAAGTGTGTGCATGAATATAAAAATGAAAGAATCACTCGTTCTGCTTTCTCTCAATTCATTCAGCAGGGGCCCCTGACGTACTTTCTTACCTACAAACGTGATGTTTTTCACCTTCTGGCGCAAACTTTAGGACACACCTCTACAGTGAATCTGTATTCTTTTGATAAAGAGAATCCCAGTTCTGCAGATACAGGTTTCATCCAATGTTCCGGGGAGCGTTCACTTTATAACTATATTTTCGGATTACTGTTAATGTCACTTGAATCAGTTCATGGTAAGACATTTTAAAAGGGCTCACAATGTCAGAATCTCGAGGTTTCCAATACTTAGGAAATGACAAGTTGGTAACTTCTCCCAAATGTAAAAATTCTTGGTCACACCACAATTAGTCAAACGTCGGAAATGTTAATGTTTGTAAATTGGCATATAGGCTGAATGTAAATGAGAGTTAGGAAAGAAATATAATCTGGCTCGATAGGCCCAGTTACAGCATTTAGTCTTAAAGTTCGTGAAATGGGTACTATGTCTCCTTCTGGATGCAAACACAATGCCAGACAGGTTTTACCTGGTAAACCCACTTTTAAGTACAAAATGTTTCTTCTAGGTTATTCTCATATATACTGAAAAACCGAAATTTGACCAGACCGTGTTTAATTACTTAATTACTTACAGACGTGGTCATCGAGCGAATTTCGTCTTTCATCTCAAATTCTTTCACCGTGAATAATTAACTCACAGGCGATTAGATTTCCAATGGGGAGTAGTAAAATCTTCCTCACCTCTGGTTCTCCACCTAATTTCTTACAACGATTACTCGATCTCTGGTGTTCAAAATTAAATGAAACCGACTCACATATGCTAATCAGGTCTGCTGGCAAACTCACATCAAAGAAAGATAGCGAACAGCAATTAAATGCTAGCTAAATAGAAAAATGAGAAAGGTTAGAATCTGGGAGGAAAAAGTACCAATCGAACGTATGAGAAAGAAAGGTAATACCAATCGAGCGTATGCGAAAAAAAGGTAAAAGAGCGAAAGAAAGGTAAAAGACAAGTGTAGAATAAAGAAAAGATATAGAAATGTATTAATCATAAATCTCTGCAAGAGACTTGTAGCCACGAAGAAGACACCAGTAATCCTTCACTGAATGAAGAAAGAGGACCAACTAGCCCAAAAATCGAAGACCCAAAATAATAATAATGGTACTGGTAAGAGCCGCTGGCCGCTGGTTTTGATCAGGTGCTATATTAGGAAGAAAAGAACATTTATGAAAAAAACTGCTACTATCCTTTCCACCCGTAAGTTTTCCGCCATGGCATGTCCGAAAAAAGGGTATGCGCCCTCCCCCGTTATTGCCCGCGAGAAATGAACAGTGCACAAAGTCAATTATTATTTAATTTATCCATACGCGCACTTTAACAAAAAATCGCCTGTCACTACTAGCTATTTGTCGGCGTCTATTGTTTTGTCACATGACATTAACTCTAGTCACTTATATAATTTCACACAATGAAATATAATGCTAATTCTATTCTGTCCCTCATCCGTCATGCATAATAATCTCAGTCAGCTAAGCCGTATCTTCTTGTTGAAAGAAAGTGGGGTGATGGAAATTACATTACACTGAACGACTGGCAAGAAAATATCTACGCGTTATGTTATTTCACTAGTTTTAACGCTAAGGAATTACAGTGAATTAAAATGGTAAACTTAACACATTTTAACACTCAAGCACAATTTCTATTACCACAAATCAGAAAATGAAATCCCCACGAGACAATTTAACACATTTAGCGAAGAATGGTTCTAGTCTGGCGTGTTTAGATTATCCAAGAATTTCTGAGCGACTCTAATAACTGAATCTGAGAGAGCGCGGTATATATACAGATCATGGTGTTATCATCACCAGAGGACGTTACAATTCACACCTTCTGTATAGCAGAGAAATCAAGAAACTGCATTTCCCGGATCAAAGATTTGTTCGTTCATTCTACTCAGCGATGCTGACCGACATCAGAAGACTTGGCCGTGCACGGGCCTCTCTTAGATTATGTCCCCTTGCGCAGATCAAGCATTACCTCCCCCTGAAACGTACGAACATCAAAGGTGGTCGGGAAAATATTATCGCCCCTGTATCTCTTCAAACAGTCCGTTATTTCTACGCGCATCTGTCTAATGACCGATAATTGGCAAATCAGCTCGCGTGAGAAACTCAGGTAAACAAACGTGATTCGCTCCCCTGTTAAGACTGGCAAGTTGCGAAAAGTTGGTAAACAACTCTGTTGTTGTGTTCCCAGAAAAAGGGCATGGATTCAAAGGTGAGTCATACAGACAGAAAATTGCGTGGTTTGGCTTAGCCAATGGTAGACACTAAATGGGAAAGCAAAGGCTGTCAGATTACTGTATCAATATTTCCATTCTACGTCACAATTCCCATAGTCAGTTATGAATGAAGGGGCTATCATTCCAAAATAAAAATACAGAGTTTTTAAGAACTAAATTTGTATGATCATTCTGTGAAAGCATATATTTTAATTATTTTTTTTAAAATACAAATTGTTAGTACGGTTCGCATGACTTGACAATGGACCAAGAGTTGGGATAGGTGTTATAATCTTTATGTGCTACATTTTTTTAGTAAGTCCTGAATAACATTTACTAGAACTGTAAATTATCATTTAAGTTTTCCTTAGGGACTTATGTTTAATGTTCAAGCTTCGTTTTGTAATTATGAAAGGCAGCAGAGTGAATATATCCCGTAAAACAAGACAAGAGTGACATTCTAACCTAGTGATCTTAGAATACAAAAATCACAAGCTGACAGCGTGATCTTGTAAAACATGGGTGACAATTCTGTCTTGTCATCTTGTTAGACCAAACGTGATAAATAATTTTATGGCATTGTGAGATTTCTATGATAGATTCAATCTTGTGGTTAAAAAAAATTACACCTAATATAGAGGTTTAAAAAAAAATTATTAAACAAAAAAAGAAACAAAAAATAAGAAAAAAAACTAACCCTGTCATAGAATACGCTTCCTGTAGTGTCAGTTTACTTTTGAACACATGACAAACTGGTAAATTCTTCGAGTCAGTCTCCACTTGGAATGTGACTTTGCCAAACCCATGCTCTTTCATTTTTTCTGCTGTCAAGGTCTGAATAACTTCAGCACCAAAACTAATTCTCTTAATAGCTGAAGTGGGTGAGCAGTCTGTGTTCTCCGGACCCTGAGTAAATAAAGTAAATATTTTCAGTTGAATATAAATTCATCTTACTGACAAATAAGTGCCCTGGAAAAATAAGACATTTATGTTTACCATCAAGCAACCATAGGTCAAATTACATGATATTACAAGGGCAATCATGCATCATTGAATGCTTAAGCAACAAAAGCTGCAAAAAAAGCAATAACTTAGCAGGGGGGGGGGGGGGGGGGGGAATAACAAATTCTAAGACAAAAGCATTACAAACTGAAATTTTTTAAACTTATTCATTAAAAATAATATTTGGATTACAACCAACAATATCATTACTATAAACAAAATATTTCATTTCTCTACTACAAACTACACAGTTCACATATTTTACAAATGCTCAGAAATGTTTTTAATTTTTTTCTTTAATGTTCTTTTATCTATACACACACACACAAATTGCAATCAGTTTTGTTTTTCTTTCTAATTTCAATTTACCAAACTTGATCATTTAAATTCAAACACAAAAGTTTTCAAATTACTGTAACTGCCAAAATGTAAACTTATTTTGCAAATGGGGGAATGAACTTTAGATTAAGATGTTTACAGCACATACTGAATAATCAGCTGGTAGCCGTGTTGTAGAAACATGAATTTTTCTTATTTATAACTTTACATTTTGCCTATATATGTCAAAATGTTCCTTGGTAAGAGAGAAATCAAACCATATGAGTGATTGCATAATTATGCTAATTAGCTATTCAAAATGGCCGCCGCAGTATAAAAAATGCAGGGTTATTTTAAACCCACATAACATAATTATTTCTCAACATACAGAGTTGAAATTCTGCATACAAGTCCACAAGTGAGTGCATTATGTCCTAAACCAAAAATATTTGGGATATAGCATGTCCTATGTGTGACCATTTGTAAAAAAAGTAGAATTGGAAATTTATCGAACCTCATTAGTATGCAAAACATCTCTACAAATAAAACAAATTGAGAAAGCAAATCAAAGTTTGGTTCAGGACAAGGTTTGAGATATTAAGAAACACTCTGCAAAGTTTCAGAGCATTCCAACAATTCATTCTTGAGATATCGCGTCTCAAAATGTACCTGTCATGCTAAATAGGGAAAGTGAGAAAAAGAAGAAAAAAGCAGAAATTTAAAAAAAAACAACAGTATTTTGTGCACTTACCTTATCTTAATGACCTCCTGGAGTGTATATAGCCCCTTCCTTTTCTTCTGCCTTGTCAGTAAACCCTTTTCTGATGCCTCTCAAAGTCTTTCTTCTTGCTTTTACTTTGTCAGAAGACTTTTTTATGGAGTTGGTAATTCTGTGTTGTTCTCCAGCTTTGCACATATTCACACTAAATATACTCACTGGTACTCCAAGTTTTGTCATGAGCTTGAGAACTGATGAGTATCCATCATTAAAATAAGATACTGCATTCCACACAGCCTCTTCTACTGTGAATCTATCCACAAAATGTTCTTTTGCACATCTATCCCATATTAATTTGTTGAGACTTTCATTGTTGTTTTGTGTCCTTCCGTGGAGACATTTTGACAGTAGGGTCTCATCCGACAGATCATCAAACACTGGTTGAATACATTCTACCACTGCCTGCGGTAGGCCATTCTTGTGCTTATAAGACAGTGGGTCCTTCTTATATCCACACCAAGAATTATGTCCTTCTGGGCATTTTTCATGCATCGGCTTATCCTTTGTGGAAGCGACATGAGGCAAAACTGCTTTGACGGCAGCTTTCATATCCTCAAGGTTTCCACTGTTCTGTCGAATTGCTAGCCCATAATAGTTTTGAAGGGTATCAATTTTGTGTTTATTCCTGTCTCCTCTACATTTTCTGTATCTCCTGATGTTGTGAAAGATGTTTCCCACAAGCAGTTGCTACATTTGACAATGATTGTGTGACAGAAACCTTGCTTTGAATCTTCACTGAGCCTACACGACACCATAAACCCACAACATTCTACACATCTCATGTTTGCCGTTATGAAGTTATTCAAGTGCTCCATACTCATAAGAATAAAAGCATTATTTGTTTGTCCATCTTTTGTGTGGGTTGAGAGGGTGCTTTTCCTCAATTTCTTCACAGAAGAAGGTTTAACTTCGTTATCAATAACAGCTGCTTCATTATTTTCGGTTGTGCTAACAGGGCGCTGGTTGCCAAAAAACTTTCGTTTTCTTAACTTCCTACTTCTTTTTTTGTCACCCATATTGTTCTTATTTAATAGATTTGTAAAGCTTACCACAAAAACGTAACTTTTTCACTCAAACAGGTGTAATATGAATGGTTGAACTCAAGATCTTTCGGAATTTTCAGCCCACGTTTTTCACATTAGAACATAAAGAACTGAGTTAAGGAGAGTAATTTCCCTTCTCTTAAATGGTTCTTTGCTGTTTTTCTGGTACAGAAGAGTCATGGAATTATTATCATTTCACCTTTTTAGTGTGCGCATCATAATGTTTTAAAAAAGTGGTTAGTAACCAGAGGTAAACAATGCGTTGTCAAGGAAAATTAAGATCACCCCCTGGTCACTTATCCTTTAAAAAGTAAAGAACTATGCATCACTGGACAATATAAACCTATGTATTGTGGAGAGAAATGGTTTGGCTTCATAAAAACATTAAAAAACAAAAATGCAGTATTTCATGAAATGTGATGAAATTCTGGGGCACAGCTACCTTAAAGCAAGTTACAGTCACTGAGACAGTAGTGAGACTGGTATGGGGCGACTAAGTTTGTAAAATGTCTCAGAAGCTCATTAATGAGACCATCAGTGAGGTAAAAGACCTTTAACCTCTCCCCGGTCACCACCTTGTGGCCAAATATTCCCAAGTAATCCAAATAAAACTGATATATGGCAAGAGAAAACCACACAAGTAACACCTCAAGAATGGTTATGTTTGAAAATATAACGTTAATGGGGCCTAGAGGAATTGTGCCACCCTGTAGGAAGCACCTGTTGTTATAGGTTGAGACCCAGCTATAACCAAATGACTTTAAACCGGATTTGAAAGAAAACTTCATTGAAACTTCTGAATTGCTGTTTTACAGAATAGTCCTAAGAACACCATGAACAACTAAAAAGTCTAATGAAGATTGTCTTGATTCTTGACAGAGACAAGTAATAATGCCATGCAATGGACTTATTTCATTCTGCTTCTGCCATTATGCACTGCATATGAGTTGGATGACTGGTTGATGATCCAGGCACTTAACAATATAGTATCTAACACAAGGAGTCCACTTTCACAGAGTAAGGTTTAGCACACATTTTGACACATAACCATTGTTCAAACAAGAGAACAGACTTGAAGTTTGTGGTAATGGATGAGACAGACTGACTGCATCAAACAAATTATCAGGTCAGTTAAATAATAATGACTAATGAAAATATCTACATAAGTTTATTAGATGACATAGTGGGCTCTCTTCCAATGACATAGGAAAGAGTGTCACCTGGAGTTCCAAAAGTTTTGGTTTCTATAAAAACTTTAATTAAAATGTTATTGTTTTAGATTTTAGACTAGAGTTGTCAAACCTTATCAGACTATGTCAGTAGTGTGTGAGTTTGCTCTTTGTCTTTTATCATATTAAGTGTTTTGTCTGTTTTCTAAGCAATGACAATATGGTTGTCACTGAGAAGTGTCTTACTTTTTACAGCCTAAAGTTTCACAGCTGTCCTCAGCAATTGATAAAGATGATGATGATATTTGGCTGTGATAATCTTTTGAATAATCTTTCACATGATACCAATATTTAAATGGATCAGAAACAAGAAAAAGTAAAAAAATATTGATGTATCACATCCTAAACATATGTAAATATAAATAGTATTTTTAACTAAGCAATATAAATTATTTCTGTGAGAGCAAAGGCAAGTACAACAACACAGTTTCATTAAATTTACAAATATTCTGAAAACTGTTCTCACTCAATATTATTTTGCTAATCTGTGTTAACGATTCTTCTACGTAGCACCAATCACTGTTAAAAACCCTGCCATTACACCTTTCAGGAAAAATTGCTTATTTCCATTGAAGATTATATCCTTATTCTGTTTACTTTTACATAACTTAAATTTCGGTTTTTTTTTTTTAAACGTTTGCAATTACATTGCTGTAATAAAAAATAAAAGAGCTTTATCCATTTGATACGTGGGTTAGCAAACATAGTAAACATGGATAAATTAACATGTGAAGGTACCCTGTTCTATTTAAATCCAAATGAAGAATAAGTATCTATGACTGATCTAATAAATCTAGCACTGACTAACCTGAAAGTAGCCATCATCATCTGCACAAATCATGTACACAGGCCGAACAATGTGAGTGAAACCTGGAAGCTCATAAACCAGTCTCATGGTCAGAGAATCCTGACTGCACCTCAGGTTAATGACATTCTCTCCTGGCTGTAGTCTGACCAGAACCTGAAGTGAGCATCAACTATGAATGCTAACTCGCTTTAAAAATATTACAATATATAAAAGATATGTACTTTAAACTAAGGTCACAGAACCAACATTTCATTCTCATTTCTTTCTAATCACTGTCCTGATGGTGTACAGTATCACCACATAAAACAGCTCGATGCCACGGGCATTAGGAATGTGGTTAGGGATTTCAACACCAGCGTATTGAATGCTCGGGTGCTGGAAGACTGGCTATATAGTTGCACTTGGCCACTTCCTAAATTTGGTAAAGATCCCACACTTCTCAGCAGCTATAGCATTATCACAATGTAGAATGTCTACGGTAAACTACTAGAAAAGATAGTAGCACGGAAAATAATGAATCACCTCGAAAATGCACAGATCCTACCTGATACTCTCGGAAGATATAGGCCCATGAAAGTAACATGGGGTAAAGCTGGAACTTTTGCTTATGGTGTGTAGGAGGGGTTCCAGGCTAAAGGAGAAATGGTTGCTGTAGCTTTTGACCTAGAGGATGCTTATAACAGTGTGAACTTTGAAACATTAATGAACTGTGTAATGGCTTGCGGTGTTAACCCTTGGCTAACAAGAGGGATAGCAGCTGCCTTAAATGAGAGATCAATGGTAATTCGCTTGGGAACATAGACATCGGAACCAATGCGCATTTGCCAGGGACTACCCCAGTATTCTCCACGATTACCAGTGCTGTTTAACATCTACACAGCAAAAGTAGCAAACTTTCAACCAACAGGACTGGGACGAACATTCACTTTTACAGAACTGGCTCTGACCGACAGGAAATGGTTAATAGCATACACGGGACACTGTAGGAGGTGTTTCAATGGTGCGAAGAAACTGGCTCCAAAGTCAATCCCAGCAAGGCCTGCGTGATGTGCTCCTTAAACAACTCCATAGTGAAAACAGACCTTCCAGATATTACTCTCAATGGACAGAATATTGAAAGACAAGAAAAGCTGAAATATCTTGGAGTTACATTCCATCACCCGGCGTGATGCTGACCACATCACCCCTAGTGTGCCGATGGTCAAGAAAATACGGGCCTAACACCGTATTCCCAATATGCCTCAATGGGCGTGTAACGGGATCCTTTACCTTTACCCTTACATTCCATCACGGACTATCGTATAAGTACCATGTTGATCACATCTTACAGAAATGCAGTAGAGGTCTGGCAGCCCTGAAAATAATGGCCGCAGTGCATCTGGAGCAGAGATTACTATTTCTTCTTTATCATCAGCTTGTCATATACTAACGCTGTCAGTAACACGATGTAAATGACTAGAGCGCATTCAAAATGAAGGGATGCGTATAGTCTTGGGCTGTACGCGAGATACCCCATTGTGACAATGAAGTACATGCTTGGAGTGCTGTCTGGAATTCCCTGCAGACGTCAGCACAATCCCTGTCCAGATTTCTAATCGGCAGCCCCCACTTCGACCGGAAACAGCCAGTTCACATCATAGCAAGAAACCTTCACACAATCCCGGCATATTTCAAACACAAGAACCAGCACACACTGCCACCGGCACACACACACGTCTTTCAAATAGAAGGAAACACTTCATCTTTGGTGACCAAAATGTGAAGGACCTTCAAAAATTTAAATTAGTAACAGCAGATACAGACTGTTCGCTACAAAAATTGGGCATCTGCGCAGGACCTACTGACTCTCCTTAAAAGATATATATATATATATTTTTTTTTTCTTACGCCCGCTAATACTCGAGGCGAAATCTCAGGTTATTATTAATGTCTAACCTGACATTGATTTTACGTGAGTATCCCTTTTTTCTTGTACAGAGACAAGTATCCCTCGCCATTCAGGCAGATACTCGCCGATTTCGGAGGTACCCATTACAGCTGGGTCGGCTCAGGAGCCGCCAGTCCCTGGTCGACGACACTCCTTCAAATGTCCTCGCCAGGTCTCGAGTTAATCCAGTCCAAATCCCGGTCGACGAAAAATCCTCAAATGCCGTCACCCGGGTTTGATCCTGGATCTTAAAAGATATGAAACTGATCTTAATGTAGCCAGGGTCATTGTGCACATTGGTCTGTCGGACTCGCTAAAACATAACGAAATGGCACAAACAGAGCTAAATCTAATCACATCTAACTTCCAGTTCCTGTTCCCAAATGCAAAGATATGCTTTTCAGCTATTATACTTCCAGTTCGCTCACATTATCGGAAATCTGTTGAGATTAACAACAACAAATTGAAAAAGCATTGCATCAGACACCACCATACATTTATAGAACACTCCTCGTTCCTTGCCACATCTGGAGCTCCTAAGAAGCATCTTTATAGCGGCGACATTTCCTTATCCGATCAAGGAACCAGTATGTTGGCGACAAACATCAAACATCCAGAAAACACCCTCAGACGCACAACCAGCACATCAGCATCCAAGTATCCTTCTAAATGACACACGAGTGCAACCAGCTACTTCTCTAATGCGAATTACGACCTTGAGTTTCCATCAATACTCACAACTTCAAACACCAGCCAGACAACACTGTCACACAATCAGGAGTATCAAGAACTAAAGATGTGCAGGAAACAGCCAATAATATCAGCCTTCAGCAACATTCTACGACCGACGACCCACCTCAACAACAACAGCCTGCGGCACTCCATCCCCAAAGGTCTGTAAGTGACTCAATTCAAACAACTCAGGGTCCATCTACTGAAATCTCTCCACGTCCGCTGTCGTACCCGACACCAATGAGAGATCACCCATCATCGCTGTCATCTCATGTTTTCCCATATCAACCCGCACATCCAACCTTTTATAACTTTCTACATCAGCAAAGCCTCTTGAACTGCGCACCTTACACTTGGAGGTCCTACTGGCCGGAATATCCCATTCATACAATAACAATACCTCAACATCCAGCTCACACCTACTACCAAATGAATCATCTATCACGGCCTAATCCATCTCGCTTTTATTTTCAACAACCCTCTCCTCAACATTATCAGTGACTGTTAACTTCACAAGTCGACGTCTCTGTAGGACCAGTAACTGTCGGATAATGCTTATCTATTTGTTCTCAATGTCTGTCTACCTGTTTGTCTGTCTGCCCGTCTATTCTCTTGGTGCAGCTTAACTTTGTTGTTAACGTTCACAGTGTGGATGGGTGCGCTTGTTTTGTGACAATTTTCTTACAATTTTTACATAGTTCAGTTATCTGAATTGTTTTGAATTAGTTGTATTAAGTTTTGCATTTATTTACTAGCACTATTAATCTCACTTCTTTAGCAACTTCGCGATGTTTAATTAGTTATTTACTTTCTAAATAATAACATTCCTATGTGTTCGGAACAGACTGTATTTGAAGGTATAAACCTCACTTTTTGCAAAGATCCATATACATTTGACAGTGTCCACAAACGTTAGTGAAATCTACTGTAGTGTATATTTTATAATTTGTTTACAATTTTGTATTAACCCTTGTTACTAATTTTTATTGCGTCTTACTACTTTTCGTCTTGATGCCCATTCCTACTTCCCCCATTCACTCTTTCCTCCTGACTATTATCATGTCCGAGTGCAAAAACTCTAATCAAAATATAATCAATACCACTAATCCATGGCTTAAACTAGCAGGGCTTAAGATAGGACATTTAAACATTTACCACCTGCTAGGTAAGCTTTATGAAGTCTCCACCTCTCGCCAACAAAACTTCCACATATTCGCTTTTTCTGAAACCCGTCTCAATGACAAAATTACAGATGAAGAAATTAGCATTCATGGATTCACAACCATCCGGAGGGATTCTAACAGACAACTTGAAACAGGGCTAGTCATATACATCTCAACATCTCTTCAGTACAGACGCCGTGATGATCTAAAACATACTGGCATTGAATGTATATGGCTTGAAATAAAACTCCCCAACCTGACCCCTGTTTTAATTGGTTACATGTACCTGAACCCTAGCTCTTCTACTGTATGGTTTGACACATTCTCACGAATGATGGACAATGTTTGGGCTTCTTCGACGGAAATTATTCTACTGGGGGATTTCAATATTGACCTTCACAAACCGAACAACACGTGGAATAATATCACAATCTCATACGGTTAGTCACCCAACCCACGAGAGTAACAGACTCATTATCTACACTAATTGATCACATCTATACGACCTGCCCAGAAAACATTATAGAATGCACAGTCACACAGACAGCAATAAGTGACCACTATCCTATTTGCTGTACCTGGAAGAGAAAGGGGGTTCAAAGCACCTAAAACGGAACACATCACAGTCCACTAAGGAAATTTAAAAAAAACTTTAACCTTCAGTTGTTCCTACAAGACCTACAAATATCCCCTCTCTCATACGTGTACCAACTTCCACACCCAGAAGAAGCCATAACTTACTGGACACAAACTTTCTACAACGTATTCGACAAACATGTTCCTATAAAGCAGGTCCGTGTCAAAAACATCAGAAAGACCCCCTGGATAACAAAAGAAATATTATCAGCAATGAGAGAGCGGGACGAGGCTCATAAGTTCAAAGATTTCAGCAGGTATCGGATACTTAGAAACAAAGTACAGTACCTCATTCGTCAGGAAAAGAAACTACATTTCAGAAAGATGATTCAAGACAAAGCAAACAGTAAAGAAGTCTGGGCAGCCATTAGAACACTAACACACAAATCAAAGTCACTAAACTCTTTACCAAAAAGCTGCTCACTCACGGCAACTCATTTTAGTAACCACTTCAAAACAGAAATTACCCATCTCAAGTCGACACTAAAGCCTATGGACTGCGATATTAGTAAATTAACAGACTTCTGCAGCACCGAACACACCACAACAGATCTAAGAGATATTCCTTTTCTAACAGTACACGAAGTACTCAAATATATCTTGGCATTAAAAAAACTACAACTCATCTGGACTTGATGGTATCAGCAATAAGATTCTACGTTACGCTGCACCCATCATTTGCGACTCTTTAACCTATGTATACAACCAATGTATTGCACACAACTACTTCCCTACAGCATTTAAAACTGCCAATGTGTATCCTCTCTATAAATCTGGCTCACATAGCGATCCCAACAGTTACAGACAAATATCCATTCTATCATCTATATCAAAACCACTAGAGAAACACATTTACAACACCACACTTCAACACTTAACAGCAAACAAACTGCTCATTGACAGCCAGTCAGGTTTCAGACCCAAACATTCCTGTCACACAGCTCTCACCAAAATGGCAGACAACTGGCTGTCGAACATAAATGATGGAAAATTATATGGTGCTGTATTTGTCGACTTCAAGAAAGCATTTGACATGATTGACCACACTATCTTGGTTCAAAAGTTAGAAACCCTCAGAATAGGTCCTAATCCACTAAACATCATCAAATCATTCCTGGCAGATCGACAACAGTTAGTGCTCCACAACAACTCGATATCAGATTTCTCGAAGATAGATACAGGAGTACCGCAGGGTTCTATTCTTGGACCCCTACTCCTCGCACTGTTCATCAACGACCTGCCACTACATCTAAAATATTCAACATGTGACCTCTTTGCTGATGATTGTACTATCTACACTAGTGACACTGACTGCGCGGCACTTGAAATGACTCTTCAAAGCGATGTAGACAATCTAACAAAATGGAGTAATATGAACCGTATGCCAGTAAACACAGGGCAAACAAAATCTATGTTGATTAGCACCAGACAGAAACTTCTAAACTTCACCAAAAGATCGCTACAGCTACATGCGGAGTCAATACGCATTGATCATGTAACAGAACACAAAGTTCTAGGCTTAACGATTGACCAGCACTTGACGTGGACCTCCCACGTACGGAATTTAACGAAACACTTAGCTCAAAAGACATACCAGCTGGCCAAAATAAAACACTTCTTAGACGCAGACACTAGATTATTGTTCTACACCTGACATATACAGACACATCTAGATTACTACTCTACACTATGGGATGGTTGCCATGCTTCCACCTCAAAGAGACTGCACTCCCTGCATAAGAGAGCAGTACGTCTGATTACCGATAATCGCACGATACTACACACAAGGACACGAAAAGAACCCAAAATACTGTCCCTAAAAAAACGTCTCCTCTACAACAAAGCCAAGCTGACTCACGCAATTCTATCAAACAATGCCCCGCCGTACCTACGATCA
Organism: Oreohelix idahoensis; assembly: GCA_024509875.1. Taxonomy (NCBI): domain Eukaryota; kingdom Metazoa; phylum Mollusca; class Gastropoda; order Stylommatophora; family Oreohelicidae; genus Oreohelix; species Oreohelix idahoensis. The sequence goes on from JAMPIV010001149.1 coordinate 670,404, forward strand.
TTGTTTCAAACCAGTAGAAGAGAGGGACTACAATTACATCAGTTACGTCTGCCCAAACCTAGGATCGACATGTTCAAAAAGAGTCTAGCCTACTCTGGAGCCTACTTGTGGAACAGCCTTCCACACCACATAAAAAACCAACATACACAATACTCATTCATAAAAGCACTTTTTAAACACTTGATCAACACCGATTATCTACCCCCATAGAAGCAGCCATTGTCAGTCCACATCTTATCTATATGTCAACCTTTCTTTTCCTCTGCCGCTCGTTATTGTCTATGTGAAAAAATTGTTTTATATCCACGTAGTATTGCTATATAATGTAATGTATGTGAGAATTTACCTGCATAGCACTGTACTTTTGAAATATGTAATTTTATTTTGTTTGCTTAAATGTGATGATGTGTATGAGAATGAGCAGATATACATTTTCACAGCTCGAAGATGTGTCCTGCTACAGAAGTGCGTAAGAAATTATTATTATTATTATTTCATTTTCCCTCAAGAATGTACAGATATAAGCGAGAATATGTTTATGTAATTTGTGTATTGATGTTTAATGACACATTCAAAAATGCAGATTAATTGCTGATGAACACATGAGTGAGTGTCGGGATACAGAATGAAAGATAAAGGGCTGGATGGTCGGACAGACCTGGGTCCCAATTCTTTTCCCTTTTAAATAAAGTTATGTCCATCTATCTCTCCTACTGATTCTGCTCTTGGGTTAAGGAGGGCAAAGAAATAACACCAAGTCTCACCTCCTTCAATAGCAGACTGTCAAATACTTCATGAGTGCTGATACCATGCCACCTAATCTGATTATGCTTGAAATCATAATTTACTGTACGTTTTTTTTTTTTAATTTAATTAAATTTAATTTTTTAATAATATTTGTTTAATTAACAATACTTAATTTTGATTATGACTGCATACTGTAAACGTAGGCTGTTATATTACCTTTATAATGTTGCATGCCTTCATATTAATGCTTTAAGTAACATGTGGGAATGAAAGGATAAAATATGCAAGATAAATGCGAGTGGAAGGGCAGAATGTTAGATTGGCCTGCGCGCCCAATTCTTAACCCTTCGACAATAAAGTTTGTTCGTTCGTTCGTTCTATTAGATCCAGATATGCGATGGCCAAGGCAAAAGCCTATATGCGAGTAACCACAGACAAACGGCACTTCTGCATGGAAACTTAGCTGACATTAAGGGAGCAAGAATAAAGAGGATGGTGCCATGGAAGGCACAGCAGAGACAACGATTAAGCAGGTGACCACAGTTGAAAATATATTCAAGGGGAAGAGTGGAGTAAGTCAGATCAGAACTGGATTAACTACCAGCAAGTCATCATCAGCCATGGCAGAGGGTGTATAACTTGAAGCAATGGGAAAGCAGAACTGGAAATAAATCAACTAATACATGATCATGCCGGGGATAATGATGTCATTGTGTATACTGATGGGTCTGTGATCCTTGGTGAGAAATCAGGTTGGGGCTTCTTTGCTAAGGTAAAGGGCAGAATCGTCGCCGAACATAGCTAACAAGATAAAAACTTCCAGCATGAGAATGGAGGTAGAGGCAGCCACAGCAGCTTTAAGGTGGCTAACTGAAACTTCATTAACAAAGGCAGTCATTGTGCCAGACTCTCAGTCCATGCTTCGAAAGGTACAAAATGCTTGGCTACGGCATGAATGGAAAACATTTATAGATGCTTCGAATCTGCAGGAGCTGGTGTGGATCTACTGACCTGGTCATGCAGGGGCACGCAAAAATGAGAGAGCTGACAGACTAGCATCAACAGCACCCACAGTGGGGCACTGGATATGAATAAGGGAGAGATACTGAGAACAATTAATGATCGCCTGTTAGAGAATAGATGCAATAGATGAATCATCAAGGTTGAGAAATTGGAATTTGGCATCAAACGTAAGGCTAGCAGAGATGGACGTATGAGAGGATGCATCGGTCGTATATATATATATATATATATATATATATATATATATATATATATATATATATATATATATATATATATATATATATATATATATATATATATATATATATATATATATATATATATATATACAACGAGCGAGCTACAGGAACAGTTAGCATTCATACACTTCGACATATACTGAGGGAGACTGTACACCTATGGGTTTACCCGGAGTGTAATGATGTCGATTATATTCAACAATAACAATACTACAAATGAAAGTATATAAAGTAGCACTTCTGACTTTTACAATGTTTAATAAACTGTTAAAAATTAACACAATGATGGCAACCAAAAAAAATAAATATGATTCAATATTTTTAATTAAAGAAATAAATAGTATTATGGTACTTGATCTCTTCTCACCTCTTTCAAAACAAAGTTATAAGTACATCAACATTTTAAGATTTAAAAAAGTTCCCCTTGTAGCCGATTTCTTTCTAGTTTAGAAAGTCTCCAGATGTTGCCTCCTTTGTGCTACACGGCCTTCCTATTTTTTCCTTTCTTAGCTGGTTCCATGTTATGGACTGTCTGGTGATGGTCTGCAGCTGGGAAAAACTTTCTCAGAATAAGCCCATTACATGTCCCCTTAGTTGGATTACCTCTTTCAAATGCTCCATGTCTGGCATTCTCTTCTGGTCTGTGTGACGGAATTTAAAGAGAAGCAACAACAATTCTGGATTGTGGTGGCAGGTGACAACATTGTTATGATGATGTACCTGAACAGCAGTGACAACACAAATGATGGTATGTTGAAGTAAAGATGTCTACTGTGACTTCTGTTCAATGTCCTTAACAACAGTGTCTGTTGAAACTTATCCTCAGCGAACATTTTAGGTCCAGAATGGACAGTGCGTTGTCTGAAAGTGTTTCCGGTTTTACTTAGAGTGGTCTTACAGATTTGGTTTAGTTTTAAGGACTATCTTCATTGCACACGGACTACTTCAGCAGTGCTCCGATTTCCTCCCTTAGATCACACAATGAGTATCTCATCACATTGCCCGAACTCCGTAGCACCTGCGAGAATCCCACTGTGTGTATAGAGGAATCACACATTCTATAAATATTTTTGTGGTGGGTAGGTTTCTAATGTTTAAATTTTGCCAGAGCATCGGCCTTATGGCCTACCCTTTACGATTTCCAACTGTCGTGGGATTTTTAACGTGCGCAACTTGCACACGGGACTTCTTATTTTTCGCCCTTATCCGAGAAGGCTAGGCATCCGATCTCACTACCCAGGAGACCAGGGTGAGTATGACATCATTAGGACCACTGGTTCTGAAAAAAAATTTCAATAAATTATATTCCCTCAACTGGGAATCGAACCCGGTACCTCTAGAACTCGAGGCGGACGCTATACTTCTTAGCCACTCCGACCCCATTTGCAGCGTTATAAGAAGTTACTGTTGTTAAAAAAATGTTAGTAACAAATTTAAAGTGTAGAAAGCTAAGTTACATTAGCTAGAGAACAGAATTTGACAATATAATAGCGATCTTTAACCTAATTCCATATACACTTCAAATTCATCTACTGCTAATTTCAAACAATTTCATCAATCTGAATAACAAATGTTAATTTTATTTAAAATAAACTCTCACCTTAAAATGCCCATCCACAACTGGCCACTCAATGACACCATCTGGATCACCTGATGTTGACACTGAAAGTGAGCCATCTTGGTGACTTCCCTCTATCTCCCCAATAAGGAGAGGAATGGGGTATGTCAGAATTTCTATATCCAAGATGTTATCTACCCGTATCTTCATTCTATCCTCTCACCACACCTAGCGGTGGGTTAGTGCAGAGCTGGCACAGGTGCGGGTAATGACTTGAGTTCTGAACTGTGGCTAACAGTCTCATGTTATCAACAACTTCAGGTCGGTCACAATGACGTCGCAATTAGTGATGCTGCAAAGAATGAAGGACAAGAAAACGCATTTAGTTAAAAAATATCTTCATTCAAAACTGCTTCAAGTTACATAAAAATGAATGAACATAACAGCGCAGGGAATGAAAAACATGAAAAAATACAAACATAAAGATACAAAATAAACGCGAACATAAATCAAAATGAATGCTTGAATCTCCCATTGAACATGAAATACTCATCAGATAAAGTAGAAAACGGAGGAATGAACTTATGGTAAAGGTTAGTAAGACCCAGGAAACTGTGAACTTGTTTTTGTATGGTTGGAATTGCAAGATCTAAAATCCTCTTAAGGGGAGGTTAAACTCCCAAAATGAAACACACAGATTTATAAGATAATAGCTATATCTGGTCATTTATACAAGCAAAATGACTGAAAAAAATACAAAACATTGAGGTATATACTAAAAACATGCGGTCTATGTGGGAAAAACAGTAGAAAAAAGGCAGATTTTAGCTTTTTGGGTCTTTTGTTGCCCAAGATATCTCAAATGTGAGTACAACTTGAGTTATGAAATTTGGCTGTTTCATTTGTTAATATATGATAATGGTTTTATACTAAAATAATTTTGATTGGTTTGATATCTGAGTTTCTTTGGATTTAAACATTCCAATCGAAAAAATACATCCTTTTTCTGGTAGACACATGTACTATGTGGGGGAAGCGATTGCTCTACCCTCAGCAGACTCAGTACTTGTAGGAGAGGCTTTGCTCTCAATATTCACAAGATTAGGATTCCCTTATCACATATTGACCGACAATGGTTCAGAGAGAAACTGATGGATGAAGTTTTTATGATTTTTCAAAATATACTCGTCCACACATCTTTTCATCCACAATTCAATGGACAAGTGAAAGGCTGTAACGGGACTCTACTTACAATTTTACGGAAGCTCGCACAGGAGAAACCAGAATCCTGGGATTCTTTCTTACCTGCAGCTTTATTTGCATGTAAGGAGGTACCCCGCCACTCTACTGGAATACCTCCAGCCACGTTATTAATTGGACGACCCATCAAAGGACCCCATGGTTAATAAAAATTAGCCAGTGAAAATTATTTTTACACATGAAACGATGTTTAAAAAACTTTAATTCTGTTTGCTTCAGGGAAATGAATACCGAAACATTTTCAAAATCCATGCATTAGAAGCGAAGATATACCAATTTGTATATTTTGCATATATAATTAGGTAAAAATACACTTACCTGACATACTTTAAAAATTTATATAAAATCATCCACAAAGGTTTTAGTGGAAATAAACATATAGAAATGTGGGCAAATGAATGTACTGTCCAGTGCAATATATATCTAAAATTTGATATTTTCAACGAAATTCTTCATTTTTGGGGGTTAAACCTCCCCTTTAACAGTAGAATCCTCTGGCTGAAACAAATGTCGCCCATTTTATGAGCAAAGAACAAAATCTCTTGAAAGCCAATTTGGATTTTAGAGGGCCGAGCAGTAAGATTATGGGACCTGAGAGTATGTAATAATGAATGCAGACCCAAAATATGGTCTTCCAACGTGTCATGGAAAATACAAATGTCATCTATGTAGGTAATTATATCTGGTCTATTATAAAAAATACCCGACGCATCATGCGAACAACCGTACTCGGAGCATTCATTAAACTAAAAAACATGACATTATAATGAAAAAGACCACGAGGTGTTGAAAAAGCTGTGAAAGGTTTAGACACCTCAGTGAAGGGAATTTGCCAATAACATGTCGATAAGTCTAATTTGCTGAAAAAAGTAGCCAACGATAGTTGCGGCACCAAGTCATCCAAAAAAGGCATAGGTTCCGCGTCGCAAATAGTAACTCTGTTGAGACGACGAAAGTCAATGCATATCCTTATAGACTTATCCTTCTTATGCACTAACACTATCGTAAAAGCATAAGTTGATTCTGAAGGTGACATAATTCAAGGTCGAAGCATGCTATCAATCTCACTATCGACCTGTTCCCTAAAATCTAGTGGTATGGTATATCGTCTCAGCTTAGTCGGTGTGTAAGTCAGTTAACTTTATGTCGTGAGCTTTAATATTCGTATGTCCTGGTAGGTCCGTTAAAACATATTGAAAGGACTGCAATAAATCCAAAACCCGATTCCTGCGTTCTATTGGCAAATCAGCACATATTGTCACATTTCTCCATGTCTCAGTAGCATGAAGAGGTGCCTACGGAAAAGATGAAGGCGCATCCTCAAAACTAGTTGGTTCTTCGTCAATCAAAGCAATCGATGTCTGTTATATTGATGGATTTTCAATTGAATCACATAACAATTGCAATTGTGTAGGTCGTGTATTGTATTGTCGTAACATATTTATATGAAAGGTTTTATGTCAGTTCTTTTTGCAACTACTTTAAAAGGTCCTTGCCATGTTATAAGCAAGCGGTCTTCCTTAAGTGGTAAAAGAATGAAAACATCACCCACCAAGAAAGAAATTAGTCTTCTATTACGATTAAAACGAAATCGTGTCTTGGCTTTAGCAGCTTCAGATGCGCCAGTCGCCACCTGACAAACATCTACCAAGCAGTGACGTAGATCAACTACGTATTGATAAGAAGACTTTACATTGACATCCTGCTCAGAACCTATTATCACAATCGTTTCAGTATCGACATCGGACCTCTAGGGTTAGCACCAAAAATTAACCCGAAAGGTGAAAAACCAGTTTGTTCGTTATGCACCTCCCTATAAGCAAATAATACAGCAGGAAGAAAACGGTTCCAATCTTGAGGACAACTAGTGGTAATTTTATCCAATAACTGTTTTAGTGTAGAATTCCAGAGCTCTACCATCCCATTACTAGCTGGATTATGTATGGCTGACAGTGAATGCTTAATGTTTAGTGAATTTAGCACATCTGTCATCAAACCTGAAACAAACTGCGTACCTCTGTCTGATAGTATTTCATCAGGAAATCCCAGGCGAGAAAAAATTACCAACAGTGCGTCAGCCACAGAAGTAGATGGAATATTCTTCAGAGGAATGGCTTCTGGCCAGTGTGTGCACATGTCAATGCAAGTAAAAACATACCGAAATCCTCTTGCAGACGTCACTGATAAGGGCCCGATAATATCAACGGCCATATTGGAGAAAGGACGCACAGAAATGTCTGTGGTCTGTAGTAGTGCCAAATTACGTGCGCACTTTCGCGCAACTTGCTAACAAATACCGCATGATTTGCAGAAACGTTTGATGTCTTTATTTACGCCCGGCCAATAAAAATGTGATAGCCCTCTATATGTGGTTCGTGCAATACCCATATGACCTGCGAATGCTACGTCGTGGGCATTAGATAAAATTATTGGTGTAAAAGAACTGGGAACTAACAATTGTTTGCGTATGGATACCTAATTATCACAACACCATATCAAAATGTTGTCTTTGAGATTAAACCAATACCTGGATTCCTTAGTATGGTTAATGTTATTTGTAGCAGCGAGTGCAAACAAATATCTTAATGACGTGTCTTCTTTTTTTTCTTTAATAAAAGACTCTCTGTTAATGTTATGACATGTAATTTGTGTAATGATCTCGTTTAGTGTGCTAAAATGCTCCTCTGTTTCTGCCAACATTTGCGCTCTAGTCGTGACAGCATTAGCTGACAAAGGGTATAACATCTCCCATCTATCAATGTCTTGTGGAGAGCGATCCTTGATCCCTGGGATGTTACCCATAACTAAATCTGTACAGGGCGCGGAAGGGCGCATACACTTACTTTACCTGCAAAAAATGGAGTTTTATTTTCTATATCTGCCAAGGGATAGCACTCTACGATGCTGCCAAATGTTACGTACTTAACAGAAGTTCCCGTAAAACAGGAAGGATCAATCAAAGATCGGTTTGCACCTACTGTGGTGCAACCAGAATCCCCCAAGACTGACACAGGCCTATTAAAAAGTAAACCTTTATGAAAGATGAGAGAACCTGTGCCCTCGTGTGAAGACAACACTGGCAAGGCATGTCCACACAATAATCTAGGATTTGCACATGGTTGAAACAAAGCCCTGCATTCTCCACAATTCACACTGTTTTCCAAATCAGGACTACATGCATTTGCTTGATTATTAGTATGATTGTCCTTTTTATTTAAAACAGAACCATCAGTTTGGCATACATATGCCTATAAACGTTCTTTGCTATAACCTCGTTTGTAATGTAATGTCTTACAATCCTATTGGCTATCATAAGGTGAATGACCGTTATGGCACTCATGAGAACTCCTGAAACCTCTCACACCATGTGACGGTGGTGAGTAATGATTTCTGAAATTTGACCTATCATAAACATCACCCTTAGCACGACGCCAATACTTTGATAGTTTGTGTTACGCCTATCACAAAATCGTGATGGAGATCGGATGTAAGGAAAATTATATCGACCACGAAAGAAGTAGTTTGTGTCCCCAATAAACCTCCTATCGATGCTACGTGTGCATGATCTGTCGTATGTTCTGTCATAGGCTCAATCTGCCGCGCACACCGGCAGTGTCTCCATAACTTTTGTTTTACTATTTATTTGGTCTTATTTGGGTGGGCTATCATACATTGCCTCCCCAATTTTTCTACCTCCTCAACATTTGATGGCCTTCGCTCCTGTAGATATGAAAACACATTAGAGCTGCATGATGATACAATTTTATCACGTAAGATCAGGTCCACCAGACCTTCGAAAGAGTTAGTTATTCCCGACAAATTTATCCACCTTTTGAGGCAAGTTTTTATCGTCGATACAAAATCACCAAAGTACTTATTATTGTCAAACAATACAGACTTCACCTCTGACGATATCCTTCCTCATCCAAGAAATACTCCTGTAACAAGACTGCATTTACTGCTTCGTAATCATTTCTCTTCTCGTCGTCTATGATATAGAAAACAGTTAAAGCCTCACCAGTTAAAAATTCTGACAATATAACAGGCCATGATTTCTTTGGTATATTCATATCTGAGGCTCGTAACTCGAACCTCACAAGGAAAAAATTTATGTCATCATTAATTGGTGAAATAATTAGGTAATTTTAATCTATATAGTGGGGTGGTCTCTTTCTTGGGCGACCCACTACCACCAGTATCATTGGTTACCTGCTGTTGCAGGCAAATTTTCTAGAGCTCAAAAGATTTATCACGTTCATCTTGATCCTGTAGTTGTCTCAATCTCTCTTTTTCTTGTTGATGTCTTAAAAATCTGAAGTTCTTTCTCTTTTTCTCTGTCAGTTTAATTCTTTCTTCTCTTTCTTCTTTCTCTTTTTCAATCACTGCCAGTTTAATTCTTACTTCTCTTTCTTCTTTCTATTTATCAATCTCTGCCAGTTTAACTCTTTCTTCTCTTTTTTTTTTCTCTTTTTCAATCTGTCAGTTTAATTCTTTCTTCTCTTTCATATAACCTCCGTTCCCTTGCTTCTTTCTTAGTTTCCTCCATTTGTGCATGTAGATACTTCTAGAGAATATCTCCTTCTTTACCAAGTTTACGTCCTTGTTCCATAAATTGCTCGAACAACGGCATGATTATTGTTTATTTTTACTTAGTCGTTATATATATATATATATATATATATATATATATATATATATATATATATATATATATATATATATATATATATATATATATAATAGATAATATATCTCAATTCGTATAACTTTATATAATAATTACCAAGAGTAGTACAACAGCGTAGCTGTATCGCTAATCATATGCCAAATTAGACTCTTGTCCAAAAAATATTCAATAACCAACGTATATATGAAGAATCGTACAATATAAACTGATAACAAACGGGGACTGCAAAGACATTATTGGAAACAAATAAATAAAACAAACAGAAAGTATAGTGTTCAGAAAAGCAAACGCATTAAAATAAAACAGATGCTTCCACCAAAATGAAACAAAACAGGACGCAATATACCTATGACATAGATGCTGTAAATATTAAAAAGATAGCAAGGGAATGCAAACGTATCACAAACATTACAAGAATGAAAAAAAGTTAAAAATGATGTGAAATACAATACACGTGACGTCACAGCTAACCACGCAAGGATATAATAGACAACTGGAGCTTAAATATCTCTCAGCAATGAATGCCGGCCTCCAAAGGAGATTATTATATAATATATCTACAGAACAGCAACGAATAACTTCATCATAAGATGAAAATTATTCATGCTCCATACCAACCGCCCGCGAACAGAAAGAACAAAAGTTATAAAAAAATAAACGAATCAAGATTTGCCTGATAAGACTCTGAACTGACAACCAAGACACTGCACTTATCTAAATAACCATGTTCTGCCATTTCCTCATTGCAGTAGAGATACGATTCCAAAGGCATGCATAATTCGCAGTAGTCACATGGAAAAAAAACTGAAGGTGTTGAGCTCTCAAGATACTGGATAACGTAAAGAGGATTATGATACGTCCCAGTAAACTTGAAGCGTCAATAACGTCACTGGCAACGATCGACAGAGTTCCCAATGTGATAAGTCAGTTGTCCGAAAAAGAAGCGGATAAGTAAAACATTGTCCAAAATCACGTGTAGATTATTCATCACAAATCTGGAGATGTTTGTCCATGATAAACGTTAGGAGTTTATAAACGTGTTGAATCTTGACGATCGACTTTGTATCCATGACGGTTGAAGCCACCTTGTGATTACAGCAAACGGGCAGTGTATCTTTTTTGTGTAATAACGACAACAAATATTACGAAGTGCAGCAGGTCACTCAAAACAAATGGTCAACGGTAGAATTGACAGATTGCCAAGCAATAATGTTGTGGTTCAGGCCTTGACTAAATAAGAACGTGTGGATCATCTCAGACTATGGAGGCAAAAATTCAATAAAGCTTCATTCTTAACAGTCCACCTTTCGTGTACGATTTTGAAATTATATTCTTCATGTACCTTATTCTTCCAGTTTCTTGAAATAATATCCATTTAGCAAAACCTTGGGTCAAAATTAATTCGAGTGTCCATAACTTGACTACAACAGTCCATAGCAGGCATTAACGACATTTGTATTTTCCATAATAAAAGTGAATTCTTGAAGCAATTTTCATATGATAGCTTCACCAAATTCAATATACGAGCCCCCAAGAAAGCTGTGACGAAATGATAATAATCTAGGTCCCCAAGTCCCGATGAAGCTACCTCAAAACATTCTCAAACTCATAAATGTTCAACTGTGCTAACGAGAAGATGATTTCCAAACTCATCGTTCCACATATACATATTTAATACGATTCCACGTGACATAACGCATTGCACGATTCCTATATCGATTGATAATATAGATCCCCTATTTCACACTTTATCTTCCATAAGGACACAATTCCCATGTCATATATTAGACTCTAAGTTCCAGTGAAACGCCTTCCTTAACTGCAAGACATGCAGCATACACTTCCAATATACACAGCTGAATAAACAATGTCGCTAGGCCAAACAAAGACACGTCATCTGCGACTTACGCACAGCGACCACAAAACGTGCCAACACTTGTGAGCACAACATTTACTTCAAGTATAAAACTCACATGTGGCGTGCAAAAGACATTCGCCACACTTACACACACACACGCATGCACGCACGCACGCACGCACGCACACACACACACACACACTCACACACACACACACACACACACAGTGTAGTATGGATAAGCCGCTGGGACCATCTAAGATACTTCTGTTTATCAGAAGTTTGCTCAAAGATGGACATTTCGCGGTCAGAATAGCAAAGTTATTATTATAACCGTTTCTTGCAACTTTGTCATTGTTAAAAATAACATTTTTGTATGTTTTCCACGTTTAAAAAGGAAATTAACAAAAGCGCATGGTATTTTTAGTAGCATAATTGAAAGTACCAAAACATTAAAAAGTCAGCACGTCATTGTTTACTAATCTCAGATCCTGTACTGTGTTGTCAGAACATAACACAAACAAGCCCCATGTATTTAGGTCACGAAGTCTCTGGAGAGACACCGAAAGAATAGGACCACAGCTACGACAGGCATAGCATAAGAGACAACTAATATCTGCTTGTGCACAGTTCTGGCAGCCATATTATATCAAACAAACTGCTACAGAAAACCACCGCTGCAAGAACTCGTGAAGGATTCCTGCAAGGGGGGGACCATGTCTGCAGTGGTGACTCCGTGCTCTATAAATAGCAAACAAGGGACAATAAAAAGATGACATGAACATAGAAACTCTGATACACAAGAGACAGTGAGCACTCAATTCGACTTATAAAATAGGCACACGAGAAACGACGTGAAAAATGTTTATTCCAACATCAATTAGCAGGTGGCACTCTGAGAACTCGACTTCTGTTCTGTCTTTGCACTTTGAGATCTAGTTCAAATGAAATCCAAGGCTTCAAACCCCCCCCCCCACACCCCCCACACCCCCCCCCCCACACACACACACACACGCGCGCGAACACAGAGCAGTATCTGCTATTGAATTGAGCTACTCTTACTTTTTTTTTTAACTTGGCGGTTTCTACAAGTTTTTTTTTCTTTTATACACGAGCGCAAGAATAGTTGAGTGTGACAAAACGGGGCGGCCCCTATCGATCTTTGTTTCACTCCGGCAGTATCGGTACATTTGTGGTACAGATTTTTATTATTTGCTCTCAATTGTCGCACTTTTCTTTCTTTCTTTCTTCGTTATTTTTCTGCTAAGTAGCAGATATTTAATTTTATCAAATCATTCGACACTCCCTGTAGGTGATAATAATCACATTTGTTTAGCGCTGCCCAGATTTGTTGGCTATAGGCGTGGCAGATTAACACGTACATCGGCCCGCGCTATCGGCTTAATCACCGATAAGACATGGATGACAATATTACTTTAGATAAAAGTAAGATTGCTACATCTCGAACACATGGTCATTTGCGGTTACCGGTGTGTTTGTAAGTTTGTACACAATGGCATCGGACATCGTATTACCATATATGTGAGAGCTGACCTCTGCCTTACGTTCAAAATTATCCGATGTCGGAATATTTTGAAATTGCCCCATAACCCGCCTGTTTGAATATGATTGGAGTTTTTTGATAGCTCATAACAAACAAAGGCGTGGGAAGGCAGGGAATATAATCTGATCATTTTCTCAAGCTATTTCACTTGAGAAATAGCTCGCCAAGGCACCAGACTGCTGCAGTGAAGAATTAGAATTTAGAATTCCTTCTTAAAATACCGGACACTTTTTATTGGTGTATTTATCAGGCCTTACAATATAGCCCAGGAAATCTCTAACATTTTAAATAAGGAACCTGGGACTGAGGAAACTGAAGGATCACACACGAAGTCAGAGAGGGAACTTATTAAATTAACGACACCCCAGTCGCATGTAAGAGGCCGATTCAAGTCTCTTTTATTCATCTGAGCAAAAAGTATGTGAGTCAGGATTGGCGTACGTTGTGATTTATAATAATAATAATAAATTCTTATTCAATGATCGTAATTTCCAAATGTTAGATAATCTATTGAAGGCGCTAGCTGCCAAAGCAATTCTAGTATGGATTTCTCTTGTTGTGTCACCATCCTGAGTCATTTTACTGCCTAAATAATTGAAACTTTCAACTTTCTGTAGTTTTTCCCCGTTCAAGATGATATCAAAGGTCTCGTTAGAAAAGTTCATAGCTTTAGTTTTAGAGGCATTTATTTGGAGACCAATTTTAACCGAGAGATGACACAAATTATTTATTGCTTCTTGGGATTGTCTTGGTGTTGAACTTAAGAATGCTACATCATCTGCGAAATCCAGGTCCCCCAGGAATTTTCCATTTGTCCATTTTATACCCAATTGTTCATTGTGGGTATAGTTTCTCATAACCCAATCAATAGCTATTCCAAAAAGTAGTGGTGACATAATACATGTGAACTAACATATATTTATATATATATGTATATATTACCATGTGAATTTTAATATGTGAAACTCGCTTGTGGATGTCAAAGTCATTTGAGGTTGGCAACCTCAGCGTATAGAATGATGATTCATGGACCAGCACTGCACAGGCTGGTGATTGTTTTATTGCTAGTTTCGTAAAGAGAACAAAAAGCAAAAAGTAGTTCCAGGTTCCCTATGGAGCAGGGAGGGAAAGATGAAAGAAATGATGTACATTCTAAGTATAATACTTACATTTTCAAAGCAGTGTAAATGTCCCTATAAACATAGTCACTTTAAAATTAATGTAAGTTTTCAAGTTTAAACCAGTGTAGATGTCTAAGTGAAAATATTCCCTTTAAAATTAATGGAAGTTTCAAACTTTTTAATCAGTGTAAAACATAAATGAAAACATATTCAATTTAAATTGTGAGCACTTTTCAATCAGTGGAGATGTATATGTAAACATACTCTATCTGTATTATTAACCTTTGCATTTCTTCGTCTTCTTCCTCGTTCGTCCTGAAAAGGACGTTGGTTGCGTTGTGTCTGTTTACGCCGGAGCTGCGATATCTGCACCTTTCGGTCGACACATCCGACTTCAGCACGGCAGTTTTTGCGACCGGGTTTGCCTTCCCTCTGCGATCCCTACTCTCTCAGCCAGACTGCAGTGATGCAGACTGTTTCCAGGACCACCACGTGGAGGTGGAGTAGGGTCTTAGTCAGCTCTGGTTCGCTGACTCTGATGCAAGCAGTCAAGCTATGGGTCGCTGACTGCATTCTCTATTGCTGCATCTTTGGGTCCCACCTTTGCATTTAAATATAAAGTAACTATAAAAGCTATTCTATTTAAATGTAAAGAAAGTTTTATCACGAGGGATTAAATATAATTCTCATCGAGGGTAAAGTCTGAGTAATTGGAATGGTGGTATGGAAAGATAAGAACCCATAACTATGGGATGGAAAACGCCATACTCAGAAGAGCGTTTCGTTCTATTCTTTTACCATAGTTATTGGTGGTACCAGCAGAAAGTACCATCTCTGGAACAAGAGAGGAACAGTGGCCTAAGCTTTAAGACGAAGGACCCTCGTGGTAGACTCTCCTCGACATTTCTGGGAAACAAACTACCCCCGACAACCTTGATCAGAGACGAACGTGAGCAGAGTGAAAAGAACCAACCCATAAGAAGGGGCAGAACCGTCATTGGCAGCTAAGTTCAAATCTATGCTGCCACTTGAAATTCTTGTAACATCTCACATTCCACAAAGACTGTGATGATAACTTTTCTTGATCCATAACTATTCAAATTATTTTGGGAGCTACGGTAGCATAGTGGTTAGTGCACTGGTTTCCTAGCTCAGTGGTCTATGGTTCGATCCCCAGATGAGGTGGGATTTTTTAGGCCGTAAACGGCTCCTGGGTTGACCCAGCCCCACCTGGGTACTAGAGCAACTCTGGGAAGGTTAAGGCGGCCGGCGTGATGTTGACCACGTCACCCCTAGTGTGCCGATGGTCAAGAAAATATGGGCCTAACACCATATTCCCAATATGCCTCAATGGGCGTGTAGCGGGATCCTTTACCTTTTTTTTTTAAAACCTAAAGTGATTATTACATTTTGTTATTTGTAATGTTACAAATTTAACTTCGATTTAATCATTTTAAAGTTACTGCATGTTTGTCTCAGTCAAATTACTACACACACTCTAAACAGAGCTTTACTAGAATAATAGAATTCCACTGAGTAAATCAGGGGTGGGGGCTAAAACAAGCTGAAAGTAATGAGTGCTTTAATCCTTCACAAAAGCGTCGGCAGAATTACAGAGTTAACATACTCAGCCAAAGCAGTATTGTTCTCGCTTATTCTGAATATCTTGTGAAGACTCTCTTTGTAACAGAAATGTCATCACCCTTCTATCTTAAAAAAAAATAAAAAAAAAAAAAAAAAAAAAAAAAAAAAGAATTCACCGAATCTTTTGGCCGAATACCATCACTAACCAAGATCTGCTTACTCGTAGCAAGCAAGAGGACTTGCGCACCATCATAGCTGGCAGACGCTGGAACTGGGTTGGTCATGTCCTCAGAAGAGACCCCGATGCCATCACAAGAACAGCTATGCTTTGGACCCCTGAAGGAAAACGAAAGAGAGGCCGACCAAAAACAACCTGGTGGAGGACTGTGGAGGCTGAGATGCAAAGAATGAACCAGAGTTGGGGCACTGCACGAAGGATGGCCACCGACCGAGCAAAGTGGAATCAATTTGTTGTTGCCCTACAAGACGCCACTAGGCGTGATGGCCACTGACTGCTTTGACGGTCGGCGGCTAAGGATCAAAGAAGAAGAAGAATGAACTTATGATCATACGAACTTATAATATTATAAGCATCCAGGGATATATAATATTGATGAGCTTCTTGCTGTGACCTGTGTGGTCCAATTTTCCTCATTTTCATGAGAGAAACCAGAATAGAACCATTAAATTATAATATTAACTGGACCAGCACTATTACCAGATTTACTTATATCAATCTCATCAGCCAGCTGTAGCGAAATATATTGTCAGCAACATTTGTGTAACTTAACCTAGCGTCTCAGCTACCTGAGGCTAAACAACATAGGAACTATATATATGTTCTACCTATCCTACGTCGGCGATCACCACGCATGAACCTTACTCCAACCAACTGAAGGCATAGATAACTTATTGTATCCAGGTGTCGTGAAACGTGTGTTTAAACCCACTTCTTAGTTAATACACTATGTCGAGATACAAATATGCCCCAGCCAATTAACGAGCAACGTTCACCAGTCTCTGAGCCAGAATAAAATTGGGCATAAGCCCTGTTTTTCGGGTCTCGGTCACGGCCATCTTGTCTCCCAATATGGCGGCAGACAGAATAAAATTAGGCATAAGCCCTGTTTTTCGGGACGCGGTCTCGGTCACGGATTGTACCAAACCGCATATAACCAATCAGCTTGCCACGCCGAGAACCAATCAACAGCCTTCCTTAAGCAGTAAAAGTTACCTGCATCTACCTATATATTAGGGCGAGTTTTATACAAAATCACACACACACCATCACGAAGCCAGCTAGACGACCGACTGGAGAAGAGAAGCTGTCAGACTGATTTATTGCTCACCTGCACTGACCGGGCAGACTTGCTTCACTAGTCGAGTCACAATCTAGCGTGTATAAATCTTAGAGGGTAAGTATACTTACTATAAAACTTGTAGGAGAATAGGCCTACAGCAGATATCTAATGTTTGTATTTGTTGTGTGTCATTTATACTACCTACACCTGTATATATTTAATATAAATTGTTTCACTATGAATGTATCAGGTTACAGATTGTATCTTGGGGAATTAGGTATAATGATTGTATTTCCTGATATGATTGATGAAGACGAAAATCAACTGAAATATAACCAAAACAGTCCTTGTTAGGACTCATATAACTCCAATCTATTGTCTCATATAACTCCAATCTATTGTATCATATAACTCCAACCTGAAATATAACCAAACAGTCCTCGTCTCATATAACTCCTATCATCAGAACACAACAATATTGTTAGGATATATGTTACCAGCCAGTATAGCACTTGTCAGAGAGGGCCTGGTATACTATAGGGGGAAGGAAATGGTTGTATCACACCTAGGTGTACATATTATTGGATGTATTCATGTATTGAATTTATATTATTGGATGTATTCATGTATTAATTTATCAGAAAGAATGTTTTGCAAGTAGATACCTGTCTTGTCTCGCTATTGCTAACTCATACTGAGCCATGTTGTCATTCATCCTACATGCAGACACCTGAGACACGCTCATCTCATATACAATAGAAATAGGTGGGCTTGAGGACAGAAATTAGCCCCTATTTTTACTTGTTACAGGTTTTATTCGTGTCATCCAACCTGAGGTCGTATGTCCAGTCAATCTAGCTGCCTGGAACTTCACAGGAGCACAGTGATTGCACAGGAGCTACATCTTTAGTCCCCTCAGTCTTGGGTGGGCTAACGAAACGATCATCAGCGGGTGTTGTGTGCAAGAAATTAAGGACAGAACTGTTTCAAGAGATGAGTACACATTAGTACCATTTCCGTCGGCAGTTGTGAGCATTTAACGGTCAAGGACGAAAAACTGAGTTAGCGTAGCAAGAGACAAGAATAACAGCATAGCTGATAAATTTTATATACTTAATTAACAGCACAGCTGATATAAATTTGTTTCCTATAATTGGAAAACTTGTTGTAATATATATTTGTAAATCATATGTAAACTTACAAATCCATTGCATTCCATCTTCCAACATCCACCCTTTAGCACAAGAGTAGATAGTGTATATACTAAATAAATAATAAGGAAATTGTATTTGAACGACTTGTCAATTTTATAATTGTTAAGTAAAATCTGTTTCCTTGTTTTTTTAATATCACAGTTAGTTACACAGCGGGGGTGGCATTTTATGACTGTCTCCTCTCTACTAATTTTTCGACATCAGATCATTCACAGCCGTAACTAATTTGTGATACCAGTAGTTCTCTCATACACTGGGACCTCACCATATTCTGCAGAAATTCTACTTCTGTATTGTCAGTACTATACTGATCTAGAGCCAATAAAAACCTCACGCTCCACTGGGGGCTCGTCCGGAATATTTCTATATATCTTGAGCCATACTTAGTCTATTCATCTATCTACTAACTCTATCTTGTGCCACCCATAGGTAACACAAGAAACAAATTTTTGAAAAAATTCATAAATAGAATTTTGTTATTGTTTTCTTAGGAGGAGTACCATTTGGTACTCAGTAAATAGTTGATGCTCACAAAGTTGCACGGAAATTATTTTTTCAATTAAATTAATTAAGTTTAATTACAATAATTTGGATATAGTAAAATTACATACCCTCTTTAAGTAACGCCATGGCTGACCTTGTAAGGTTCAGAACTGCGATCATGCAGATGGGTAAGGAATTAAATATGACAGGTGATGCTCTTATTCAGTATGTCACAATAGAAGTGGACAAACACATGGATAGAGAGGAAAGGAAATTGCAAGTAGAAGCTGAAAGAGAAGCCAAAAGACTGGAAGCTGAGAGAGAAGGCAAAAGACTGGATGCTGAGAGAGAAACCAAAAGATTAGAAGTTGAAGAAAGGAAATTAGCAGCTGAAGCCAAGAAATTGGAGCTGAAAATGAGGCAAAGAAAATTGACGCTGAGGAAAGGAAATTACAAGCAGAGAGAGAGAGAGAGAGACCATCAGTTGAGATTAAAAGAGCTTGAAATTCAAGCAAATACTGGCAATAATGGTGGTATCTCACCTCACTCTGAGAGTTGCTCCAGCCAGAGCACCTCAAGTGGGGCCATAAATTTTCATCTGGACCCATTTATTGAGAAAGAAGACGCCATTGAGTCGTACCTGGATAGATACGAAAGACTTGCCACTACCTATGGCTTAGTGAAAGAAAAGTGGAGTCTTAAACTATCTCAGGGATTGAGAGGTGTGGCCTACGATGTATATTTGAAGCTCTCAAGAGGTGACCAGGAAGATTATGAAATCCTGAAGCAGGCATTGCTTGTGAGATACGAAAAGGACTAAGAATCATATAGAAAGAATTTCCGAACAGCTAAACTTCTTCCGGGAGAAAACTATTACCAATTCTCTGCTAGATTGGAAACCTATTTGGAAAAATTGAGTAGTTTAGGAAAGTGTCAGGATCTGAAAGAAATGATAATGATGGAGCAATTGAAAGAGTCCATGCCTCAAGAAATGAGGAAGTTTATCATGGAACAAGGAGCAGAGAGATTGGAAGATATTGTAACTGTTGCTGAGAGATATCAAGCAGCTCAGGCAGAATTATTAGGAAATAAGAAGAAGCAGGGTGAAAACTTCAAATCATCACAAAACTATACCAAATATGAACAAAAGGACCATACCACAAGGAACATACAAAGATTTGACCAAAAGGACAAAAACCCTCTAAGATCGGATAAGACACCTTACCGGAAGGAAGGAAAGTGGTGTAAAACTTGTCTAATGAGTAACCACAATACTGCAGACTGCAGAAGGAAGAATCCTCCTCATCATGCTGCATGTCTTACAACAGGGAAGCCGGGAAGGAAGAAACTGGCAGTAAGTCAGAAAGACTTCCATCACCCCCCTGTCTGTGAGGAAGTGACCGTGAATGGCACTCAAGTACTGTGTTTATATGACACAGGATTGGACTTTGATTCAGTTGTGTGCTCTTCTCTAGTGAGTCCTGACCAGATAACCACAGAAACAGTGGAAATCAGAGGACCGATCAAGGGAGCAAGAACCATGACATTACCCATAGCCCGAATCGACATAAGATCTCGCTATGTAGAAGGAGAAATCAAAGCAGCAGTGATGGACGACCCTATTTACCCTTTAGTTCTGGGGTGTAGGTATGTTTTCCTTGGAGAACCTATAAAACCTGTAGTTATGGCAACAGTCCAGACCAGGGAAAGCTCCAGAAAAATGGAGGAAAATCCTATAAATACACATCCAGAAGAGATGAAATAGGCTCAAGCAGCAGACAGCACATTATGCCTTGTTTTGGCAAATTGCCTAAAGCACATAACCCTCCAGAGAAAGGAGACTTTTATATGAAGAATGGCCTACTCTACAGAAAAGCTGGAACAGGACCTAAAGGGCATGGACAGCAAGTAGTGCCAAAATCTTACAGGGAGAAGGTTATGACGCTAGGACATGCTATACCCTTCAGTGGACATATGGGAATAGGGGCCACTGGACAAAGGATAGCCTGTCACTACTTTTGGCCAGGAATCACAGAGGACATAAAAAGATATGTAAGATCCTGTCCAGAATGCCAAAGAGTAGCTCCTAAGCATAGGACTGCACCAGCAACACTGGGAGAAATGCCCATTATGGGAACCCCTTTTGAACATGTTGCAGTGAATATTGTTGGACCCCTCACTAGGACCAAGAAGAGAAATGCTTACATCTTAACCTTGGTTGATACT
Organism: Oreohelix idahoensis; assembly: GCA_024509875.1. Classification (NCBI taxonomy): domain Eukaryota; kingdom Metazoa; phylum Mollusca; class Gastropoda; order Stylommatophora; family Oreohelicidae; genus Oreohelix; species Oreohelix idahoensis. The sequence continues at coordinate 691,272 of JAMPIV010001149.1, forward strand.
TGCTCTATGTGGGGAGAAGCAGTGGTCATGTCAGCTATAGATTCAAAGCATGTGGCAGAGGCCCTGTTAACAATTTTCACCCGATTAGGTTTCCCGCATCAGATATTGACTGACAATGGTTCTCAGTTTAAGGGAAAGCTAACACAAGAAGTATTCAGGATATTTCAAGCCAGGCACTATCATTGTAGTCCCTACCATGCCCAAGGGAACGGTCAAGTAGAGCGGTTCAATGGTACGCTAATTTCAATCCTTAGAAAGCTGGCGAGTGAAAAACCTGATACTTGGGATACATACTTACCCGCTGCACTATTTGCATATAGGGAAGTACCCCACAATTCAACTGGATTGGCTCCAGCTACATTGTTGTTTGAAAGATCAATAAAAGGTCCACTGGAAGCATTGCTGCGGACATGGACTGGTGGAAAAGCAGAGGAAACAGTGACTTCCTCATACCAGTACGTCAACGAGTTGACATCTCGATTGAAAGCAGGTTGGAAACTGGCCAATGATAACTTGAGACAGGCCAGGAGGAAGCATGCTGCGTACTACAACAAAAAAGCAAAGGATAGGGAACTGGAGGTGGGTGAAAAGGTGTTGTTACTGTTGCCAAGCAGCAATAATAAATTGCAGATTGGATGGCAGGGACCCTTGTGATACTGGAAAAACTTTCAAGGACCAATTATAAGATTGTCAAGAAAGGAAAGGAGAAGGTATATCATGTCAATCTTCTTAAAAAATACTATGACAAGGAATCATCAGAAGTTGCACATATCATGACCCTAGCCATTGCAACAGAAATGCACAGTGAATCACTTCACTCTATGGAATATCCACTCACAACTACAGAAGATTATGTTCAAGTAAACATTAGTGGACATTTAACTCCAGAGTAGAAGAAGATGGTTCAGAAAGTATTGGAAACCCATGCTGATGTGCTCACAGATAAGCCAGGTTGTACGAATCTGTTAGAGTACGACATGAAGGTTACAGACCCTACACCAGTATGCATGAGAACATACCCTATACCCTATGCGAAAGCCCAAGCACTAAGGGAGGAAGTTGATTATATGTTGAAGGAGAAAATTTTCTCAAAGTCAGACTCTCCCTATAGCTCAAGTGTAGTGCTATTAAGAAAACCGAGTGGTGAACACAGGTTATGTATTGACTACATGAAGCTAAATGCTATCACAGAATCTCAGGTCGACCCATTACCTGACACCAACCAGCTGTTCTCTACACTGAGTAAGGCTAGGTATTTATCGAAGGTAGATCTAAGCAAGGGATACTACCAAATACCAGTGAAACCAGAAGTTAGGAAAATGCTGGCATTTAATACATCAGACGGACATTACGAGTTTAATGTACTACCCTTTGGACTGAAAAATGCTCCAAGTATCTTTTCAAGAATGATGAGGAAATTGTTGGAACCTCTACAAAATCCCCATATCACTAACTTTATGGATGACATTCTTGTTGCTACAAACACATACTACTTACTTACTTAGTCGTTCCCCTTCTACCGTGAGGTGTAGAGGGTTGGAAGAGAGAGCGCCAGACTATTCTATCGGCTGTCTTCCTCCTGGCCTGGTTCCATTCTAGTCCTCGGTCCTTCAAAGATTGTCTAATGTTGTCCTCCCAGCGGACTCTGGGTCGTCCTCGGGGTCTGGATCCTTGGCTCTTTGTTTCCCATGCTTGTCGTGGTAGCCGATCTTCTCCCATTCTGCAGACATGGCCAAACCATCTTAGTTGGGACTGTTCTACTTGGGTCTGTAGGGGGTGGCATTTTAGGCCTTGACGTATCGTCTGGTTGCGTACCATGTCTCTTCTTGTTACTTCAACCACCTTCCTCAGATACCTCATTTCTGAGGTTTGGATCTGGCTTTTATGGGTTGTAGTCATTGCCCATGACTCGCATCCATATGTCAAGACTGGGACATAGGTGGAGCGGTATACAGCCATCTTCGTTTTCTTACCAACCTCTCTCTTGCTGAGGAATCCTCGATTTATGGCCTGAAAAAGTCTCCCAGCTGCTGCTTTTCGAGTGGCCAACTCTTCTTTGATGCCTCCCTTTCGGTCTATAATAGCTCCGAGGTATTTAAAGTGGTCGACCTGCTCCAGGACCAGTTCTCCCAGCTTAATCTGATGTCTTCTTTCTTCTCGTGATATCACCATGGATTTTGTTTTAGAGCTGCTTATGACCATCCCTCTCTTCTCCAGCTCTTCCTTCCAGACTTGCAGGTTGGATTGGAGATGTGCCTCTGATTTAGCAATCAGGGCAACATCATCAGCAAATGCCAGCTCTGAAATATAGACCTGTCTCATCTTCCAGTACCCCACTGAATACTTTCTTGTTCTCTCCTTACATGCCTTGATGACATCGTCCATAAGGAGTATGAAGAGGTAAGGTGATAGGATATCACCTTGTCTTACACCAGTGGTGGTCCTGAACTCTTCTGACTTATGGTTTGCTGTCCTCACATAATTTCTGCAAGACTTGTAGAAGCTCTGTATAGCATGAATCAGAGGTGCTGGAATATTCTTCCTTGCCAAACAGTCCCAAAGTTTGCTCCAAGGGACCCTGTCAAACGCCTTTTCCAGATCTATGAAACAAAGATGGATCTCTCTCTTATACTCAAGGGCCTTTTCACTCAGCTGTCTGAGTGTGAAGATTAGGTCTTGAGTACTTCGGTTTGCTCGGAATCCGCACTGGACCTCATCCAATTGTGGCTCAGCTAGGCGTCGGAGTCTCTGCTCTAGGATTCTAGAGTAGATTTTTCCAGGGACACTGAGAAGGGATATGCCTCTATGGTTTCCACACTGTCGATTGTCACCCTTTTTGAAAATTGGTGTTATGATGGCGATCTCCCAATCCTTTGGTATGGTCTTGTTGCACCATGCTGCCTGTAGGACCCTTAGGAGTAACAGGTCGCCTGATGCTCCCATGTACTTAACCATTTCTGGTGTTATACCATCATGCCCTGCTGCTTTGCCCATCTTGATTTTCTCCAGTGCTGCCTTCAGTTCTTCCATCTTTATGTCATCTTCATCACCATTGGTTTCCTCTTCTGTGCTAGTGGTTATCATTTCTGATGTTTGACCTTGCTCACCATCAAGGAGTTCTGAGAAATATTCTTTCCATCTTTCCATTACTTCCTTCGGGGCAGTAAGCAATTTGCCTTGCTTGTCCTTTATAAATTTGAGAGGGCATTGTTTTTCCTTCCTCATGTTCTTTAGGGTCTTATAGAACAATTTCTGGTTTTCTTGTGCATCTTTTTCTAGCTTTTCTCCAAATTCTTCCCAGGACTTCTGTTTTGCTGCTAGCACTTTGTTCTTTACTTCTGTTCTGAGTGTCACATATTCTCTATATTTTTCCATTTGTCCTGTTGTGTTTTTAGCTCCTAAGTATTGTTTCCATGCCATTTTCTTCTCTCTTATTTTCTCTTTGACTTCCTCTGTCCACCAAGGTGTCCTCTTTCTCTGGTTCCCAAGTCGGACTTCACCACATGCTTCTGCAGCAGCTGTCTTTATGATATCCTTGAATTTAATCCAGAGGGTTTCCAAGTCATCAGGTTGTTCTTCTGTGTTGCTCACCGCTGCAGCAATAAGCCCCTGATATCTGGTCTTAATTTCTGGCTCTCTCAGCTTGTAGGTCCTAATGCTCATTTCTCCTGCTCGTTTACTTGGTTTCTTGCGTGATGTTGAGCAGTTCCTAGGCTGAGCAACTCTTTCAGTTGTTCGTTTGATTGTTAGCAGGTAGTGATCACTTCCAATCTCTGGCCCCCTCCAGACTCTTGCATCTCGGACATATTTGAATGAGCTTCTCCGAACAATGGCATAGTCGATCACTGACTTCTCATTCTTTGTTGGTTCACATCTAGTGTATGCAGCTATAAACACATTTGAAGAGCATATAGTAGCGCTCTCCATGTTGTTTGACAGACTGAGAGCCACTGGATTGACTGCACGTCCAACCAAGTGCTATATCGGTTGTAAGGAGTTGGAATTCCTAGGTCACACTATTTCTACAGGTCATATGTCTCCTGACCCAAAGAATATAGAGAAGTTAAAGAAGGCACCCAGAACTCAAACGAAGAAAGATGTGAGATCATTCGTGTCATTATGTGGGTTCTATCAGAAGTACATACCCCACTTTAACTCTCTGTGTGCACCCTTAACTAACTTAACGAAGAAAGGACAGCCTGACAAAATTCAATGGAATGCTGATTGTGAAAAAGCTTCATCATCTCATCTCAACCCATAACCCGTCATGGGTCGTAGGGGTGCCATGGTGGAAGCATCAGCAGACAGGGTCCTCCACTGCTCTCTATTCCATAGGTGTTTATCTTCTCTCTAACATAGACATTTGTTTTGTGCTCTTTATAGCAAATGCGCAAAATTCTTCTATAACATTTATGCTCGAAAGCCTGAATCCTTCGCTCCGTATCTGCAGTGAGTGTCCAGCCCTCACACCCATACAAGAGAATAGATAATACAAGTGATTTGTATAATTTGATCTTCACAGGAAAACTGATGTTACTTTTCCAGATCACATTCAACCTTGTCATGGCAGCTGAGGCCATCTCAAGTCTTGTCTTGATTTCTTTACTTGATCTTCCATCACTACATATAGTGGACCCGAGATATTTAAGGTGTTAACTTCTTCTAACGTTTGCCCATTTAACGTAATGTTGGTCGGAACATGTTTCTTATGGCTATTCACCAATATCTTGCTTTTTTCTATATTAATTTCCATCCCATACGTTCTTGTTACTTTCTCCAGTCTAGAGGTAAGGTCTTGAAGTTCTTATTCTGTTCCAGCTATCAGATCAATATCATCAGCAAAACGTAGATTACACAGAGGTCGGCCTCCAATCGATATGGTTGATTTATAATCGTAGAGAGCCTCCTGCATAATATGTTCTAGATATGTGACGTACGTCTAAATATGACAAATGAATTTCCCTGACTCGATGGATGAAAACAGAATAGTGGCCTCTCATAACTTTAGAACCCCTGATCATCTGTTGTAACTTTTACCGGCATGCAACATTTCCACGAGAACCTTACACGCTGGATCATTAATATGTAGCCTGCTATCTTATGCGAACGTTTGAGATCGCATGGCCTTTGATGGGAGATTAAATCCCGCCCACAACCATTTCTGAGAACGATTTATAGCAATCTTTTCCTTAACGCCGACCCAAAAAAAGGACGGGCCATAGACTCACTCCTGTTTCTAGAGCAATAAACAGCAGATCATTTTCTTACCTGGCTGTCACCCCGCCTGGTGGGAGTTGCCAAAGCTCTCAGAACAGCGGTACCATCAAAGAACAGGCTGATCTTCAGAATTCAACGTGGAGCGGCCGCGATCTAAAGAATCAGGAACTTTCAGCTCACAGAGTTAGCTTCTCGGGAAATTTTCGCACTCTTATGCGAGCAGCCTGAGACGGAAGGAAATCGGTAGACCGGGGGAATCGTAGGAATTGCAACGGTTAACACCACGGCGAGGTATCTCGAATTTTGCTCAAGTTCAAGAAAGGTGCGAAAATTTAACACGCCCCATTCAAGTTACATTCGAGAAGTATAAATAGAGAACTCCGAGAAACTGCATTTTATCGTTCGCTCTGACAGAATCCTAGTTGCACTAGCATAGTCGGATTCCTGCTGGATTTCATCTACCTTCGTGACTATTGGAGTGTATTCTTTCTGTGCAGACGGTAATTTATACATTAGCTTCGAGTGATCAGTGGTCGAGTTATTTCAATTGATTTCAATGGATTGTGGTGTAAATTTAACCTTATTAAATAAACCCATTTTCTAAGTTCTAGTGCAAACTAATGTTACAGCTAAAAGTATTTCCTAATACAATTGACGCGTAAATTTATTTTGCAGACGTTAAAGAGAATTATAACTTTAATACAGTTTAGTTCTGTATAGATAGATGTGCTTTTAATTGTTTTAACTCACGGGAAGTTTTCCCGATTTGTTAATTGACGACGCTAATAAGTAAATAGGCTAACTGTAATTTATCGCGTCAGATTATAATATGATTTGTAATGCATTTCTTGTTTTGATTATCTTTCATTCAGAACGATCATTCAACCTGCATCCCAGCAATTATTAATTATATACAGAGTTCTGCCAAACTCAATTTGATAACTCCAGTAACATATGAACTTTTTAAAGCTAAACTTGTGGCGACCTGTAATGGGCCCCGCTCCTCTGAACGTAACTGAGAAAAAAGCCATTCAAGAAACACTTTAAAAATACTAGTTCATATAGAGTCCTTAAAGACAACTGGAAGCAGAACATATTTTATTCACTGCCCCTATTTGTGAAGAAAAAACACCGATCTACCTGAACCCTGTCTGTCACGTATATTCAGTGGATTTTACCTTCCCCCCCCCCCTCCCCCCCCCCCCCCCGAAGAAGAACTTACCTCAGTGTTTTCTTAACTTGTGACATTACGGAAAAAGGAAGTTATCTCCACCAGCTGTGCCAATTTTAGGAACCACACCATACCTCACGCTTAGCCAAGTGCCTGTGCCTTTCGTTAGGAACTTTATCTAATAAATAAACAGTACCGTTAAACTTCAACGTCCAGCGATTTCGGGATACTTTGTTAACTTCAACAAACCCCAAATCTGGGGCTGTACACGGAAGAAAAATACTTTTACCTAAGCCAAGGTTTAGTGCTGTTTTTTGATGTATTTCCTATGAAGTGCCAGAATTCACCTTTCGGTAAGTCTGCGTGTGTATTTGTGGGGATGGCCAGCCCTAGTGTGTTTTTTTGAATGAAAGGAGATTTATCTTTTCTTTACCCTTTTAATTAGTTCGACCTTGTACTAAGGTGCATTATATTCCTTGTACGGGATCTCTCCTAGCGGGATTGGGTAACTGTGTTCATTCCCCCCTCCCGTAAAATTTGTTGATTTAAAGGGAGACAATTGAGAACCCTAGCTTTTCCTCTACACCCCCCCCCCCTTTTTCTGTAACCCCTTGCCTCAGAGTAATAACTTTACCAGTGGGTTAAATTGCCTATCTCTGATCGCCCCCCCCCCCCCTTTCTTGTCTTTGGGACCGGGTTTTGTCTGTTAGTAAATATAAACGGGAAACGGTGGATGGGATATTTCTCCTCAAAAACCCCTCTTCCCTTGTTATATTTGTATTCTGTAACCTTTGAATTTTTGACTGTAAATGTACAATTATGTGTGAGTCCTTTATGATAATAAAGGTATTAATATTTATTTGTGTTGGTTGTCGGTTGGCCTAAAACTCCAAACATTTCCATCTGTGTAGGTTGTATTCATGTACGTTGAGCGACAGAATCACCAAATCGGTGAGCGCGTTGAGCGACTGGAACTGACAAACAATTGTTTGTGCAGAAGAGAGATAGGAGTAGTCTGTGAGAAAACAGATATTGTCGTAATAAAAGACTGTCCTTGCTCCTTCCCAGCGCTTGTGAATCTACTACCTCATTCTCCTAAATCCTTATTCTCACAAAGCCTTCAATATCACTTTACACTCTAAAGGGACCAATATTCATCAGCACCCTCTCAGATAAAAAAATTACGACAAGATATATATCTTAAAGAGCACTGGTGACAGGATACATCCTTGGCGAACTCCTACAGTTGTTTTGAAAAAATCTCCATTGTCGTTGCTTGCAAAAACAGCACTGCTTGCGTCCTTGTATAGTGCTTCAATGATATCTATGATGTTGGTATCAAAATTGAATTTTCTCATTATTTGCCATAAGCCTTCATGCCAGACTCGATCGAAGGCTTTTGTGAAATCGATGAAGTTATGGTATAAATCATGTTGATGCTGGAGATGTTTTTCGGTCAGTAATCTAATATTGAAGATTTGTTCTGAGGTACTTCTTTTTGGTCTAAAGCCAGCCTGTTCCTCTGACAAGATTTCTTCTGATTTCTGTTTTATTCTGTTCAAAAGTATCCTTAACATCACCTTACTTGGATGACTAATAAGGCTAATGGTTCAGTAGTTCTTGCACATTTTTAGATTTCCTTTCTTTGGAAGCGGTATTACTAATGACTGCGTCCATTCTTTTGGCCATTTTTTTGTACTCCTTATCTTCTGGCAAATTGTTGTCATGATTTTTACTATATCTGGTCCTCCATATTTCAAGAGCTCTGCTGGTATATTATCCACACCCGGTGACTTCCCTCCTTTCATCGAACATATAGCCTCTTCCACTTCTTCCCGTAGTATTGCTTTATTTCCGAGTTCCCTGTTTTCGCACTTAATGTTGTTTAATATGCCTAAGTCAGTGTCAAGTTTACAGTTATATAATTCTTTACAATATTCTGTCCACCTTCTCATTACAGCTGTTTTTTCATTGAGCAGAGCCCCATTGCTATCTTCTATGACAGTTACCCTGGGCTGTTGGGGTTTTGATAGTCTTCTTAATGTGTCAAAAGCTGCATTGCTGTTACCTTTTATTAGCCCCGTATTAATGGACTCACATTGATCAGCTACCCATTTTTCTTTGGCCAGTTTCATTTTTTTTCTAATATTTTTATTCACCATGCTGTATTGCCATGCTGCTTCAGGAACCTCTTTCTTAACCTTTTTCATTTCCCGCCGTGTATCACATAACTTCAGAATGTCATCTGTAACCCATGGTTTGTTTATTTTCTTTCTTTTACCAAGTATTTATGTTGCTGATTGTTACGGTATATGATATTAACGCCGTCTGCTAAAGGTTATCAGACGTGCAATTGTAAAGGTTAAGGCATTTAATATATTGCGATAGATGTTTCAATTATTGAACGCTCCATACACGATCGATTATGACGTGTATAGCGTTGTTTGGGTCACAGTCGGTAACTAAGAAACGCTACCCTTTGTTACTTGACCGCCAAGCTGAATAGCTGCGTTTTTCTAACCTTCCAATTCAATGGCATGATATAGCCATTATATATGCATTTTTTGATGGACCAGGGTCAGTCCTAGAACTCTATATGAGAGGGAAATTTATGGAGGTTAGTATTTAACTAGAATTCTCAGAAGGAGAAGAATAATCGTCAAATTCGTATGAATATATTCAGACTCGCAGTCTCACTGTCGGCAGGTAGCCATGTCTAGCTGCGCGTGCATATAGCTGTGATGTTCTGACGACAATACTGCATTGTATCCTTAAACGGACATTGACACGTAAACCAGCAGTTTACGTTATTGATTAATTTATGCATGACTTATATGGACTTATGTTCTACTCCTATTTGAAATGATCATCCTGTGTGTACAACTGTGAATTAAATGTATGGACTCAATGAAATGACTTATCAAATCAATCGTATTCCAAGGTTCAAGTATTGTTCGGAATCTTCCACCCCCGCATTCGCTTAATCTTCCATCGAAGGCACGATGCACTATCACTGAATAAAAAAACTAACATATCAAAGAAAATAAAACAATGGCCAGAAATTTATAATTGTTTTATTCATATCACATGGAACATTGTTCAGAGCAAACCACCTTGCAACAGTGGTGCCCGGTATGTGGGGACGAAAAAACAACCAAAAAACCAAAAATTTTTTCATGACTTTCGAATGAATTATTTACGATCAAGTTTCAATCACATGACCATTACGAAGCTGACGTGACGCACGTGATCATGAATAGCAACATGACGTCACTGTTGCATTGTCGCCGTGAAGAAGACATCTTTTCAACGCCCTTCTAGTTCGCTTCAAATTTATCAAGATGCACAAGATGGACTACCGTTGCCTGCCCATCAGGAGCAGACAGTCAAAGGCACAGGCCTAGCTGTTGACGACCTCTAGCACTGATAAAAGCAACGGAAAAGATAAGTCTAGGTGTTTAACTGTTGTTATTGCAAACAGTGCTAACTGAGTCCATGCCCTCTGCCTACATCGGCATGTTTTTACCTATGTTTAATGTACTTTTTGTTGTCTTAATGTGTTGTTAATTCGTGGGAGGTAGGGAGGATGAACCGAAATTAGATTATGTGGCTCTCACGATGCCTGAATTGATTTCGGTCGTTTCTTAGGGCAGTTAAACGATTGCACTTTTGGAAGCCCCATTGAGGTTTGCCATTGGACTTTCTGTCCAAATCTGCTGTCGTTTGACGATTTGTGTTAGCTGTACCGTTCCGTAGATAACTGGTGTATTTTATTCGTACTCAGTTAACAATTTTATTCAGTTTTGTATCATGTTCGTTAAATATTTCGTCCAGTCTCCTCTTACTATCATTTATTTGATGATTGTTAAATGGTCGTCCGTTATGAGTCCTGTGATGTCATCATTTTTTGCAGTCATTTTTTTTGTGTACTTTGAATATTAAGTTGACCTCGGGTCAGACCTTGACCCTTCATTTGGCTTGTGACACTTCCGCTTGTTTTATTTAGTTCATAAATTCATTTTTAATTGTGAAAATGTCTTGTTTGCGTCTTAACATTGTTTGTACCCTTTAGTTGCATCACTGTTTTGTTTGTCCTCATGATATATATTAAATACTACATTAATAATATGATATTATATGCAATAATACACTTGTAATTTAATTTAATTAATTTTTTCTGATATTTAAGGTTAATATGGGACATTGCATAATTATGCAGTGATAGTCCAAGAACGTAGCACTACAATTTATAAGAGATGCCTAGGGCATAATAATATAATATATATATTGACCAAATAAAATAATCTTATAGTTTACCTTTGAGGTAATAGACCCATTGTATATTATTTAATATACTTTTCTGGTACTAAGAGAGTGACTTAGTACATTGAACAATATAATTACTAGGAATCATACCCAACATTATTGGATATTAAGATTAATTGTGTGAAGTAATTACATAATAGTTAACAGATATCATAACTATTTATGATATAGTATTATTTAGGTACAATATTGTTACAAAATATTGTCTATTAGTTGAACTTAGACATTAGAGTTCAGTACTATTGTGATTATTTATATTGAATATTTCTAAGTTGAGTAAGTATAATAATTACTCTGAAGCTACTATTGACTATTTTAATCTGTAATTATCAATAATTACTTACAGATAAAAGTCAAAATGCTTACTATAGACCATTTCGTTAAAATTGGTAGGGAATATGGTTATAAATCTCAAGAACTTCGTCAGTTTGCTGAGGCAGAACTGGAAAAATATGAAAGAAAAGAAGCAGAGAAAAATGCTGCATTAAAGAAAGAGGAAGAGGAACAAAAGGCTGCATTAAAGAAAGAGGAAGAGGAACAAAAGGCTGCATTAAAGAAAGAGGAAGCAGAACGTGAGATGAAGCAAATTGCCAAGGAAAATAGATTAAGAGAAATTGCTCAACAGGAAGAAGAGAATAAATTGAAACGAGAGGAAATTATTTTACAACAAGAAATGGAATTGGCGCGTATTAAATTGGAGACAGCAAGATTACAAGCACAAAGTGCTGATGCAAACCAGAATAATAACGCACAAAATGGATCATCATCCAGCCAAACTAAACATTTCTACAACTTTAAATTACCCACTCTCAACTTAAACGTGGATGACCTTTCATCGTTCCTGTCACGTTTTGAACAGACTTGCAGAACAAATCATTTGCCTGAAGAGTCATGGGTACTCAAGTTAAATGAATTCTTGGTTGGAGAACCATTGACGGCTTCTCAAAATGCTGACCCATCAATAGCAAATAACTACGGTGCTATTAAGTCCTTGCTTTTACGAAGGTTTCACCTGGACGAGGAACACTGTAGGTTGAAATTTAAGGGAATTTTACCTGAGTCTCCAAAAGATTTTGCAGGATTCATTGCGAACATACGCAATACATTTAACAGATGGGTTGAACTGGCAGAAGTCAACAAATCATACAACAAATTAGTTGATGTACTACTACGGGATAAGGTATTATCTTCGGTTAGCCAGCCATTTTTTGCATATCTGCAGGAGCGTAAACCAGGTACTATGGACGAGTTAGAAAAAATTTCTTTAAACTACTGTTCGGCACATCCGAATGCAACCATTTCTAACTCCTCATTAAGAGAACCTCTACCTGTGGCGTCTAATATGGCCTACAATCATAATAACAAACAAAGACATCACAGTGTAGACAGAAGCAGGTTCCAAAGAAATCACAATGTTAACTTTCAGAAGGGACATAATAATGATTTCAACAATAAAAATGAGTTCAACAGAGGTAGATCACGAGATAGAAATTATTCACCTCAAACAAACTACCACAATGGTCAACATAACACTAATTATAATCGATCACATACTCCCAATAATAATAGTAACTGGAATGGTAATAATCATGGCTCGAGACATCGAGATAATAGTTACTATAGAGGACGACGAGATAATTCTAACAATTATACTCGGAATCGATCTCATTCTCGGGGATCATCTCATTACAACCATAATACAGGGGCGGCAGTTACAAATAATACTACCCCTATAGCTCAGGTCCCACTTGACAATAATACACCACAGTCTTCTGCTGCATGTTTTGCTATTAATTATAATGTGGCAAATAGTTGCCAACAATGCAATCTTATTTTTCAGAAGGCGAAAGAAACAGTGCTTAACTGCGGACATATTACACCAGAGGTAGGTCTTGCAGTCAACGATGGAACAGGCCTACTAATTTTTAACAGGGGATTAGTTAATGGATCCGTCGTCTCAGTGCTGAGAGATTCAGGATCCACAACGATTGGTGTACGACAGTCGCTGGTACATCCTCGCTGTGCAACGGGGGAATATGTCCGTTGCATGACTTTTGGGGGAACTATTGAGTTTTACCCCACAGCTATTATTCATGTTAACACACCTTTTTTCACAGGGAACGTAAAAGTATGTATGCTAAAAAAGCCTATAGCTGATCTGATGGTTGGTCGTATACACGGCAGTAAAGATTGTACTCCAGATGAGATTATAGAATGGGAGAAACATAACCTATGCACTGGAAACGCCGTGACGACTAGAGCGCAGACTCAACTCTTGGAGAAAGTTGATGATAATAAAATGGATGCAGACAACCAAGAGGAATTTGTAGTCAATTCACCTATTGACAGGGAAACATTTGCAACCAAACAAAAAGAGGATAAATCTTTAAAAATTTTTTTTAAGTTGGTTGATAAAGTTGACAATCTATCCTCAGGTAATAATAACAAACATTGTTTTGTTATTAAAAATGACATATTGATTAGATGTTTTAATGACAAATCACAAATGAAACAACAAGTTATGGTCCCGTATACTTTTAGACGGTACATTCTTCAACATGCACATGACTCACATTGTGCTGGACATATGGGATATACTCGAACACGATCTCGAGTACTGTCTTCATTCTTTTGGCCAGGAGTGTCAAGAGATATTTCGCAGTATGTATGTTCCTGTACTACATGCCAAGAAGTGAAAGCACGTGGAGCTTTTCACACGGCGCCTATTCAGGCTTGCGATATCTCAGTAAGACCTTTTGACAAGATGGCGATAGATATTATTGGTCCATTGCTACCATCGGCCAGAGGACATAGATTCGTCCTTACGTGCATTGATTTGTGCACACGATGGCCAGAAGCTATCCCATTAAAGACCACCACTACCACAGATGTAGCTGATGCACTACATCTCATCTTTTCTAGAATAGGGTTTCCTAGAAAACTTTTATCAGACCATGGGTCACAGTTTATATCTGACACCATGAAGGAAGTCATGAAAACTTGGAACATTGATAGGAATTTAAGTAGTATTTATCATCCTATGAGTAATGGTGCGGTTGAAAGACTTAACCGTACACTTAAACAACTACTACATAAGGTTACTGCTAAGCACCCTCATGACTGGGACAGAGCACTCCCAGCTGTTCTATTTGCTTATCGGGAGGTACCGCATGAACAAACTGGCTTCTCTCCCTTTGAATTAGTTTTTGGTGCTCCCCAAGAGGTCCTATGGGACTAATAAAAGACTTATTAATTGACGCGGAGATGACTCAGGACACTCAGTCATCTTACGAGTACGTCATTAATCTTCGGAAGAACATTATTGAGTCTTGCCAGTTGGCAACAGCTTCTTCTGAGGCTGCAAAAGCTAAGGCTCGATCTCTACAAAATAGGTCTCGACGATTACGCCAATTATTCCCAGGCGACGAGGCTTATGTGTTACTTCCTCACAATAACAATAAATTATTGATATCTTGGAATGGTCCTTACAAAGTCATTGATAAAATTTCCGACGTTGATTACGTCTTAGATATCAAGGGACACAAAAAGATATTTCATATTAACATGCTCAAGCAATTTCATACACGTCCTGAACACTTACAGTCAATTTTTCATGAACTAGATGACACCACAGTATCTACTTGTTATTATTCTAACTTATCTGTCATCCAGGAAGAAGAATCTTCTTTTCCTGAGGTACAGTTACCGTTACCGGTACCAGTAGTTCAACCTACTGAATCTTGGCGGGATGTAACCATCTCTTCAACGGTTATACCGCAACAGCGTCTACAGATTGCTAATCTATTACAATCTTATCCAGATGTGTTGACCGACGTCCCGGGTCGCACATCGGCTATCAGTCATGACATTACTCTCAATGATGATACACCTATTCGTGTACATCCCTATTCTGTTCCTTTACATTTCCTTGCTAAAACTACTAAGGAACTTGAACAGATGTTGTCTCTGGGAATCATTGAGACTAGTAATTCGCCATTCTCTTCTCCATTAGTGATTGTCCGGAAGAAAGACAATAACATCAGACTATGTGTTGATTATAGAAAATTAAATGCTAAGACTATAGTTGACAGCGAACCACATCCACTTATCGACGACTTACTGCCACGTCTATCCAACGCAACTATATTTAGTAAGATAGACTTAACTAAAGGTTATTGGCAGATACCACTGACCGAAAAGGCTAAGTACTACACCGCATTTTCCACTCCACAAGGTCTATACCAGTGGAATGTGATGCCTTTTGGGCTTGTTAATGCGCCAGCTACCTTCATTCGCCTGATGCGACAAATTTTATCAGGTAGACCAGACGTTATTACATATATTGACGACATATGCTTGTTTAGTTCGTCGTTTGAGGAACATGTTTCGGGACTTAGATATGTTTTCGACACTCTAAGGAATTATCATCTAACTGCTAAACCTACAAAGGTGCAAATCGCGTGTAATGAGATAACCTTTTTGGGACATATCATTGGATCGGGATATATCCGAACGTTACCTAGTACAGTCTCCAAAATTCTAAACATAGCAGTTCCTCAGACGAAGAAACAGGTCAGGAGTTTGTTAGGACTTGTTCAATATTACAGTAGATACTTGGTGCTCCCTTCACCATCACAGAATTGAACTAAAAGACAATCAAGGTATACATATTGTCATTGAAACTTCGTCTAACGTCCATACACGATATATGAATATTCGTTGAACAATCATGGAACAATATCTGACGACAAGTCGAACTTATTATCCTATGTGCACTTAATTCTTGGATGCTGGGATAAATGACATTTCTTTCCAACGTAAACGTTTGAACATTTTTGCCTAAAAGAATTCATCAGGATCAAGACTACGGATGGATCATCATATCCTATACTAATTAATTAGTTAACTTAACTTCTTAATTGAATTATTATCAATAAAATGAAATGTGAGAAAAAAATGAAATGAAAGAAAAAAAAAAGAGAACGAAATATAAAAAGAAGAAATTATGAAAAGAGAAAATAAATCTCACACAAGTATTAGATTAATATTTTTTTTTTAATGTACCTATACATTATTTAGTTAGTTAAATTAGATAGTTATTATTCACTAACACTTAACACACACAATTAAGTTAAACTTAGATTCGAATTTCTTTCTATTTCTTCTCACTTATTTTGTCTTTTCTTCTCTCATAACATCGCGTTACATTAGAATCTTAATAATTTATCTCTTAATTTAATTAATTAATTTAATTTTAATTAGTCAAATTAATTCCTATATGACATACTAATACGACAGACCTTACTTTAATTTAATTCTATCATTCACTATTGACATTACACATTTTATTTAGTTGATATAATAATATGCATAATATTGATATATAATATGATTAATGTTAGATGACTATGACAAATAGTTAGTTGACATGACCGCGACACGGTTCTACTCAGAACATCGTCGGCCATATGTCACAATTGTGTTAAATTTTTTTTGAAAAATTGTTAAGTCGGATAGATCTTGAAAAAAAAATCTATCGATTTTTTTTCCCCCGGTGTACAGGGAATTGTTACGGTATATGATATTAACGCCGTCTGCTAAAGGTTATCAGACGTGCAATTGTAAAGGTTAAGGCATTTAATATATTGCGATAGATATTTCAATTATTGAACGCTCCATACACGATCGATTATGACGTGTATAGCGTTGTTTGGGTCACAGTCGGTAACTAAGAAACGCTACCCTTTGTTACTTGACCGCCAAGCTGAATAGCTGCGTTTTTCTAACCTTCCAATTCAATGGCATGATATAGCCATTATATATGCATTTTTTGATGGACCAGGGTCAGTCCTAGAACTCTATATGAGAGGGAAATTTATGGAGGTTAGTATTTAACTAGAATTCTCAGAAGGAGAAGAATAATCGTCAAATTCGTATGAATATATTCAGACTCGCAGTCTCACTGTCGGCAGGTAGCCATGTCTAGCTGCGCGTGCATATAGCTGTGATGTTCTGACGACAATACTGCATTGTATCCTTAAACGGACATTGACACGTAAACCAGCAGTCTACGTTATTGATTAATTTATGCATGACTTATATGGACTTATGTTCTACTCCTATTTGAAATGATCATCCTGTGTGTACAACTGTGAATTAAATGTATGGACTCAATGAAATGACTTATCAAATCAATCGTATTCCAAGGTTCAAGTATTGTTCGGAATCTTCCACCCCCGCATTCGCTTAATCTTCCATCGAAGGCACGATGCACTATCACTGAATAAAAAAACTAACATATCAAAGAAAAAACAATGGCCAGAAATTTATAATTGTTTTATTCATATTACATGGAACATTGTTCAGAGCAAACCACCTTGCAACACTGATTCAATGAGCACGTCTTTCATGTTCTCTGTGATTGAGTTGATATCATCCTCCAAAAAGTTGAGAGCTGCGAATTTTCCTCCAACAGTTGCCTAAAAGATTCCCGCGATTTCTGGATCTTTCAGTTTGTCTAAATTGAATCTTAACTGAGAACATCTGTTTTGATTATAGTTCTTTTTAAGTTTAAGCTTGAGCGTCGTCAATACCATGTCGTGATCACTACCAATGTCGGCGCCAGGAAAAGTCCTAGTCTTGGCTTTATTAATGCTGGACTTGAATCTTTTGGATACAAGAATAAAATCAATTTGGCCATGAATCTCAGTTTTTGGGGCATGCCACGTTGTTCTTCTTGATAACTTATGAGGAAATAGTGTATTTGCAAGGGTTAGTTTATAGTTGCTGGCAAATTCTAGTAGCCTTAGTCCTCGATCGTTGGTTTCTCCTGTCCCAAATTTCCCCACTGTGCCAGCCCAGTGACCGTATGCATCTGGCCCTATTTTAGCATTCCAATCACCTAGCACTATGAGAAGATCTTTCTTTGGTATTTTCTTAATTGCTTCATCCAGATTGTCATAAAATGTAACAATTGCCTCATCCTCATAGTCAGTAGTGGGGGCATATACCTGTATGATGGAGATGTTCTTTGGATGTGCTGCAATACGAATGGTGATAAGCCTGCTATTTATTGGGGTGCAGCTGATTACAGAGTTCAATCTATCTTTATGTACGATAAAACCTACTCCATGCTGATGTTTAGACTCATCTCCACTAAACCAAATTTTGTGACCATCATCCGTTATTGATTCCCCTAATCCTGTTCATCTGACTTCTGCTAGGTCCAGGATGTCCCACGAGTATCTAACAAGTTCATGTGTTATTTCTTTGACTTTTCCACACGCATATAGCGTGCGTACATTCCAAGTTCCAACAACAAAATTTTCTCTTGGAAGTTTCAAAACAGGTGTTTGTACCCCATTCGCTGACTTATCACTCTCAAGGGGCAATGAGAGCGCGGTCGTTGTTAATCCGGGCATCGGCCGATCCGGCAAATTATTACTGAGTTGACTTTCCATCATAACATTTCAGTGGGCAAGAGGTTTGCTTGGCGGTGCCCATCTCCTCTCCAAGTATCCTTGCAGGTACATACAAAAATGTACCTGGAGCAGTAACAATAGCCCTCAATAAATCTGTAATGTGAAACCTCATTGTCCAAAGCGATCACCAGCCTTTAACATTCTTGGCTGCATCTAGAAAGTAAAATTCGAGATTGTTAAGGTGGAGTCTGCTTCTGGCGCCTTATTCCTTTACCGTGAATTACATTCCGGGAAGAGACAATGTAGGAGATGATTTTTTAAGTCGACACCCTATTACTCTGGAAGGACAGACGCAAAACGATTAACTACAGCAGGAGTTTACATGTCAGCTATGACAGGTCGCAGTGAGGAAAGGAGGGGGCTATGTCGTGAAACGTGTGTGTAAACCCACTTCTTAGTTAATACACTATGTCGAGATACAAATATGCCCCAGCCAATCAACGAGCAACGTTCACCAGTCTCTGAGCCAGAATAAAATTAGGCATAAACCCTGTTTTTCGGGTCTCCGTCACGACCATCTTGTCTCCTAATATGGCGGCAGACAGAATAAAATTAGGCATAAGCCCTGTTTTTCGGGACGCGGTCTCGGTCACGGATTGTACTAAACCGCATATAACCAATCAGCTTGCCACGCCGAGAACCAATCAACAGCCTTCCTTAAGCAGTAAAAGTTACCTGCATCTACCTATATATACGAGCGGGACCCAAAGATGCAGCAATACAGAATGCAGTCAGCGACCCATAGCTTGACTGCTTGCATCATGGTCAGCGAACCAGAGCTGACCAAGACCCTACTCCACCTCCACGTGGTGGTCCTGGAAACAGGCTGCATCACTGCAGTCTGGCTGAGAGAGTAGGGATCGCAGAGGGAAAGCAAACCCGGTCCCAAAAAATGCCGTTCTGAAGTCGGATGTGTCGACCGAAAGGTGCAGATATCACAGCTCCGGCGTAAACAGACACAACGCAACCAACGTCCTTTTCAGGACGAACGAGGAAGAAGAAGAAGAAGAATATATACGGGCGAGTTTTATACCAAATCACACACACCAACACGAAGCCAGCTAGACGACCGATTGGAGAAGAGAAGCTGTCAGACTGATTTATTGCTCACCTGCATTGACCGGGCAGACTTGCTTCACTAGTCGAGTTAAAATCTAGCGTGTATAAATCTTAGAGGGTAAGTATACTTATTATAAAACTTGTAGGAGAATAGGCCTACAGCAGATATCTAATGTTTGTATTTGTTGTGTGTCATTTATACTACCTACACCTGTATATATTTAATATAAATTGTTTCACTATGAATGTATCAGGTTACTGATTGTCTCTTGGGGAATTAGGTATAATGATTGTATTTCCTGATATGATTGATGAAGACGAAAATCAACTGAAATATAACCAAAACAGTCCTTGTTAGGACTCATATAACTCCAATCTGTTGTCTCATATAACTCCAATCGATTGTCTCATATAACTCCAACCTGAAATATAACCAAACAGTCCTTGTCTCATATAACTCCTATCATCAGAACACAACAATATTGTTAGGATATATGTTACCAGCCAGTATAGCACTTGTCAGAGAGGGCCTGGTATATTATAGGGGGAAGGAAATGGTTGTATCACACCTAGGTGTACATATTATTGGATGTATTCATGTATTGAATTTATATTATTGGATGTATTCATGCATTAATTTTTCAGAAAGAATGTTTTGCAAGTAGACACTTGTCTTGTCTCGTTATTGCTAACTCATACTGAGCCATGTTGTCATTCATCCTACATGCAGACACCTGCGACACGCTCATCTCGTATACAATAGAAATAGGTGGGCTTGAGGACAGAAATTAGCCCCTATTTTTACTTGTTACAGATTTTATTCGTGTCATCCAACATGAGGTCGTATGTCTAGTCAATCCAGCTGCCTGGAACTTCGCAGGAGCACAGTGATTGCACAGGAGCTACATCTTTATTCCCCTCAGTCTTGGGTGGGCTAACGAAACGATCATCAGCGGGTGTTGTGTGCAAGAAATTAAGGACAGATCTGTTTCAAGAGATGAGTACACATTAGTACCATTTCCGTCGGCAGTTGTGAGCATTTAACGGTCAAGGACGAAAAACTGAGTTAGCGTAGCAAGAGACAAGAATAACAGCATAGCTGATAAATTTTATATACTTAATTAACAGCACTTTGCCCAATGGGCTGATCACCCGTTGGCTTGTCACACCGATTACGGAAACAATGGCAGATGGATCTATTTGTTGTTGCCCTAAAGACGCCGCTAGGCGTGATGGGAAACTACAACAGAGAAAATCAATCTGCTGTTGCCCTTAAGACGCCAAAAGGCGTGATGGCCTCTGACTGCTTGGTCGGTCTTTGGCTAAGGACGGAAGAAGGAAGAGAATTAACAGCACAGCTGATATAAATTTGTTTCTTATAATTGGAAAACTTGTTGTAATATATATATATACGGGCGAGTTTTATACCAAATCACACACACCAACACGAAGCCAGCTAGACGACCGATTGGAGAAGAGAAGCTGTCAGACTGATTTATTGCTCACCTGCATTGACCGGGCAGACTTGCTTCACTAGTCGAGTTAAAATCTAGCGTGTATAAATCTTAGAGGGTAAGTATACTTATTATAAAACTTGTAGGAGAATAGGCCTACAGCAGATATCTAATGTTTGTATTTGTTGTGTGTCATTTATACTACCTACACCTGTATATATTTAATATAAATTGTTTCACTATGAATGTATCAGGTTACTGATTGTCTCTTGGGGAATTAGGTATAATGATTGTATTTCCTGATATGATTGATGAAGACGAAAATCAACTATATATATATATTGTTGCGTGGGTGGTTACTGGGGTTGGAGTGTCCTTCGTTCGATTATTATTAGTTTAGTTGGTATGCTTGCTTATCTATCATTACAAAACTTTGTGTCCAAGCAAACCTCGGTTCCGTACGAACTGATTCATTATTAATATAAACTTCCTACAGAGAAGAGTTCATCAGGTCAAAGGACCATCAACAATGCAAGTTGAAGCAATCAAACGTAATCAAATTAATGTGGGTAAGTCTTCGATTCGAGTCCAATATTTATTACAAGTTGACGCACGAAGACAGTTCACATTGGTATACATTCATATATAGTTCATTAGAAATTACGTGCATAATATTCAGGTCCGTCCGTGTCAATATAATGTGTCAGATGAACGTCATGGCTATGTACATGCGCTGCTGTAGTCAACAGCCAGAAATGAGCGCATGAGTTCTTGGCAGCTACAAATTGAATCATAATACGATTCTCCTTCCATCATTTAATTTACTTAATAATCTCATACTTTAATTTAATATCTGAACTGACCCTGAGTTCTATATTGATTTCATATATCGGCTATATACTAAGCCTCTCCTTGGAAGAAATACAAGACACGACTTCTCTGCTTGACGGATAGCGTAAAAAGGGTAATGTAACCAAGTCACCAAGCGTGACCTTCCCAACGCGAACACGTCATAATCTTAGCATATATTTCGCGTTCAGTATACCGTAAAATATCGACATATTCTACTAATGTTATTGACCCCTAAACGTTGCGCACTGCTAAACCCCAGCAGACGCCGTCATTTAAAATAACACCGTAACATATATATATATATATATATATATATATGTATATATATATATATATCTGTATATATATATATATATATATATATATATATATATATATATATATATATATTATATATAAATATATATATATATATATATATATATATATATATATATATATATATATATATATATATATATATATATATATATATATATATATATATATATATATTTGTAAATCATATGTAAACTTACAAATCCATTGCATTCCATCTTCCAACATCTGCCCTTCAGCACAAGAGTAGATAGTGTATATACTAAATCAATAATAAGGAAATTGTATTTGAACGACTTGTCAATTTTACAATTGTTAAGTAAAATCTGTTTCCTTGTTTTTTAATATCACAGTTAGTTACACAGCGGGGGTGGTATGTTATGACTGTCTCCTCTCTACTAATTTTTCGAGATCAGTGTAGCAAAGTTAGATTTTGCTGGGGAGGTTATGATGGTATCCTAAAAGAATGAAATCCGTGTATGTATTTACCGTGTGAGGTCAAGCACATGTAGGCCCCTGACTCTATAAATGATGATGATGAATTATGTGCAGGGAACCTAACGCTACCTCCCTAGATCTCATACGGTCACTATGTTGGCTCTAGTGTCTGGTGTATGATGTACCTAGTGTCTAGGGGAGAAATGAAATGATGGTACACAACACAAAAACAATTTAAGTTTCTATGAGGAAGTGAATAAAACCTGTGGTTAAGTTTTTCTTTAAATTTGATAATTTTTTATACAATTTATTTTGCCTGTCCAGTCATATCGTTTGGACAGGTCTTGGAAAATGAGGACAAGATAGTTTACATAAAAGATTAACTAAAATTGTGTGGACAATCTGCCCACATAACTACAATGTTAATATATGTCTTTCCTGTTGGAATGTTCACAGTTTACACTATGTTCTTCTAAGAGGGAGAGTCACTGTGTATGAGGGGCTGTATTATCATCATACCCCATCAACTTCCTGAGTATGATTTGAAATACCAAGGTTTATTTAAAACGAAACTGTCAGATGTACCCAGGTCCTTAACATATCACCTGGGGTTTCTTGTTGACTGATAAGATAGTGTGTTGTTGCAGAAATATCGATATCACGTCACACGCCCAAGCTCCTGCTGTTATCTCTTGACAGCATACATGAAGTGTCGGAGACTTCTTGGCGTTATCGTCACTCCTCAGGTTTCCTGTCACCAGCTGGCAATAGGAAACAAAACCTCTGCAACAAAAGGACACCCTGGCCTTTTACATCTGATCACCTATTCTTTTATTTAATTTCATACGTGGGTATGGGGTCAGCCTCGCGTGCATTTCAGGTGCACTCACCCCCTAATTTTTCATGACTCCCACTTTGCTGTGACCACCCCTCAGGTCCCTATGGCAGATACGCCACTGTACGTTTACATAGTTTTCCTCAATAATATAATGTGGGGTAACCACATTTCCTTTTATATATTTTTCTCATCTTTTCTTTTATATATATATAGATATGCTTCAGGCATGTTGAACAGTGTTCCTTGAACACGGAGGCTTACTAATATACTCTAATACAATAATATTCAAACATAATCATGACAACATACATTAGTTAGATACATTTCAACGTGAGGACTCAACAATGTCTGCTCCCGGCACGTCCTTCACGTTTTCCCAATAGCAGTATCTAACTTTGGTAATGGGATTAAACATATTTAATTCATAAAGCATTCTTACCACAAATCAAGAAATATAAACAAATGACGCTGACTTTGCAAAGAAATGGCCTCAGTTTCTTCTGCCCCGTCCAGACTGTGAAATACTCATTTAGTTATTTAATTTACTTTTAAATTTATCACAGCTGTTCTCAGCGTATCTGAATAAAAAATACAGTTCAACTGGCAATGTATAGTGAAAGCTTTTTGCTAATATTTAGTAGCACTGGCCAATCGAAAGCTTGCGACTACCAGAATTCAAATGCAGTTTTTGAAAAACCAAAATTAATTCCAAACATACTCTGCGTCTGGTAGTCGATTGGCCAGTCTGCTTTAGTTATGTCAATACAAAACGATGTTAGTTTTTGGTAACAATTTTTCTACCGCTCCCCTCTCCTCCTATACTCTTGTTACCCAAGCGAATTTTGAATTTACCTCAATGCCTCTCTTCTAAGCTGGTGTCCCCACTAACGTTATGAAAAAAACAAGCAGGAACAACAGTCTGTCTGGTCGTGCGTTCGTAGACATTTAGTATTTTCTCAATAACTTGGCAATTAATGGGACTATTATATTATTTAAAACACATTCTTGCTCAGTGGACTCTAAGCTATACTACCATATGATTTTTATAATTAGTTTCATTATGGTTTTAGATTTTCAATTTTGTCACCGTTCATCGTCAAATAAATATTTTACACAAGACGGCCATCTTCCCCTCTCTTTCATCTCGCTAGCATGTATTTTTCAAATAACTAACTTGTTTTTGTGACGTCAGAAACATTACCGCGAGGAGGCAATAAAATTGTCTGCGTGTTTTGCCTCTGTTGGCTTTGTTCCCGCGCGTATATATGCATGGCGGACTATCAAGCGAAGCGGAGTGTTGGCGTGGCGGGTTAAGAATTGGCGTTAATAATTTGTATTGTATCGTGTAACATTACCAAAAAATGTAAGGATTACTACTTATTACCAGCGTTAAAGTTAACTATTACGTTAATTCAGATAGTTATTTTGCGGCACACTTCCGCAAAATCGTTAATTATAAGTCTAGGCTGCAAAATGTATGCAGCAGATCTGGCAAAATGTTAAATGTTGGTAGTACGTTTTCGAAACCGAAACTAAAATGCGTGTTAGATTTTTACCGTGGAATCGTTCTATAGGCTTTAGCACTGCACAAAAGGCAGCGTTGCTGGCGTGTGAGAGCATCACCGTCAGACACAATAGGGCTGGTTTATTTATTATCCTTTTATGACTAAACTCTTACTGAAATGAGCGATTATTCTCGCAGATTTTACTACAATCAGATCATTCACAGCCGTAACTAATTTGTGATACCAGTAGTTCTCTCATACACTGGGACTTCACCATATTCTACAGAAATTCTACTTCTGTATTGTCAGTACTATACTGACCCTAGAGCCAATAAAAACCTCACGCTACACCAGGACAAATTAAATCACCGACTCTGGCGACTCCCGTGAAATTTGCAGTCAGCAACTACGGCGAGTCTGGGGCTGGATTTGGCAAAAGTTAAATTTGACACTAAATAGAGATATTACTTATTACGAGATAGTATATTTCCTTGGAATGCCTGCGACAACTGCTGGGGTAAGCAAAAGTCTGAAAGTGTCCACTGAATGGGTGTGAATTGAATGAACGGAGAAAGAAACGTATGTCTTTTGTTAACATCATAAACTTATGTGGTTTCTTCTTTCTTTTTTTTTATCTCCCTAATCTGAGTAGTCACGGGATAGATTACATTAGGAACCTATTCTTTTCCCATACTGACTATTTCATAACTTATTGTTAACATTTGATCTTTTGGGTTAATTAACCTCTGTTGGGATCGTCTTTTCTTTTCCTTTACCAGAGGGGGAGAACCTATTTGATTAATTTCTTCTTTTGCATTTTTGTCTGTAAACCATGATCTAGTAATGTATATGCTTATTGTTGTGATCTTCTACTGATGATAAACTTTATTAAACCTTTAGTTATCGTGTCGGTCAACCACCTATCCACTATATGTTATTCATAATTTGTTTTTCACGTTCGTGCGTATTTGTCACAGAATTGTGTGCATGTGAGTGCAGTGTAACTTGTATTTTCGCACAAGGAGATAAAGTGCGTCTGATTTAAATTTAGTCGTCCAGATAGGCTGGATTAGATAAATTATTCTATCCAGAGACTGTCCTTTCTCTTACACGATCACCTCGTGATAAAAACTATTTCTTACCCCTTACTTTCACATTGTCATCACTATCACCTCTGCTCAGACAGGGCTATAAACATCTATTACCTATCTGATAAAATCTACGACAGAAGCCCATATTAGATACTCTTGAGTTTTGGCCACTGTTGGACTACTACTGCTAAGCAGGGGAGGCAATACCGTCACACTGAGGCAGATCGTTAGTTAGTTGTTGTATATAAACCATGCTCGTCATGATGTCGGTGTCTTCTACTGCTTAAACGTCGTTCGCTCTCATCAATCAATTATTCAATACCCTTTAGCTCCCCAATGGCAATCATGAAAATGTATCAAGACTTCTCAAATATGAATGAGAGATACTGCTGTTGAATGATACAGAAAGATATAATGATTTATCAAATAAATTTACAGAAAAACGGACCGACAGACAGATAGACAGAGAGGTATACAGGCAAACATGCCCGTAAATGGGCAGAAAGAAAGGCGGAAAGACAAAGAGACAAACTGAGATAGATGGATAGATAGCGAAACTGATTAACTCAACAACAGTATAACAACAAAACAGATTCACACTAGACAGAAAAGAAAGAAAGAAAGTCAAGCAGACAAGATAGTAAACATGTTTAATTCCCTGACAGAGTAAAAACAAAATCGTTTGATTAGACAGAAAAAAAATTGTTTACAAAAAGTAAAATCGGTACTCTACAAACTATAAACGTGCAGCACGGAAACTTCTACAGCTCTGCTACTTTGTTTTTGAGGGTTTTGGCTTCGTGTGGTGAGGCACGTTTCATTCCTTCTAGACTTAAGTCCGTTGGTTATATAAGAACGCAACTTTCCATTAAAAAAATAAGTTAACTCTATTAACTGAAGCGTAATTTTGATAAGAACTAAACACTGATTATAGCTTCTATCGGCTAGAATGAAGTACCGTTCAGTGTTGATACATACTAAGTCCTTAAATGGGCTAACATTATGTATCTGCTAGCATGATGAAGATCTAAAAAGGACTTAACCTGAAAAGGACTGCCCGCTACGCTAACGCTGCCCATACCTCCTCAGTGTTCAACGAATACTGGTTGTAACTTAACTCTGCTCTACTACTGACCATCCACTCTCATAATATGTTTTTAGATCTGGCAGACCTGACTAGCTTTTTCAGTTTTAGCAAATAATTTTGAAACGGCCCGTTGTTTACCGAATAGAAACTCAGAGTGCGTCAACAATTTAACACACACACACACACACACGCGCGAGCAAACACGGAAACACACATCCTCGAAAAGGGAGCCAAGATAAGTTACACTGTAACCAAGCTCTGAGATACGTTACTCTGTCGAAATTAACTATGCAGGATGAGCACCGACCAAGTAATGAAAGCAAATATTAGAGGTATCTAATCATCCCCCACTTTCCATAAATTGATTAAAACAACACGATTATTCATGTGCCAAAACATCCATCATATTGCGATGAAAGTAACCGAACAGTCTGGAATATAGACTGCTCTCGGATAACATGCCTCTATATTACAGCAGGGGAAAAGATTGAGGATAAATACATTCTACCGCTCTTACGACAATTGAAAGAGAAAGGAGAAGAAGGGTATATAGCTTATACTTTATCAATGGGTAAACACTATCAAAGTTTAACAACTTTTTCTTTTTTTTAAAAACTATTTATGAATAAAAATATCCCGCACAACCTCTAGCGTGTTATAATTGGGATGTGTAGTGTCTTTATGTTCAAATAATGTGTTCAAAACTGACATGCGCAATGAACTAATCCGCATAGAGAAACATAATTTATACACCGCATTTCAGTGCAGTCACTTGACAAGAAGAACTTGAAGAAAAATGAGTGGGGGGAGGGGGGGGGGGAAAGAGAGAGAGAGAGAGAGAGAGAGAGAGAGAGAGAGAGAGAGAGAGAGAGAGAGAGAGAGAGAGAGAGAGAGAGACGATGATAACGTCTAATGAATGATGAGAATCTGTACTTTCTCAGGGTAAAAACAGCACTGACAATTTTTAACATGTCTAGTGATTAACATCACATCCAGGATGAAACAAAAAAATTCAGTTTGGTAAAGCAATAACGTTGTTTGAAAGTAAAATCAAAAATAAAAGTTATATTTCTGAGCTAAGAAATCATTTTTTTTAAATGAAATTGTTTTGATGTTTACAAGAGATGAACATTTTAAAAGTCTATAGTTGAAGAACACTATGGCTATTACAGTCACTAAAATTCAGGGCAACTAATGAACAGCATATTCAATGTATGAACCTTACATGAGCTTCATAAATAATAAAGTTTTAGATTTTGAAGAATGTACAGTACGGTATTCCAATTACACGGCAACAGCGTAACTAAACCAACTGTGAACACGATTAGTTCGTTAAAGTAGGTCAGTGTGCGTACGGAATCTAGGTAGAATGTGATGAACTTTTCTGAATGAAATTTTTTTTTTTTTTAATGAACAAATAAGAGTTCATAGATGACGTAGATTTTCTTTGTTAAGAGACAGAACATTAAGAGTAAAGAGCAGTAGGCCTACAATATAAGAAAACTAACCGCAGCGCTCGTTTCTGCGCGGACTCGGCACATTGTCAAGCAGAACTGCTGCCATCCCAACCACTGAATAATTACGCGGAGGCAGACGTGGAGAAATGTGAAGAAGATTAGTAAGAAGAAGAGAACGATGGCGGGGCAGAAAGATGAGGAGGATTTTCGAAGGAATTTCGAAGTAGGATGAAGAAACAGAAAGAAGAAAATAGAGGGAAGAAACATAGATGACAAAGAAGAAGAAGAAGAAAGTAGAGCATGAAGAGTAAGAAGACTAGAAAGAAGGAAGAGGATGAGGAAGAAGAAAAAAAGAATAGAACGAATAATAAGAGGCGGAGAATGAAGAAAGAAGAGGAGAAAGAAGATGGAAAAGAAGAAGAACAAGAAGGAATAACGAATGAAGAAAAAGCTGAATGCATAATTAACAGCGTTTCAAAATTCCGTAACAGTGACCTGAATAGGCAATTCAGGTTCCGCTGCCCTTATCTCCATATGCGTTGTTCACCCTGCTGTTAGTAAAACATACGGCCAACACCACCAGAGTTCTCTACTGACAATGGTTGTACCGTGCAGACGTAATGGTTTTATTGTTGTTACAGCAAGAATAAATATACCGTTTTCAAAGCACATTTGGGGAAAGGGGGTGGGGGGTGGGGCCAGAACACGGTGTTGCGGCAGATATACGGGATAATTAGCCCCTTCTCCCCCCATGCACTTAGAACAGTGGTTCTGAACCTTTTTTCACCACGACTCAAATTTGATATTTGGTGAAGCTGGCAACCCCTGTATCAAAACTGACAAGTAAGCAAGATTATAGGAATTCAGCAACAGGCATGCAGCTTAAAACTTCCAGTAAGGGAAACGGAAGGGACACAACCCATTGCAATATTTGCCAAGACGTAATTTTGGGTCCCGACCCATAGGTTCAACATCGCTGACTTAGATGAGCTTAACCAACTCTTATTTTAATTGGGCTCCGACTTTATCAGGGTGGGGGGAGGGGGGAGATAACTTTCACGTTAACTACATCAGTTTTTTTTTTCATTTCTGTTACCGCTGACGTTGTGAAAAATTTGCGGAGAGAGAAGGGCGGCTTTATCAGGGACCCCTTTATGACATGACGCACATTGAGAACAGATACATAATAGATTTACTAGTTGCCACGGCGGAAATAATTTTATCACCATCATATAAATTCTGTTACTGCTTCGTTGAGAAAATTTGGGGAGAGAGAGAGAGAGAGAGAGAAATTATGCAGAGAGAGAGAGGGAGAAACTGAAACACTCACTTTCTCAGTCAACAGCTCATGTTTGTATCGACGACAGATGTACATATAAATTTTGTCACATAGCCTCTCAAATGAGCTTATGGAAAAACTATAATCACCTGAGTGATTTAAAAGTCACTCTCTGTTTTTAAAATACTAATTTCTTCACTCTTTTCCTACGAATTTATATGAAACAACATCCTTATGTGATAGGGTGGGCGAGATGATGATGATGCTGTTGTGATATGTGATCACTTTCTTGCACACTCGCAACCGACCCGATCAACAATAAAACTCTGATTCTAAGGCAGGGGCTGTATTTATTCATACAACCCTGTCAGTGAACCTAACCCACAAAGCAAACTAATGAACAAACATTAAACCAGTTAGACAAAGCAAACAAAACAAAACACCCAGCCAGTGCTCAATTGCTAATGTGTTCAAGGCATCTACAGATCGACTCTGGTTTCTTTGGGGCGACTGGCGAAGAGAGAGGGCTTTGCTGGTCTGGCACTTCTTTATATAAGCCGCTAAGGCTAATTGCTCAACTTAATGAGCGCCGCGTAGTAATTGGGCCACGCAAATAACACACGCGATGGAATGCTCTAGAAAACGCGAAAACACAAATATAACCCACAACTATTTCTAGGCTTTATTGTAGCCTAGTAATATATCTTCTTCTTGAAGATGTTGTGGTAAAAAGGCAGTGAACCACGGAGACAATGGCGATGACAAGATGGCGGGGTTACATATTCCCCGCCTGATTTTGTTGTCGTCCCGACAACAGCACTACCTCTGGCGCTTCAATTGTAATCTCTCAGATCGTCCCGGGGCAGGACCCTCTATCGGCTGCAGGGCATACCAGCCTGGTTCGGGCGTTAGACCATGTACGTCCTCCCCAGAGGGTTGCCTGTTTTTCAACCTTTCTGTCCGTAAAAACCACACATCACCTGTATTCTCGTTCACTGAAAACCATTTAATACACTGTTTTTGTCTCTGCCCGTTCTAGGCACTAACATCCATTGAAGTATACATGATAAACTTAAACTTTCTAGCTACTAATTCTAACACAACCAGCATGACGAACTTTCTCGCTGACTTTCTACCTACCGAAAACCCCACTCTCCTCTCTTCTCTTTTTCTTTCCCCGATCTTCGGCTGTTTATGTCCACACCAGATTTGATGACGTCATTCCTTCCTTCTTCTTTGATCCGTAGCCGCCGACCGTCAAAGCAGTCAGTGGCCATTACGCCTGGTGGCGTCTTGTAGGGCAACAACAAATTGATTCCACTTTGCTCCGTCGGCGGCCATCCTTCGTACAGTGCCCCAACTCTCGTTCATTCTTTGCATCTCAGCCTCCACAGTCCTCCGCCAAGTTGTTTTTGGTTGGCCTCTCTTTCGTTTTCCTTCAGGGGTCCATAGCATAGCTGTTCTTGTGATGGCATCGGAGTCTCTTCTGAGGACATGGCCAACCCAGCTCCAGCGTCTGCCAGCTATGATGGTGTGCATGTCCTCTTGCTTGCTCCGAGTAAGCAGATCTTGGTTGGTGATGATATTCGGCCAAAAGATTCGGAGAATTTTTCTTAGGCATGTTTTGTGAAAAGAGGACAATTTCGACATTTCCTTCTCTGTAACTCTCCAGCTCTCCACGCCATAGAGAAGCACAGAAAGCACATAGCTCTGATATAATCCTAATTTTGCGCTTGTGCTGTACTGAGAGGACATCCAGATGTTGTTTAGACTAAAAAAGGCTGTTCTTGCTTTGTTCATTCTGTTGTTGATGTCTTTGCTTGCTCCGCCGTCTGGTGTTACTATGCATCCTAGGTATGTGAAGGCATCTGTCTGTTCCAGTTGCTGATTCCTTACTGATATGGGCTCAGGGTTGCTCATATTGAGCGTCATGACCTCTGTCTTCTTTAGGTTGATGTTCAAGCCCACCTGCTGGCTATACTTATTAAGTCTATCCGTTTTTTCCTGGATGTGTTGATGTGAATGTGCTAGTAGTGCAATGTCATCTGCATATTCCAGATCTTCCAATGTAGAAAATGTAGTCCATCTTATTCCTCTTGGATTGCCCTCTGTTGTCTGGCGCATCACCCAGTCTATGTCTGTTAAAAATAGAGTGGTTGATAAGGGGCATCCGTGTCGTACTCCTGTCTTCACTTCAAAGGTTAGGTTGCTCTGCCCAATGCTGCACGTAAAGTTGGCATAAAGGCTTTTTATGATTGACACTATGCAGCTTGGAATTCCATAAGCCCTCAGTATTTTCCATAAACTGTCCCTATGTATACTGTCAAAAGCCTTTTCAAAATCAACGAAATTAATGTACAACTGTCTATGCCATTCTGAGCACTGCTCTATAATGTTCCTGGGGGTAAATATATGATCTACACATCTTCTGTTCTTTCTAAATCCTGCTTGTTCTTTCCTCAGTTTGTGGTCTACTGCTTTTGAGATTCTCTGTATAATTATCCTGCCTAGTATTTTACTGGGAACTGAGAGAAGAGTTATTCCTCTCCAGTTATTGCAGTCTGCAAGATCTCCCTTATTGGGCAATTTGACAATTATTCCTTTTCTCCACTCTGTTGGTGTTGTCCCTGTTTTCCAAAACTTGTGAAAATAGTGGTTCTAATAGTTCTGCTGCTAGCTCTGGGTCTGTCTTAAATAGCTCTGCATTTAAGTTATCATGACCAGGAGCTTTTCCATTCTTTAACCCTTTGATTGCTGTGATGATTTCTTTTCGTGGGATGTCTGTATTAACATCTAGATCATTTTCAGCCTCAGGAACATTCTGGTGGTTCCTTATTAAGAGTTTCTCTTAAATGCTCTGCCCATCTTGTTTCCTGTCCCTCTACTGTTGTGATGAGATTTCCTTGCTTATCTCTTACTAATGTGATATTGTTTGCATCTCGTTTTCCACTGATGATTTTAGTTATTTTGTATACTGTGCTTTGTTCATTTCTCAGTGCTGCCTCTTCTGCCTGTCTTGCAAGGTCATCCAGAAATGTCCTTTTGTTAGCACGGGTTTGACGTTTAACTTCCTTGTCCAGCTGACTGTACTGTTCACTATATATTGCCTTTAATCTGGGAGACTTAGCTTCTGTTTTCTTTCTTTTCATTTCCTTTCTCTTCGCTATGGTGTTTAGCGTGTCTGGCGTTATCCAGTCTTGGCTCTTTCTTTCCTGGAATCCCAAGCATGACTTGCTGCTTTCCTTGTATATTGTTGAGATGGTGTTGAATCTCTGGTCAACATCATCGGTCTCTGTTCTTTCCTGGCTTTTGATAATCTCATATCTTCTCTTTACGTCGACCACGAAAGCTTTTCTGGTGAGGGGATCCTTCAGTTTCGTGATGTTGTATCTTTTCTGTTTGACTGCAACTGGTCCAGCAGCTCTGAGTTTCACTTTCAGTGTTGCTACTACTAGGTGATGATCACTTCCCACATCTGCGCCTCTTCCTACTTTCACGTCTTGTAGTGCATGTCTCCATCTGCCATTAATCATTATGTGATCTATCTGGTTTCTGTCTCGTCCGTTTGGTGATTCCCATGTTAACTTGTGCACTTCCTTGTGTGGAAAAAGTGTTCCTCCAATGACCAGGTTGTTAATACTGCAGAAGCTTATTGATTTGTCCCCATTCTCATTTGCTGTTCCACTGCCGCATTTCCCCATTACTCTTTCGTTATAATTATTGTGTGCTCCCACTTTCGCATTTAGGTCTCCCATTACTATAATGAGATCGTACCTGGGTGTAGTTTCCATTTCTTTTTGTACCTGTTGATAGAACTCGTCCTTGATCTCTTCATCGCTGTCGTTTGTTGGTGCATAGCATTGTATAATTGTGGTGCTGGTGATCCTCCCTCTTAGTCTTGCTCTTATCAGTCTGTTGTTGATGGGTTTCCATTCCAGTAAAGACCTTTCCATTCCTTTCTTCAGGATAATGGCTACACCTTCGTTGTGCTGACCATCCTCTCTGCCAGAATAAAGTACTGTTTCCCCTGTAGCTGTTTTTATTCTCCCCCTACCTGTCCATCTGCTCTCGCTTATTCCCAGGATATGTATCTTGTAGTTCCTCATCTCTGCTGTGATTTGTTTCAGCTTTCCTGCCTCATTCATAGTTCTGACGTTCCAAAAACCAATTCTGGTTTCGTGTTTTGCGGTCGGGGCATCCGTTTTCATGCCAGTGGCTTCCTTTCGGCTTTCACCACTGTCAGTCATACGAGCCTGAGACTCCGGATGTCCGTCCCGCAGCAAAGTTTTTCCATTTATTGTTGTTTCCGTAACGTGCGATTTTTTTTACATAGATAGGGGTGTCGGCCCTGTGCTAAATCCCCCAACCTGGAGGACCAGAGTACCAGCTTTTGTCTCACCCCTACCCACGCAGACCAGTCCAGCTTGGTTGAACATACCAGAAGTAAATCTCCCACTGGCATAGCTCTGGGGATTGTCAGGGTACACAAGCCGCCATACCGCTACAAGGTATAGGTACCATTGATGGCAGGTCATTCCTTCCTGACAAGTGTTAATTTAACTAGCTAGTCTCTAATACAATATTCTACTTATCAGTAGCGCTATTCGCGCTTAAGTAGTAGGAGTAGACCTACCTGACACACGCTATGCAAATATGATTATTATCACCTACAGGGAGTGTCGAATGATTTGATAAAATCAAGATAACGAAGAAAGAAAGAAAAGTGCGATAATTGAGAGCGCATAATAAAAATCAGTACCACAAATGTAACGATACTGCCGGAGTGAAACAAAGATCGATAGGGCCGCCCCGTTTTGTCACAACAATTATATTCAATCATGCGTGTTATGGTGGCGTTTATCCCAACAATTTCCTCAAAGGAAAATTGTGCGTGATTTTTTACAAGTCACTTTCCATAAAAGGAATTGTTATTTCAGCCGATTATAATCGATTGTAATTACCGGTCCTGTTAACACTCACTAATTCCTAAATTATCACAAATAATGTCTTCCTGGAAACATATTACAACATTCTGTCTTTCAAGTGCGTGTCTGTAATAGGGCACTATCTGGATAATTTATTGTTATTGTTATTCAGAATCGACCTCACTGCACTCCGGGCAAACCCATAGGTGCTCAGTCTCCCTCAGCAAATGTCGAAGAGTATGAATGCTAACTGTACCTGTAGCACGCTGGTTGTACACACGACGTATACATCCTCTCTAACGTTCATTTCTGCTAGTCCCACGTTTGATGCCAAACTCCAACAGTCTCAGCCCTGTTGATTCATCCATTGCATTGTCATTATCCAGCTGAGGATCATTAATTGCCCTTAGTATCTCTCCCTTATCTATGTCCAATGTCCCCACTATGGGTTCTCTCGAGGCCAGTCTGTCAGCTCTCTCATTGCCACGTACCCCTGCATGACCAGGACAGTAGATCCATATCAGTTCTGGAAGACTTGAGGATTATATTGATGTTTTCCACTCCTGCCGCAGCCATCTGTTCAGAACTTTCCGAAGCATGGCTTGAGAGTCTGACAATATAACTGCCCTGGTTGATGGAGTTTCAGACAGCCACCTCAGTGCTGCAGTAACTGCCGCTAACTCCATTCTCATGCTGGAGGTTGTTGTCATGTAGGTTCCACTCTGTTCAGCGACGACCCTGCCCTTTATTCTCGCAGAGAAGCCCTATCCTGATTTCTCACCTCGCACTACAGACCCATCAGTGTATACAATGGCGTCATCATCCCCAGCATGATCACTTATCAGCTGATTAATCTCCAGCTCTGCTTTTCCAATGCCCCAAGATCTGCACTCTCTGCCAAAGCTTATGATGACATTCTGGTAGTTTATCCAGTTCTCTCCTGACTTACTCCACTCTTCCCTTTTGGATACATTTTCAACCCTGGTCACCTGAACAATCGTAGCCTCTGCCTGTGCCATCCATGACATCCCCCTCTTGATTCTTGCTCCTTTGATATCAGCTACGTTTGTCGGTGGTTACTCGCATATAGGCTTTTGCCTGGGACATCACATATCTGGATCTAATCGACAGCAATCCGAGCATGTATCTCATTGTCACAATTAGGGTATCACGCGTACAGCCCAAAATTAGTTGCATTTCTTCATTCTGAATGCGTTCGAGTCGTTTACATTGTGACAATGACAGCGTGAGTATCCCTAGCCCGTACTCGATTACTGAAATCACAAGCTGATGATACAGGAGAAACAATAGTCTCTGTTTTAAGCGCGCAGCAGCCATTATTTTTAAGGCTGCCAGCCCTCGCTTGCACTTCTGTATGATCAGTTCGACATGATAATTGAACGATAGCCCACGATCAAACGTTACTCCCAGATACTTCAGTCTGTCTTGCCTTTCAATGTTCTGCCCATTGAAAGTGATATCTGGAAGGTCTGCTTTCACTACGGAGTTCAGGGAGCCGCGCTAGCGTAGTGGTTACAACACCGCTCTGGCGACCGGGTGATACAGGATCAAACCCGGGCGACGGCATTTGAGGATTTTTCGTCGACCGGGATTTGGACTGGATTAACTCGAGACCTGGCGAGTACATTTGAAGGAGTGTCGTCGACCAGGGACTGGCGGCTCCTGAGCCGACCCAGCTGCAATGGGTACCTCCGAAATCGGCGAGTATTTGCCTGAATGGCGAGGGACATTTGTCTCTGTACAAGAAATAAAGGGATACTCACGTAAAATCAATGTCAGGTTAGACATAAATGATAACCTGAGATTTCGCCTCGAGTATTAGCGGGCGAACGCAAAAAAAAAAAAAAACTACGGAGTTGTTCAAAGAGCACCATACCACACAGGCCATGTTGGAATTGACCTTTGATCCGCTTTCCTCATACCATTTAGAAACCGCCTGTAGTGTCTCTTGTATGCCTAGGACCATTTCCTGTCTGTCGGAGCCAGTTCTGTACATGAGTATGTCATCTGCGAAAGTTAATGTTCGTCCCAGTCCTGTTGGTTGAAAGGTTGCTACTTTTGCTGTGTAGATGTTAAACAGCACTTGTTGTGATAGAATGGGGCGACCCCTATCAATCTCTGTTTCACTTCGGCAGTAATCGGTGCATTTGTGGTACTGATTTTATTGTGAGCATTCAAATGTCGCACTTTTCTTTCTTTCTCTGCTATATAGCAGATATTTGGCATCTACATTCTTACACTCCTCCCAGAGATTAGTCATCATGGTTGTTTGTTATCTATTTTCTCAAATTATGTGTTCGCCAAGCGCTATCTGCTTAATCACCGATAAGACGGGTGTGTGCATCACCAAAGCTCTTTTGCGTTACGCACCTTATTTCCCGTGGAATATTTTGAAAGTGCCACACCGTACCCCGCCTGTTTGAAAATGATTGGAGCGTTTATTTAACTCCCTAAACAACAGATGCGTGGGAGACCGGGAATATAACCTGACACGTTTCAGTGTTATTCCGCTGTGAAGATCGCTTGCCAAGATACCACACCTTGCTAGAGTGAAGCCTAGAATTCAGAATTCCTTCTTAACATACCAGACACCTTTTATTGGAGAATTTTGGACGGACTTACATAG
Organism: Oreohelix idahoensis; assembly: GCA_024509875.1. Lineage (NCBI taxonomy): Eukaryota > Metazoa > Mollusca > Gastropoda > Stylommatophora > Oreohelicidae > Oreohelix > Oreohelix idahoensis. Next base: position 728,417 of record JAMPIV010001149.1, read on the forward strand.
CCCAGGACATCTCTTTCATATTAAATAAGGAAACCGGGACTGAGGAAACTGAAACACTCAAAGTCAGAGAGAGAATTTATTAAATTAACGACACCCTAGATGCGCGTAAGATGCCGATTCAAATCTCTTTTATTCATCTGAGCAAAAAGTATGTGAGCCAGGATTGGCGTAAGTTGTCATTTTACATTCTATATTTTATTACTAACATCTGAACTAATATATATGTATATTACCATGTGAATTTTAATATGTGAAAATCGCTAGTGGATGTCCCAGTCATTTGAGGCTGGTAATCTCACGGGCGGGTGAGTGCTTTATTGCTAGTTTCTTAATTAGAACTAAAAGCAGAAAGTAGTCCCAAGTTACATACGGAGCACGGAGGCAAAGATGAAAGAAATGATGTTCATTTTAATTATAATACTTACAATTTCAAGCAGTGTAAATGTCCATATAAACATATTCACTTTAAAATTAATGTAGGTTTTCAAGCTTTCAACCAGTGTAAATGTCTATGTGAAAATATTCATTTTAGAGTTACTGAAAGTTTCAAACTTTTCAACTCAGTGTAAACATAAATGAGAAAATATTCAATTTATATTCTGACCACTTTCCAATCAGTGGAGATGTGAATGTAAACAGACTCTATCTGTATTACTAACCTTTCCATTTAAATGTAATGTAAAGCTAACGCTATTCAATTTAAATGTAAAGAAAGTTTTATCTCGAGGGATTAAATTTAATTCTCATCGAGGGAAATTCTGAGATAAAATGGAATGGTAGAATAGAAGAAGGGGGGCACATAACTATGTGTCGGAAAACGCCATACTCAGAAGAGCGCTTGTCTCTATTCTTCTTCTTCTTCTTCTTCGTTCACCCTCAGATGTCAACTTGAATAAGTTCAAAGAAAGCAGTGGTCAGCATGAGGCTGTTGATATCTCCGTAGATTTTCTCCAGGAATGGTACTGGTGATGGCCATATGCGTCTTCTCTGTTCCTCCTATGTTGGGCAATTTTGAAGCAGGTGTTCGGCAGTCATTTTACCAGTGCCACAGTCACACTCATCCGTAGTTCCTATCTTTAATTTGTTGAATAGATGGTATCTCAATCTGTTATGACCAGTGCGAAGTCTAAAGATTACCACTTGTTCACTTCTGCTGACCTGGTAATACGGATCATTTTTTGTGTGGTCTGGATGCTCTTCTTCCCACTTGTGCCTGTATCTGCGCTTGATAAAACTCTTGGACTCCTCATAGGTTATATTTGTGTCCAGCTGAGGAAGTTTTCCCCCTTCCTTTGCCAATCTGTCAGCCTCTTCATTTCCAGGGATGTTGCAGTGAGAAGGGATCCACTGTATCACAACTCTTTTGTATTGCTGACATAGTCTGTGAAGTGTTACTCTTAGGTCATCCAGTTCAGCATTTATTTGACTTTTCAGTGTTGTAATCACTGACAGCGCATCTGAGAAGATAACTACTGGTCTCTCTGAGCTTTTTTCTGTCATTAGAATTTCTGATGCAGTTTTTATGGCCTCTGCCTCTGCTCTGAAGTTAGTTGAAAATTTCCCTGTTGCGACTGCTATCTTTTTGTGTGTGCCATTGCTTAAGCTCAGGAAGACTCCTCCACCCCCATCTTCTGTTGCATTAGTTGCTGATCCATCTGTGTACGCATGGATCCAGGTGTTGCTTGGGTAATGTTTCTCTATATATTTTGTGGTTAGGACTCTCCTTTCTGTTTCAGTTTGACTGTTCTTTCTCTCAATACCAGGAACATTTTCTATCATTTCAGGGAAGCACTGTTGTTTCCAAATTGGTAGCTTGAGTGCAGTACATATTGGCGTAGCTGTTGATATTGCATTTATGGGGTCTGCTCTCATCTTTGTTTTGACTGTCTCTACAAAGTTGCTTCGCTTCAGTCTTCCCCTTCCAAGTCCATTTATCCTCTGGTGCATTGGGTGATCTATCAGCCTCCTGAATTTCTCGGCTTGTTGCTGGGCTCTGCTATCTCTTCTATCCTCCATAGGCTGGAGGTGAGTAATCTTTTCCAACTCTTTTATTGGTGTTGATTTCATGCCCCCAGTTATGATTCTCATTGCTTGGTTTTGGGTTCAGTTTATTTTGTCAAAGTTCGACTTAGCGGCTGTTGACCATGCTGCAATGCCATATTCTAAGACTGGTCTCACTCGCCCAGTATATAGATTCTTTAGTACTCTCTCGTCTGCTCCCCAAACCGTGCCAGCAAGTTTTTTCATGATTGCCATTCTCTGCCTTGCTCTTGTCCTGTTTTTCTCAATCTGGGTTTTCCAAGTCAAGCGGCGATCAAAGGTAATGCCTAGGTAGTTTGGGTTTTCATCCAGATATAGATTTTTCCCATTTAGCACCAATTTGGAGATCTGTGGTTTGTTAGAGAGAGAAAACACTGTGAATGATGTTTTCTCCTCATTTATCTTTACTAGCCATGCCTTGGCCCACTCCTCCAGTGATGTTAGGGCTTGCTGCATCCGAATGATTGCCGTAGAGATATAGTCCTCTGAGATCCACAGGGCTAAGTCGTCTGCAAAGGAGGCATTGTGGGTTCTTCTTGGAATATTCTCTGATATGTCATTTATATATGTGAGGAACAATGTGGGTGACAGGATTCCCCCTTGGGGAACACCCTGCTCCAATACCATCTTCCTACTGGTCTGTCCTTGTAGTTGGACTCTGGCCGTTCTATTTTCAAGATAGTGGCTGATCCATTTGAACATTCTCCCACACACTTCACTTCTTTGCAGCTTGACTTTCAGTCCATCTTTCCACACTTTGTCAAATGCTTTTTCTAGGTCCACCCAAACCACCAGTGTGTGTTTTTTTTCTTGGAAAGCATCCTCAATTTTCTGAGTTATATAGGTGATTTGGTCTTCAGTGGATCTGTGTTTCCTGAATCCTGCTTGCTGTGGGGCTAAGAGATGTTTTTCCTCTAGATGCCACATAAGTCGAGTATTTATTATGCGCTCCATCAATTTTCCAACACAACTAAGTAGACTGATAGGTCTGTAGCCATTTGGTTCTGTCTGAACTTTGTCTTTCTTAGGTATTGGAATCAGTATGGCATCTTTCCATGCCTGTGGTACTATTCCTCTTTTCCAGCTGCAGTTTAGGATGGCCAGAAGCTTCTTTTTTGCCTTTGTTCCTAGGCCTGTTAGCATTTCATTGGTTATCCCATCTTTTCCGGGTGACTTCTTTTTCTTTAGCGCCCTCATTGCCTCTTCTAATTCTTGCATTGTTAACTTTGCCATCATGTGTTCTTCTGGTGCAAGCTTTTTGTTATCATGATTCCTTTGTTCATCAATAATGGCCTTTCTTCTGTCTATAGGGACATCAATGTTGTTTGTACAAGCATAGTGTTCCATGAGTGCATTTGCAGCTTTTTTCCCCGAGAGCATATTTTCACATCTTGCTCAAAGCAACCACTGCAAAGTACAGAAGAACATTAAACCAAACAACACGAGACTGCTGAAAGCAAACAACAGAAAATCTCAACCTAGATAAAGAAGGGAACAAGCTGTGGAAACTAGTTAGAGCTTTGAACAACGAAGAACCTTACAAAAATCACATCACAATCAAACAAGGTCTCTATTGTATTACCACAGTTACTGGTGGTACCAGCAGAAAGTACTCTCTCTGGAACCAAGTTAAGGTAGAAGTGGACTGATGTTGTGCGAGACGCCATCATACGAGGGTCTTATAGACAGACGCAGGACCAGCTTGACCGTTACTCCTTGACGTTGTAGGAACGTGCGGTGCCTTTAACCTTGACCAGCGACGAGCGAGAGTAGTGTACACAGAACCCATCAGCGGAAGCAGAAACTACTATTGACAGCTAAGTGAAAAATATACGCTATCAAAGTGAACTTTTCCCCATCATCTACCATAAATCAATGATAAAACTTTTCTTTTTAAACTATTCAAATTATCTTCAAACTGTTAAAACCTAAAGTGATTATTACATTTTGTTATTTGTGATGTTACAAATTTAACTTTGATTTAATCATTTTAAAGTTACTGCATGTTTGTTTCAGTCAATTTACTACACATATTCTAAACTGAGTTATACCAGAAAAATAAGAATTCCACTGAGTAAATCAGGGGTGGGGGCTTGAACGAGCTGAAATTAATAAGGGCTTAATTCCTTCACAAAAGTTGTCGGCAGATTCTAGAATTAACGTGCTCAGCCAAAGCAGCATTGTTTTCGCTTATCTGAATATCTTGTGATGACACCCTTTGTAATAGAAGTTTCATTATCCTTCTATCTACAACTCTTCCAAGTGGTATCTTGTGCGAAGGTAGATACATTTGAAGCCCATATTAGATACTCTTGACTTTTGGCCACTGTTGGACCACTTTTGCAAAGCAGGGGAGGCAATACCGTCACACTGATGATAATGGAGAACCAGCGGGGAAGTCCCGGGTAAATGCGCATTGGTTCTGATGTCCAAGTTTCCAAGCGAAATGCAACCGATCTCTCCATTAAGGCAGCTGCTATCCACTTTGTTGTCCAAGGGTTTACACCACATGCCATTATACAGACTATTAGGGTTACAAAGTCCACACTGTTATAAGCATCCAATAGGTCAATTGCGACAGCCACCGATTCTCTTTTACCCTGGAATCCATAGTGCATATGATACGCAAACGTTCCAGCGTTACCCCACGTTGTTTTCATGGGCCTATCAGGGTATCAGGAAGGATGTGTGCATTTTCGAAGTGGCTCATTACTTGTCTTGCGACTATCTTTTCAAGTAATTTACCATAGACATTCTGGAGTGTGATAATTCGATTGCTGCTGAGCAGTATGGGGTCTTTGCCAGGTTTAGGAAGTGGCCGAAGGTAACTGTGTAGCCAGTCTTCCGGCACCTCAGCATTCCGTGTGCTGGTATTGAAATAGCTCACCATATTTATAATGGCTGTGTCGTCGAGCTGTTTAATGTGATGGTATTGTACACCATCAGGACCTGGAGCAATGTTTCTGCTGGTTCTCAATGTGTACACCACGTCCTCTTCAGAAATGAGATCGAAGTATATCTGGCCCCTTCGGGCATTTTCCAGAACACTGTCCTTTATTTTCAGGCGGGCATTTTTGTCACCGTTATCCGTTTGCTCCACATATCGACTGAATAATGCTCTTCCCTTCTCTTCATCCGTCTTCAGGCTTAGTCCTGTAGAGCTTGTGATATTAGGGATGGATTGGCTTGCACTTTTGCTATTCATTCTTCGATGTAAGGACAAGAATTTATGTAGAGTTTTTTCCGTGTCCACCTGTGTCACAAAGTCCTCCCACACTTTATCCTTGGCCTCCCTTGCCAAGCTCTTGAATCTATTAACGGCTCTTTGCTTTTTCTCCTTCATCTCTTCAACCTCTCCCTCATTCATCATTCTTCTATTTCGTGCTTTACGCCATTCTTCTGCTGCTCTTTCCTTTTCTATCCATGCTTCCTCCACTATCTTATTTCACCAGGGAGATTGAGTGGAAGGTGTTCTCGCTGTCTTTTGTTTGTCATTTTGACGCAATTGTAAAGGACTGTTACAGTCAAATGAGCCTGTAGGATACTTGAAGGTTTGGTTAGGTTTCCTGTGTCTAGTGGTCCTACCCTTTGCAATGAGTATGACGCAAGGTAAGTGATTACTTTCCTGTGCACCTAATACATCCCAACGTGCCATGGTGGTGGCAAAACTAGAGATGAATGCCAGATCTATGATACCATTTGTATCCCCAGGTTTAGTTGCCAGTCTAGTTGGGCGCCTATCATTCAAGATGGTAAGGTTCATGTTAAGTAATGCCTAGCTCAAAGCTATACCCTGTCTATTTTCCGTGATGTTCCCCCACTCCTTGGATCTGTGATACGGTGGGCGAGATGATGATGATGATTATATTGTGATGTGTGATCTTTCTCTTGTCACACTCGCACCGACCCGAACAACAATAAAACTCTTGATTCTAGAGGCAGGGGCTATATTTATTTTTACAACCCATTCAGTGACAAAGCAAACATTAAACAAATAAACTAGCGAACATAGCAAAACAAAACAAAACACCCAACAGTGCCCGATGCTAATGTGCTCTGGTCCATCTGCTACCTACACCGGTCACCTCGTCGTTTGCTCTCTCGTGTGGGCTGATACTAGGAAAGGTCGCTGTTGGCTCGCTATCTTTTATAAGGCCAGGTCGAATCACTCACTTTACTGCGCGCTGGGCGTATTAATCTTGGCTACTTAAATATCACACGCGATTATCGCTTTAGAAGGCATGAAAACACAGAAATATACACTATTTCTAGAGCAAAAACACAATTCTACACCACAATTCTATTTTTAAGGCTTTATTATGGCCTCATTACATATCTTCATGCAAACTTTTCACATCCCAGAATGCTTCGCGCACACTGAAAAATAATCTGCCCAAAAACAGGTAGGGGGCGGGCGTCTCCTTTTCGGCCCCATCACATATCTCCCTCCTGATTTTGTTGTCGTCCCGACAACATCACTACCTCTGGCGCTTCACTTGTAACCTCTCAGATCGTTGATGCTGCGCAGGACTCTTTCTGAGCGGCGATGCTTTGGGCTCAGATTCTGTTTTCGGTACAACCCGGCTGGGGACTCTCTTGGTCGTCATGCCCCCAGTTGTACGTTGTCGGGCTGTCAGCCGCTGTGGTCTTGAAGACTCGCTCACCTGCGCCGCGTCGCTGTCTGCCCGTGACATCTGCCTGTCAGTGCATGCAGCTGTCGACTTTGAAGAGGGATTGCTCCTGACGGGTTTTATACCCATTTTGTGTGGACGGTGGCTTACGTTCCCCACAATCTGCCTTTGATGAGTCTCCTCTGCTGAACCTTGATTTGCACTCCCTCCTATCTGCTTAGGACGGGTTTTCTCCCCTAGACGAAAGCCAATTCTCTCGGCGCCCTTAGTATGACAGTTGTCGTGGTCATCTCTTGGCTTGCGCCCTAAAGGCAACCTCGTTGTTGCAGTACGTCTCGGGAAAGAGCTCCTTGAGGGACAGGCGGCTATCAAGTGTTCAGTGGACTTGCATCGAAAACATCTCTTCGGAAGCGGGCCCTGAGGGCACTTGGCTGCCATGTGGTCTGACAGGTCTCCACAATAGTAGCATCTTATCTTTCTGGGCTTCCTCTGTGTCATGGGTCGCTTCCTGCTGCCCTTACACTCTTGACCACCAATGCCGCATACATAAATTGCTTCCATGCCCTGCACCGATGGTTTGCTGTCAAACTCTAATCGTTCATTCTTCGCCAGACTCCGGAATCCCTTTCTGTAGATCTTGGTCTGATGTACGAATACATCAATACCTCCATCATCTGGCGTGATGAACCCCCATCCCCTGTGGACACTATACCACTTGCACCTCCCTTTTCGCCTTGTCGGTGCCACTGCGTTTATCGGTGCTGTAAGCTCACAGCTTTCCTTGGCAACAGCCTGACTCTCACACGCAAGAAGGTCTAGTTGAGGTTCCTGCGGACACACCCCCTCGTCTTGCGTTGGCTGTTCCCGCGGCTGACATGGTGCTCTCTTTCTCTGCACCTCCTCTTGTGCTGGCGAACTGGCCTCTGACATCTGTGCTATCTGGGACTTTAGGAAGGATAATTCTGCTCTGAGTGCCTCCTCCTCCTTCTGAACTTCTGCACTTGCTATCTGGACCAGTGTCTCAGGCTTTTTACTTTCACCATAAACAGCATATTCTCAAGGGAAACTCCTGGTCATCTCACTGACTGGTGGTTGCTCGCAGTAGGCTTCTTTGACAATTTCCAGTAACTTCTCAGGGCTGGCCTTGGCTCCACCATGTATCCGTAATTCTCTAGATACCCATGGTGTAACGTTGTTCCATATCATGTCTAACTTGTCTTCTGCACAAAAAGGCGCCACCTTCCACATCTCCCGCAAACTCTTGCCAAGTGGGACTCCCCTCTCCACTAAACAACCTTATCTCTGGCTCCTTCACGTACAATATCTTCACAGGCGCATTAGCCATCTTGCTGCAGGACCGCACTGCTGGGTGTTTACACTATTTGTTCGTCTGCTGTTTGCTCGGTGTCACTGTCTGCCTTATCCTGCCGACGACGCCAATTGTGATAGGGTGGGCGAGATGATGATGATGATTATATTGTGATGTGTGATCTTTCTCTTGTCACACTCGCACCGACCCGAACAACAATAAAACTCTTGATTCTAGAGGTAGGGGCTATATTTATTTTTACAACCCATTCAGTGACAAAGCAAACATTAAACAAATAAACTAGCGAACATAGCAAAACAAAACAAAACACCCAACAGTGCCCGATGCTAATGTGCTCTGGTCCATCTGCTACCTACACCGGTCACCTCGTCGTTTGCTCTCTCGTGTGGGCTGATCCTAGGAAAGGTCGCTGTTGGCTCGCTATCTTTTATAAGGCCAGGTCGAATCACTCACTTTACTGCGCGCTGGGCGTATTAATCTTGGCTACTTAAATATCACACGCGATTATCGCTTTAGAAGGCATGAAAACACAGAAATATACACTATTTCTAGAGCAAAAACACAATTCTACACCACAATTCTATTTTTAAGGCTTTATTATGGCCTCATTACATATCTTCATGCAAACTTTTCACATCCCAGAATGCTTCGCGCACACTGAAAAATAATCTGCCCCAAAACAGGTAAGGGGGGGCGTCTCCTTTTCGGCCCCATCACAGATCTAACATTGAAATCGCCAGCAATTAATCACCTTATGTTAGAATCTTCAGATAATTCCGCCAGAAAATTCCAACTACTCTCTTCCGTAAGATGGTCGACATGGGCACATAAATTGTAGACTCGCCACTCCTAACCGCTTATATTCATAGCAATCCTCTGCAATTCTCCATTCTCACTAGTTTGGGAACTTGTATTCAGCCACGTATGAGGAAGCTCATGTTTTACATATATAGATTGTCCTCGTCTACCAGGCCCACATGGATTGGAGTAACATCTGTAGCCTGGGCAGTTGATAACACTATTGGCTTTTAAATTTGTTTCCTGGATCATGAGGATATCGAAATTGGATGATTATTTGTATAATGGCTGCACGTTGATTGGCACTTCGACAATTCCAGTATCCTATTCGCACATATTTCATCGAGATGTGATCTGCTTTCTTTCTGAACCTTCTCTTTCCTGCCCTTCTTTTTCTCTCTCTCCTCTTCTCTCCCCTACCTCTCCTTCTGCATTTATATTCCCTCATTTCATTTGCTGCAGGTATCGATGACAGAGCACGATCTCCGTAGCTCCCGCTATGATTCTGGATAGTTAAAATTTTCATGGTGTTTTTGCAATAAATAGTGGAAATATTCGGTCACCCTGGTAGAGCCACCATACCAAGGAAGAGGCAAGGGATGTCTTTACGGAGTCCATCTGCCGAGTGCCGCCTCGCTCGCCCTCCAGACAGCCAGTGTTCGTGACAGCTCACCCAGCAGCCTTTCAGTCTCTAGGCACATTGCTCCACCTTAGACTTGGGGTCATACACTGATGACTCAGTTATCATTTGACCCATGATTTGGGAGTGGAAGGGAACAATATTTATAACGGCTGTGGATAATTTACTGCCCTGTACCTGTGCAAACAAACATTAATCGTGTGACCATCTGGGTTGTGTTCTCTCCACGAGAGAAAATAGGAAGTTACAAAAGCCATATCTGCGATAACCAAGCTCGCGTGGCGACCTTCGTGTTAATTCGGCGCGCCAATGTTTGGTACACGAGAATTTTACCAACATGATTGTCGGTCAATATTACAACACCTGTCCACTCTCTCAGCAGGGACGATCAGGTAAACAGACATGACGAATTATTACAGGAAGAAGTGTAAACGAGTGACTCAGCGCGTATTTCTGTGCTCCGAAAATGAGAAATAAGTAGCTAATGGGAGAGAGAGAGAGAGAGAGAGAGAGAGAGAGAGAGAGAGAGAGAGAGAGAGAAAATACGAAAAGGAGAGCGACCAATAACGTCACATACCATGAGATGTAGAGATTTGGAATAGAGAGCGCCATACCATCCTATCGGCTGTCTTCCTCCTGGCCTGGTGTCACAGACGAACTCAGCTGGCCCTGAATCGTTGTAGCACGACCCTTTGTAACGACCCCTTCGTATAGCACCAGAGCCCCCGAATAGTTTGGTAACTCTTCGTCAAACGGGAATTTATTTACACCTGGACTCATTGCTATGAAACCGTTCCACGCAGATGGCCAACACGTTGGCTGATTAATATGTGGACAGTTTATCTACCGGTCATTCTGGTCATCGCATTGATTTAAGGAAAGATTAAATCACGCCCACGGACATCGCCTGAGCAATGATATGAAGTTATTTTCATTAACTTGGGCAATGGGGGCGTTGCCTACTTCAAACAGAGAGAGCGGAACAGGATCAAACAGACACGGAAGTGGTTTCAGGAACGTTGAGCGGGAGAGATCAAAGCAGTAGTGGTCCCGGAAACGAGACGCAAGCTTTCCTGGCGGAATTTTCACACCTCTATGTTAAGCGCTAAACCGACCGCAGACGGAGCGAACGGGGGAAGATGTCGGATGCAACGAACGGGGAAACGGGAAACCAGGGGACGGCATCTCTCTTTAGTCTGTCGGTCAGATCCCCGAAAGTCTCCTGAGATCTAAAAAAGTGTCAACTTTCTCATGCCCCCCCCCCTGGAAACAACATCAAACGGATTGATTTGTCGTTGCCCTAAAGACGCCATTAGGCGTGATGGGAACAACGGCAGAGAAAATCTATTCGCTGTTGCCCTTAAGACGCCACTAGGCGTAATGGCCACTGACTGCTTTGCCGGTCGTTGGCTAAGGACGGAAGAAGAAGAGAAGAAATGTTAAAGTAACTTTTAAAGTCGCGAAGGAATTTATAATTAATAAATTTAGTTAAGTCCTATATATAAAGATGTGTATTTTAACCATTAGACTCGTGACGTGTTTTCTTAAATACATAATTAGATATAGCTTTAACGGTAAATTTATCGCGCGTTAAGAATATTATTTGATTTTTGATGTATGATTATGATTGTCATGGGTTTTATATCTTTTTCTCTAGAATGATCACCTTTGCGATCCCAGCATTCTTAATAAATCATACAGAGAGTTTCCATACTCGGTTCTTAAACTTCCAGACAATTTGATGAGACATTTTTTTAAAATTTAATCTTGTGGCGGTCCGGTGCGGCCTAGCTGTCATAATTACATGAAAGAAAGCCTACCCAAGAACATTTAAAATATTATCATCAAATTTAAATTTCAATCTGTGAGATAAACTGGAAGATGAACAGTGCCAGTAGCAATAATTTATGTACGGCTCTAAATGTGAGAGAATACCGATTTACCTGACTGTGACCGAGCCTAGTTTTTCCTCACTGGATTAAAAACTTTACCGGTCAGTGGCTATCATCACGCATTGAAGGATTATACCAGCACCTCATTTTTCACCCCTATGTCGAACTGCGTCAGTGCCATCCCATAGACTCGTTTCTTTATTATAAAACACAAGAACTCTTAGAACTTCAAGTCCGGCGATAAGCGGGAATATTTGCTCTCAGTGAAACCTCGCATTATCTGGGGCGGGACATAGAAGGACTAGACAGTTTTCACATGTCAAGAGTTTAATTAATGTGTACCTAATTCTATGGATTGTCTGATGCTGCAATCGGTAAGTGTGTGGTGTATATGAGTGTGGATCCTCACAGAATGTATGAATGACAGGAGATTTATTTTTGCAGAAACCATTTGTCAACTGCCTATCGGGTAATACGTTTTTTCTGTATACCCGGCATTGTTCCTTTAAGTGGGATAATTTGTTAACTCTGTTTCATCCCCCCCTTTTTTTTCTTTGCTTAGTAAAGGGAAGACACAATTGGGATAACAGTATTTTAGTCTACCACCATACCTAATATTGTAACACCTCTTTTCATTGTTAGGTTACATTACCTATGTTCCTGATAACTATCTATCTTGGGACTGGGTTTACCTTTGTCTAATAAGCGGGAAGAGCTTAGTCGATACCAATCTTCTTTACCCCCATCCTCACCTTGTTAATTGTATTTTCTGTACTTATGATAATTTTTATGTAACCTGGAAGATTGAGAGAAACGATTTGTCGTAAATAAGTCTGTCTTTACTCTCCTCCAGCACTCTGTGGAGCATCATATTTAATCTCTACATTCCTATAACTGAGCTTTTTCACCACCATTCTCCACTCAAACCGGACTACTATTTCTAAGACTCTTTCTCTCAAAATAAATTTACGACAATATTTGGGAGCTCGTCCGGGATAAAGATATTTTGAGTCTGATCTAAGTCTGGGTCTAAATAGATAGAGTGTGAGTGATCTGTCTTTGTGATTTAGGGAAATAAATAAATAATTAATTACACCCCTAGACAACGCCTTTTAGTATTTGGGTCGTCCACACAGCATGCGTACAGGTTGTTTTCTTTCCACAGCAGTAGAAAGTACGGATAATCATAAATTCGGGTTGCTAAATTATCCTCTGGCAGACTAAATTAAAATTTTTCTTTATAAGATTCGCTGGGATCGCGTGACTGGTTTTACAGTCACTAAAGGTTTTTGAAGCGTTTGGGTTGAGCTAAGCTAAAGACGGATTGTTCTGATTTTTAAAAATTAAGTTAACTACGTCTCATAATTGACTTCAGGGACGGAGTTTGTTGTTAGAGAATTAAAATTTTCGGGGAAAATATTTTTTTTATTTTTTTCTCTTTTAAATTGTTTTAATATAAATCTTTCTCTACTGTTAGTAATAGTAGATTTTTTTCTAGTGTAACTTACCAATTAATTGGCATAGTTGCTTGCGTTAAAAGTCTTAAGTGACAATAATAGCGGCGATAAGTTAACACACGAAGTCATTAAGTAAAAAAATTTTTTTACTTTGGGTTTTTCTCGTAGCGGCTTTGTTTTTTCCCTTCTTGTTCTTTCTTACTATTCTCTAATAGTAGAAGCATCCAGTTCTTCAATCATGGCAGAGAGAATTAGGATAAGATCCATTTTGAGACAGGAAGCGAAAGACTCAGGATTAGAGGGAGAAGCCGCGAACGTGTTTGTAAACACGGAACTTGACAGGTATGACGCGGAGCAAGAGAGAGCAGCAGCAGAGAAGAAGGAAGAGCAACAGAGAGAAGAAGCTAGGAAGAAAGAAGCGGACGATCGTCAATTGGAGCAGAAGAAAATTGAGGCAGAAATGGAAGTCCGCAGAGAGAGAGAGAGAGAAAGAGAAAGGGAAAGACAACATGAACTGGCGCTTAAGGCTTTAGAGAGTCGGGGCGCCTCGACTTCGAATAACGGAGAGCCGTCTTCGCCCCAATCTCAGTCAATGGATCTCTCCAGCACTCAGTCTGCCCAATTAACTGCGATGTCTTTTACTTTAGAGTCTTTTCCTAGTCCCAATGAAAAAATTGACAGCTATTTAAAAAAATTCGAGAGGCTCGCAAATCTGTATGGGTTAGAGAGTTCCCGTTGGGCACTTAAACTCTCAACTGCACTCAAAAGTAATGCATATGACGTGTACACGAAGCTGGGAACCAACCAACATGATTATGACATGCTAAAGAAGGCCTTACTAGAACGGTTTGAGATGACCGCCCGAAAATTTCTGCAAATGTTCAGAAACAGCCGGAAAGAGAGCACGGAAACTTCCCACAGTTCTCTTCACGTCTCACGGGCTATTTGACAAAATGCATCGAATTATCGGACCTACCTCTTACATATGAGGGACTCCTTGAACTTGTTCTTGTGGAGCAGATAAAGTCAACTTTGTCAAACGAAACCCGTAGATTTTTGGCAGAACATGGCGCAGTCAGACTTGAGGACATCCTCAATAAGGCCGAACGCTATACCAATGCAATGGCCGAACTTCCCAGCACAAAATGTAAACCCACCGATGAGCCATCTCGAAAACAAAATCTAGAGCAGTCATCCTATTCTTCACATTCCTCTCAGAATTATAACCAACGAGATAACAATACCCAGAGACCCTCCCCAGGAAAAATCGAAATTCTACAAAACCCGATACACCCCCCCCCCCCAAAAAAAACAATTCTGATCAACCCACCAAGCCTACATGGCAGCGCGGCCACCAAGGTCAAGGAAAAGGAAAGACCCCTACACCAGGAACGTCTGATCAGGGCAAACAAACCGGGCCTAACCGCGTTGGATGTTTGCATACAGCCTCGAAAGGTAGAGTCAATGTCAGTGATTCTCAACCTGAGGGGGACCGACCCTCAACTCGGGGAACTGTAATTTTGAATGGTACCTCAACTACTTGTCTCGTTGACACTGGACTAAGCTTCAGTTGTATCGTCGCTAGGCACCTAGTCAAACCCGGTCAGGAGACAGAGGAAACCGTCAAACTTAGTGGAGTTTTCACGAGTGATGCACCCAGGACGCTTCCTATCGCACTGGTAGAAATACACTCTGATTTTGTCAGAGGTGTTATTAAAGCGGCCATAATGGATGATCCGATCTACCCAGTTATCCTGGGATGTAGATATGTGTTTATTGGCAGACCAAAGGAGCCGATTGTGGCAGCGGTAACCACAAGAGGGCAAGCCAAGAAAGAGAGGGAGCCTGCGCCAAATTTGTTACCGAATGAACTGAAGGAGGCGCAACAAAAGGACCCTACTCTGGAGCTCTGCTTTAAAAGACTGCCCATGGCTAAGGACCCCAGACACAACGGAGACATCTTTTCTAAGGATGGCGTATTGTATCGTAGAACGGGCAACCCGGACACGGGGAATAACCAGCTCCTAGTACCGACGCAGTACAGAAGCCAGATCTTAGAAATGGGGCACTCTCTTCCCTTTAGCGGACATATGGGTCAAAACGCCACTATTCAGCGAATAAAAAACCACTATTGGTGGCCAGGAATGAACTCTGACATTACCAGGTATGTGAAATCCTGCGCCCAGTGCCAACGGGTAGCACCAAAGCACTTGACACCCCCAGTACCTATGGGGCAAATGCCAATAGTGGGTACTCCATTTGAACGGGTTGCTGTCGACATCATTGGACCCCTGGAAAGGACCAAAAGAAGGAACAGGTTCATCCTGACCTTAGTCGACACTTGTACAATGTGGGCCGAAGCTGTACCGCTACCATGCATAAATTCCAAGCATGTCGCAGAAGCCCTCGTGCAAATCTTTACACGGTTGGGATTCCCTCAACAAGTTTTGATGGACAATGGATCCCAATTCCGTAGCCTGTTAATGGAGGAGATCTTTAAGATTTTGAGGGCCAAACAAATCCACACCAGTCCCTACCATCCGGCCGGAAATGGGCTCGTGGAACGTTTTAACGGCAATCTCACCACCATGTTACGTAAGCTGGGTCAGGAGAAACCGGAAGACTGGGACCTATATATATCGGCTGCCTTATTCGCCTATCGAGAGGTTCCTCAGGCGTCTACGGGATTCGCGCCAGCTACACTTTTATTTGGCAGACCTATTAAGGGGCCACTAGAAGCCTTACTTCGGTCCCTGACAGACCAAAAGGCCGACGAGACAGTCGTCTCTGCAAGCACGTATGTATCTGAGCTCAAGGAAAGGCTAAAACAAGGTTGGGATCTAGCTACAACCAACCTTAAGAAAGCCCGCGCTAAACATGCTAAAAGATACAACAAAGCTGCAAAAGAGAGAGAACTACAACCAGGGGAGAAAGTTTTGTTGCTACTTCCAACCGGAAGCAATAAACTTCGCATCGGATGGCAAGGGCCGTTTACCGTCCTTAAAAAGATCTCACGTACCAATTACAAGATCTCCATTAAAGGAAAGGAGAAGGTCTTCCACGTAAATCTACTTAAGAAATATCTGGAGAGACCGGTGCCATCCTCCGAGCATCTCCTGGCTGTCGCCATAGCAACGGAAGACGAGGAAGATGATGATGGTTGCATGGAGTATCCATTCCAACCCACAGAATCCTTTAAAGATGTCAAGTTCAGCGACAATCTCTCACTAGAACAACAAACAGAAACCAGGGCGCTACTAAAACAGTACAGTGCAGTCTTAACGGATGTACCTGGTCGAACAAATCTCATCGAATTTGATATGAAATTAACAAACGAGACCCCTGTTCGAACCAGAGTTTACCCCATACCGTACGCTAAAGCTGATGCACTTCGCGGAGAAATAGACAAGCTGCGCCAGGCAGGAATTATCAGTGAGTCTACATCTCCTTACAGTTCCAGTGTAGTGCTGTTGCAGAAGCCCAATAAGGAAGTTCGGCTGTGTATAGATTACCGGCTGCTAAACGCTGTTACGGAATTCCAGCCCGAACCTCTCCAAACTGTTTCTGAGTTGTTCACCAAGCTCAGCAAGGCAAAGATTTTCTCCAAGATTGACCTCAGTAAAGGTTACTATCAAATACCAGTCAAGGAGGAAATTAAACCCTTGTTAGCTTTCAGCACTAGTGAAGGACATTACACATTTAATGTGATGCCATTCGGTTTGCATAACGCACCAGGAGTGTTCACCAGGATGATGAGGAAGCTTCTAGAACCTTTGCAAAGTCCCCATATCCATAATTTTATGGATGACATATTAATTGCATCGGAAACCTACGAAGAACATATTGCTATGGTTGCTATGCTCCTCAGGAAACTACAGGAAACTGGTCTCACAGCCAGACCTAGCAAATGTCTCATCGGGTTTGAACAGTTAGACTTCCTGGAGCATACTATTTCTCACGGCTGTTGTTGGCCTGTTCAGAAGAACGTGGAGAAAATAGTGGCAGCAAAAAGACCCCGAACGAAGAAAGACGTACGTTCCTTCATATCACTATGTGCATACTATCAGAAATACATCCAGAACTTCAACGGACTGACGGCACCTCTGACTGACCTCACAAAGAAAGGTTGTCCTGATAAGGTCATTTGGGATCAAAAGTGCGAACACGCATACAGCACTTTGAAAGGACAGTTGTCTGCATACCCCATTTTGAGGTTGCCTGACCTCAAGAAACCTTTTGTATTACGGGTCGACGCGTCAGGTCAGGGCATCGGGTCAACACTGCTTCAAGCCGATGACAGTAACCCGAACATGCTATTTCCAGTTGCCTATGGCAGTCGGAAATTAAATAAAGCTGAACGGAACTACAGCGTAGTCGAAAGAGAATGCCTCGCTCTGATTGACGGTATAAGACGCCATCATGAGTTTCTCTATGGTACATCTTTTACGGTTCAAACAGACCACGCTCCGTTAGCCTTTCTTGGTGCCAATAAAGAATTTAACGCAAGGATCATGCGGTGGGCCCTTCTTTTAAGCGTTTATTCTTTCAAAGTGGAATACATTCCGGGAAGACAGAATGTCGGGGCGGATTTCCTGAGTAGAAACTGGACTACGAACGAAGAGGAAGAAGTTGAAGATACCAATCACCCAAAAGCTACCGATCAGTGCAGCTTCATTGTCAGAAATTAAACATGAAAATATGTTTTCATGTCTCAAAAGAGGGGACGATTGTCACAGACGAACTCAGCTGGCCCTGAATCGTTGTAGCACGACCCTTTGTAACGACCCCTTCGTATAGCACCAGAGCCCCCGAATAGTTTGGTAACTCTTCATCAAACGGGAATTTATTTTCACCTGGACTCATTGCTATGAAACCGTTCCACGCAGATGGCCAACACGTTGGCTGATTAATATGTGGACAGTTTATCTACCGGTCATTCTGGTCATCGCATTGATTTAAGGAAAGATTAAATCACGCCCACGGACATCGCCTGAGCAATGATATGAAGTTATTTTCATTAACTTGGGCAGTGGGGGCGTTGCCTACTTCAAACAGAGAGAGCGGAACAGGATCAAACAGACACGGAAGTGGTTTCAGGAACGTTGAGCGGGAGAGATCAAAGCAGTAGTGGTCCCGGAAACGAGACGCAAGCTTTCCTGGCGGAATTTTCACACCTCTATGTTAAGCGCTAAACCGACCGCAGACGGAGCGAACGGGGGAAGATGTCGGATGCAACGAACGGGGAAACGGGAAACCAGGGGACGGCATCTCTCTTTAGTCTGTCGGTCAGATCCCCGAAAGTCTCCTGAGATCTAAAAAAGTGTCAACTTTCTCATGCCCCCCTCATCTTTAATTCCATTTTAAATATATACAGATCACGTAGAAAGCCAGGCTATCATTCAGTTGCCAGAGATTTTAGATTCACTAGCTATCGTAGAAATTTTGCTAGATTTCCATCTGAATTGGTGGCTACCATTGGAGTGTTTCTTTTTCTGTGCACGGTATAATATATTTGTTAAAGTGATCAGTGGTCTAGTGCTTTCATTTTATTTCACTGGATTTTGTGTTTATTTAATCTATTTAATTAAACTCATCCCAAAAGTTGCAGTGGTAAATTTAATGATATATCTATTATAACATTTCCAAAAATAATAGATGTTTAAATGTTAAAGTAACTTTTAAAGTCGCGAAGGAATTTATAATTAATAAATTTAGTTAAGTCCTATATATAAAGATGTGTATTTTAACCATTAGACTCGTGACGTGTTTTCTTAAATACATAATTAGATATAGCCTTAACGGTAAATTTATCGCGCGTTAAGAATATTATTTGATTTTTGAAGTATGATTATGATTGTCATGGGTTTTATATCTTTTTCTCTAGAATGATCACCTTTGCGATCCCAGCATTCTTAATAAATCATACAGAGAGTTTCCATACTCGGTTCTTAAACTTCCAGACAATTTGATGAGACATTTATTTTTTAAATTTAATCTTGTGGCGGTCCGGTGCGGCCTAGCTGTCATAATTACATGAAAGAAAGCCTACCCAAGAACATTTAAAATATTATCATCAAATTTAAATTTCAATCTGTGAGATAAACTGGAAGATGAACAGTGCCAGTAGCAATAATTTATGTACGGCTCTAAATGTGAGAGAATACCGATTTACCTGACTGTGACCGAGCCTAGTTTTTCCTCACTGGATTAAAAACTTTACCGGTCAGTGGCTATCATCACGCATTGAAGGATTATACCAGCACCTCATTTTTCACCCCTATGTCGAACTGCGTCAGTGCCATCCCATAGACTCGTTTCTTTATAATAAAACACAAGAACTCTTAGAACTTCAAGTCCGGCGATAAGCGGGAATATTTGCTCTCAGTGAAACCTCGCATTATCTGGGGCGGGACATAGAAGGACTAGACAGTTTTCACATGTAAAGAGATGAATTATTGTGTACCTAATTCTATGGATTGTCTGATGCTGCAATCGGTAAGTGTGTGGTGTATATGAGTGTGGATCCTCACAGAATGTATGAATGACAGGAGATTTATTTTTGCAGAAACCATTTGTCAACTGCCTACCGGGTAATACGTTTTTCTGTATACCCGGCATTGTTCCTTTAAGTGGGATAATTTGTTAACTCTGTTTCCCCCCCCCCCCCCCCCTTTTTTTTTTTCTTTGCTTAGTAAAGGGAAGACACAATTGGGATAACAGTATTTTAGTCTACCACCATACCTAATATTGTAACACCTCTTTCAGAGAAATTAACTTCATTGTTAGGTTACATTACCTATGTTCCTGATAACTATCTATCTTGGGACTGGGTTTACCTTTGTCTAATAAGCGGGAAGGGCTTAGTCGATACCAATCTTCTTTACCCCATCCTCACCTTGTTAATTGTATTTTCTGTACTTATGATAATTTTTATGTAACCTGTTGGATGTTGTGATTGAGTTTAATGCTAATAAACAGCATAAACATATATAGTACTGTGTTGGACTACCAAGGCCCAGATCCCTCATATTTGTTTAAGATAGTTGTATCCACGTCGTCTGTGTGTCTGAAGCACCAAATCGGTGTGAGCGCAGATGTGTGTCTGGAAAACTGGCAAATAATTGTTTGACCAGGAGAGTGGAAGAGAAGATTGAGAGAAACGATTTGTCGTAAATAAGTCTGTCTTTACTCTCCTCCAGCACTCTGTGGAGCATCATATTTAATCTCTACATTCCTATCACTGGGCTTTTTCACCACCATTCTCCACTCAAACCAGACTACTATTTCTAAGACTCTTTCTCTCAAAATAAATTTACGACACCTGGTTCCATTCTAGTCCTCTGTCCTTCAAAGATTGTCTAATGTTGTCCTCCCAGCGGACTCTGGGTTGTCCTGGAGGTCTGGATCCTTGGCTCTTAGTTTCCCATGCGTGTCGTGGTAGCCGATCTTCTACCAATCTGTAGACATGGCCAAACCATCTTAGTTGGGGCTGTTCTACTTGGGTGTGCAGGGGTTGGGTCTTTAGGCCTTGACGTATCGTCTGGTTGCGGACCATGTCTCTTCTTGTTACTTCAATCACCTTTCTCAGATACCTCATTTCTGAGGTTTGGATCTGGCTTTTGTGGGCTGTAGTCATTGCCCATACCAACGGGCTGATCACCCGTTTGCCAGTCACTTCGATTACGGAAACAACAGCAAATGGATTGATTTGCCGTTGCCCTAAAGACGCCAATAGTCGTGATGGGAAACAATGGCAAAGAAAACCTATCTGCTGTTGCCCTAAGACGCCACTAGGCGTAATGGCCACTGACTGCTTTGACGGTCGGTGGCTAAGGACGGAAGAAGAAGAAGAGAAGAAGTCATTGCCCATGACTTGCATCCATAAGTCAAGACTGGGACATAGGTGGAGTGGTATACAGCCATCTTCGTCTTTTTTGTCAACTTCTCTTTTGCTGAGGAATGCTCGATTTATGGCCTGAAAAAGTCTCCCAGCTGCTGCTTTTCGAGTGGCCAACTCTTCTTTGATGCCTCCCTTCCGGTCTATGACAGCTCTGAGGTATTTAAAGTGGTTGATCTGTTCCAGGACCTGTTCTCCCAGCTTAATCTGATGCCTACTTTTCCCTCGTGATACCACCATGGATTTTGTTCTAGAGCTGCTGATGACCATCTCTCTCTTCTTCACTTCTTCCTTCCAGACTTGCAGGTTGGATTGAAGATGTGCCTCTGATTTAGCAATCAGGGCAACATCATCAGCAAATGCCAGCTCTGAAATACAGACCTGTCTCATCTTCCAGTACCCCACTGAATACTTTCTTGTCCTCTCCCCACATGCCTTGATGAAATCGTCGATGAGGAGTATGAAAAGATAAGGTGACAGGATATCACCTTGTCTTACACCAGTGGTGGTCCTGAACTCTTCTGACTTATGGTTTGCCGTCCTCATATAATTCTTGCAAGACTTGTAGAGCTGTGTATAGCATGAATCAGAGGTGCTCGAATATTCTTCCTTGCCGAACAGTGCTAGGGTACGTTGTCTAAGGAAGCAAAGAAAGAATATGAGAACTGCTACCTCTGACATGCCGTTGGAGGCGACTGTCAAGAAGAAGTATATGGGGGCTTGGCAAACTCATGGTGTAAAAAACATTGCTACAGAAATCACTGCTACAAAAGCACGTTCGTGTGCAGGTTTCATGCAAGAGAGTAAGCTATTCAAAAATAACAATAATCTGGGACATTATTGGTACATTACCTGTGTCGTTGGTCCCGCCTAGTCTCTGATGAGACAAAGAATGAATGTCATAAGACTCGACTAATATTAGGTTGTGCAACCTCACCATGTACAACAAATCTCTACAGAAACTAGTGCTGCAGGAGTATATGAATGCTTTGATGCAGGATTCCAGCAAGGGATAAGTTGTAGTGATAGTGGTGTTTCCATGTTTCATAAGGAACGAAAATGGAAATGGTGATGATGAATTAATGCCCACCTCGGTCTCGTATCCACCCATTTTCTACCCATTTAACCTTGTCCCAAGCAAAGTACTGATCGGGTGCGGACAGGAAGGGTAATTTCACTCGTCACATCTTCCGCCGGTTCTCGCTTCTGTCGTCACTTATTTGGCTGATCAGGCTGATTGTTACATTTCCCACGAGAAGAACCGCAGCTGAGTTCAAGCACGTTTCTGAAGTAGGTCATCTGCGCCAGACTAAATCAAGTACCCTCCAGACACCAGTAACAACGTGGCGATTGTACTGATACAAATGTGGAGAATAGACATCAAGTTAGCAGTATGGGGGGAGGGGAGGGAACCAGCTATTGGTATGTCTCTTGAAGTAGTGGTTCCTGTAGACATGTCTCTTGTAATAGTGGTTCCTCTAGACATCTATTTTATAAGATGAAGTTGTTAATAAGTTTTGATAATATTAACTAATCACAGCTTGGGAAAGATTATACAGTCTTCATATCTACATGATTCTTTTAGCTCCTTGTGGAGCATGGAGCCACTAGTACAACTGATTCCCTTACAGTAAACATCAAAGTACTCATATGATCCTGCAGCGGTGATGTCTGTACCAATTTGTTGGACATGGTGAGATTGCCAGGCTCATGCACAACCTCATGTTAGTCGAGTCTTATGACATGCCTGAGGTAGCAGTAGGCCTACTCCGTCTACGTCTCATCACTGACCCCCCCGCCCCCCCCCCCCCCCCCATCCTCCAAGCTACCCGGGGCCAACGACACAGTTACTATATCACTAATGTCCCAGATCATGTTATTTTTATTTTTGAACAGGCCTCTTTGGATCCTGCCAGCTGCTTTTCCTTAGTTCATTTAACGTTGTATTGTTAAATTTTTTTTCTAAAACATTAAAGAATGCTTCGTCAGTCAGCGGCCAAAGGACCAAATAAGAATAGATTAATGTTCCGGTTCCGGTTTGACACGGTAGTATCATCACTGCCTGTCATCTCCACGTGGAGCACCTGCCTTCAACACGCTCACATCAAGCCTTCCTGACCTGTGCCATACATTTAAAGTAATCCCACGTCTTTTAATCCCCTTTTAAGTGTGTCTGATATGGATAGAGAATCCTGCATTGTACACAAAGCTTGGAGGAGTCACTTGAGCCCTAGACGTAACTCTGGATTTTACCTGATTGGCTGCAAGCGTGAGGATCTCATTGTGGACCTATAATAGGCAGCTGAGGTGTGGCTCTGTGTAGGACGTTGCAATTCCTTGGGAGAGCCCAGAATTTTAGCTTCGCATATTTGGCAGGGAATGCGCAGTATGCCACGCGCTTCTTCCTGCTAGCTTTGGACCAGATGTGATGATTCTTTAAGTGCAAGCTAAGCTGGAGAAACTGGAGCTCACGACTTCAACTCAACACATTTCGGAATGGCAGAAAAGCCACAGAAAATGCTTAGATCTACAGTGTAGATGATACCAAGGAATCTTCAACTTGGTGTTGGCTGCAGAATAGCGAGAGGCTCAGCAACCTTAGCTAAACAACAAGAAATACCTTATCCACGTGTTTTATGTGTGTGTGTGTATATATATATATATATATATATATATATATATATATATATATATATATATATACAGTACTTTGCAAAAAAAATGGCAGTCATATTTTCGCAACGCAGCACACTCATAGAAGCAAATAATAATAAAAACTGTATGTCCAGAGGAAGATTGATATCTCCCCTATCTATTAACAGTGGTTTCAGTACAATATAATGTTGCCTTCTCCAGCAAGGCAAGCCTGGATGCGGCGAGGCATACTTCCCACAAATGTTTGTAGGTAATTGTGAGTCAGACTTTCCCAGTATTTTTCAGCTACCTTCTTCAATTGTTCAACGTCTCTGAGTCCACTCTTTTTTAAATGATTCTTGAGTAGTGCCCAAACGTTTTCAATTGGGTTTAGGTCGGGACTGTTGCTGGGCCACTTCAGCACTATCACATTCTTCTCTTGCAGCCATGCTTTGGTGGTATGAGCTGTATGCTTTGGGTCATTGTCATGTTGAAATGTGCGCCCATCGGGGTACATGACCTGCATAAATGGCAGAAGGTGTCCCTCTAGTATGTCGATGTGCCTTTCTTTCGTGAGAATTCCTGTGAAAACACACAGTGGGGTGGCACCTATTGCTGACACCCCTCCCAAAAGATGGAATTTCTGGGTATGTTTCGGTCGCTGGTACACAGGCGTTACAGAGTCTTTCGTCCAAATATTTATTTGAGCAGGATAAGACCAAACAGAACATTCATCTGAAAAAATCGCATTGTCCCATGACACATTTTTGTTTTCGTGGCACAAGTTCAATCGCATCTGTTTGTGAGTCTCTGTGAGCAATGGTGACGAAATTACCAGCTTTTTTGTGTAATTCATCCTGTGTAGCTCCCTGTTGACAGTAGCATTAGATACCTCTGGGCTTCCCAACTCGATCATGCGCTGCCGTATGTTTTCTACACTCTTCATTGACCCAGCCCGAACGATTTGGGCGAAACGCCGATGGTCCTTTGTGTGCAAAATTCTTGGACCCCCACTACCTTCTTTTCGCTCGATTCCATTACCTGCTTTTAATTTACTCACAACTTTGTAGTCAGTCCGCTCAGGAATGTTCAAGGTTTTAGAAATGTTGGAACATGTTTGATTTCCTTCATTTCAAAGCTGTGAAATTGACATACACTTTGACTTTGTATCCATTTTCTGCCACTAGTATTAGAAATTGTCGTCTGCTCTATTATCAGTTGACTTTACTCTCCGCTAATTTTTTTATACTTTTGGTAGTGTTTGCTCACTTAAGTGGAGTGCAAATTTGGGGCAGAACATGCATATTTAATTAGATTTCAGCATATTTAGCTGAGCAATATGACTGCCATTTTTTTTGCAAAATACTGTATATATATATATATATATATATATATATATATATATATATATATATATATATATATATATATATATATATATATATATATATATATATATATATATATATATATATATATATATATTATGTGTGTGTATATATATAATCTTAATCTGGGGTCTGTGTCGGGCCCGGTCCCAGCGTCTCACGTACATTAATGGATGTTGATGCGAACACACAACCTCTCACATCCAGGAGCAATGGTTGCCACGGAAGCTACCGTCCTGCTCTGATAGTAAGCTTCTAGCTTATGGCCTCTCCTGCACAAACGTGTCCATAGCAACATATTTACCCGGTGACCCTCTTTCCACAGAGTTTGCTATGGAAACGACCGAGTGCCCGGCTACAAAAACCGGATGAGAAGTAGTTTTGGACCCCTTAATACCCATCGGCGAGTGGACCATGCTCTGGCCAGTGCCAACCCAAACCCCAGACACGGGTTAAATTCCGTGTAGATGAAGCTCGTATTCCTTGGATTACAGATCATCTAGGAGAAGAAAAGCTAAGATTTTCAACCACCTGATGTCTTGCAGGTAGGCCGGGGACAGTCAAGGACTAAGGATGGTGACCTTACAGAAATCCCTGTTGAAATCAGATGCACAGGGCTACATGCTTAACGATGCCACGGATTGCCTCACCTGCTTTGCAGTAGTGGTCCAACAGTGGCCAAAACTCAAGAGTATTTAATATGGGCCTTCAAAGGTGTCTACCTTTGCACAAGATTAGTCTTGGCAGAGTGGTAGATAGAAGGATAATGATGCTTCTATCTTAAGGGTATACCAATAAGATATTTCGTAAGTCAAGAACAATGTTACATTGGCAGGGCAATTGTTAACTTTATATCGGTCCGCCGCCTTTGTAGTGGTATTGATGGTATTGTATGATGATGATGGTACTACATGTAAATTGTATGAGGCCAGCTGTGAAGGCTCCTGAGATAAAATGTAATTGAGAATTGTCAGAAGGCCTTTCTTGCTACCACTACGACCTCACACTTAATTTTTTTTTTTTAATGAATGTAGCTGCGTAAAGTGTCTAGGGTTATGATGTGTACTGTGGTGTGATAGTTATAAATATACCCATAGATATTTAACAAGACTAATTAGATTAACAAGTGTTAAAATACACTGAACTAACTCACGTGTGTAAAGTTTTTGATATAATTATATTACATTTATTTGTTCTGGATCAAGTTTTATTTTGACCAGAACTTGTTTTAAAAGAAGGATTTAAAATTTATAAAAATTATGCATGGAATGTTACATAATAAATGCAAAAGTGAACATATTTAAGTACTAGAATAGTTAGTTTTATTAAAATGTTCTGGTAGTCAGCTACTAGGGAGGATATTTATTGTCTGTGCTGTTGGGGTGGTCTCATCACACCTGTCTATATTGACTACATAGTGTCCAGAAAATGGTGGGAATTTTTATGGGGTATCTGCAACTAAATGGGTTTGGTGAATATCCAGCAGACCAGAGGCTCACTCATCTGGAATTTGTAGCTCTGGTGCTGAAATCAGGTGGTCCCACCTCTCCGTGCTGGCGGGCAATAATGGTGGTCTCTGTCACAAGGACTGCACAGATACACTTGTGTAAATCACCACCCGAGTAGATTAGTCCCTAGACCCTGACTTGGGCGGGGGGTCTAGAGCAAAATCCCTACTTGTTTGTAAGGCTAGATTATGATATGGCAGTATCAAATCACTCGAACATGAAACAATATTCAAAATATATAAAGAAATAATTTCAATCTTACCAGATTATGAATAATTAACACAGAAGTGCTAGCAAAACTCAGCTGAGCTGCTGGCTATAGGATGGCGTCCCTAAATTTAACTCACTGTCTTTCATATGGGAAAACACCACACTTTAAAATCTGTGTCTAACACTGAACAATTATTGAAGAATGACCCCAAATGCGCTCTGAGCGCTAATGATATGATTGTCTGTGGCCAATCACTGCCGAGGTTTATTTTTTAATTTCAAATTTCCTCACTAAAGTCATTTCAGTCAAGCTTCAGTCACGTATGGATGGTTATCTGTTAGTCTGTCCGTCTCTACTTGTGTTTCTACAAAATTGTGCTCGATTTTTGACCCAACCGTTCTCTCCCCTTCAAATTTTTGTTGTAAAAGTTATATTTAGACACAGCTACCACCAATGTCCCTTCACTTCTATGCCAAGTAAATTTGAACATCTGTGTCCAAGGTCGTGTTTTTTGTGTGCAAATAACGATATGTTAGATTCAATGCAGTCTGTGGCTGATGTAAACTACACTGTCTTTTGTCATTATTTTCAATATTATCTATCCGTCTGTAAAATTAAGACCATATTCGTTCACTGCTCAGAATAGGCCATCTGGCCAGCTAATTTTTATATTCCTAACATTAATATTAAGAAAAATTTACTTTTTAATTTTTGTAATTTTTTTCAGACATCTGCGTTCTTCCGCTCAAATTCAAATCAAGCGCTTGGTATCGCAAAACGTCCAATTCCGTACCTCGTGTCAATTTGGGGGACTTGAATTTTTTTACTTTCATCCCTTCCCCCCCCCCCCCCCCCCCAATTGCGTCTCTTTAGCCTTTCCAGTCATATTTTTTTCCTTTTTGATCCTCCGTTCCCCTCCGGTCTAGCAAGTCAAATTTATGGAGGGTGATGACCCGCGGTCTAGGCGATCATGTACATCAGCAGCCTACGCATTATGTTTTTATCCTTAAATGTTATCCTTGGAGGAATTTTACCGTTGTATCTCTGTCAATTTCACTACAGCCTTTTATGAAGAATTAAGCAATTATTAATTTCAGCTCGTCAAGCCCCCCACCCTGATTTGCTCAGTGGAATTCTTTTTATTATGGTATAGCTCTGTTCAGAGTGTATTGAGTAAATTGACTGAAACAAACATGCAGTACATTCAAAATGATTAAATCGAAGTTAAATTTGTATAATTACAAATAAAAAATGTAATAATCTTACTTACTTAGGCCTCACTACCATAGGCTAAAATTGATCTGTATCTGAGGGGATAAGGAACTTGGCAAAAACATTTTAAATACGTTTCTGACCCAATCGGCCCGGATGTGGTGACCGTTCGCTGGGATACCATAATTATCCAAACGGATGTTTTTCCCCACGTATTTCTCTTAAAACCCCATCCTGACGAAGCGAATACTTTACCACTTCTACGGTGGGTGGTCTCGTATTGTCAGGATGTAATTCCCGCAGCGTAGTTTACATGGGCCTGAATAAAGTCCTCGCGCTATCTGGCCAGCTGGTGGGATGTGTCGAGTGGCCAACGTCTTCTTTGATGCCGATGTCCCGGTTGATCTGGTCTATCCAATCACCTTAGCACAAACCCGTCCTAATTACTCGCGTTCAATTCACTTTCTCGGCCTCGGTGCTTTCGATCATGAACACGGTGTGGTACTTGGTATTGCCCTCGCAAAAACTTGAAGACATATCTTAGATACTAATCTCGAGATAAAACACCCAAGGGATGTTAGTTGTAATATAGAGTCCTTCGATAAGAGATTACCATGGCCCGGAGCACTCGAATCTTCTTGTGCATGGACTGCGAACAGCGAGGCCACAGTTTAGTAGACATTTCCGGGGCAGTACGAGTGCAGTGTAAGGATATGGAGAAGTTCGCACTGGTATATTGAGTTGAGGGGCACTCGATTGGCAACAGTCATCAGCAACATGCGCGAAGGCAAGACATAATTTCCATACGCAGTTAGTCTGTTCCTCATACACAACTCTTTAACCAATTACCAGGGGGCCGTGTTCCAGCAGTAATACTTTCGTAGTTACTCACTCAAGCCTTCATAGAGCCTAAGATATGGCGAGGTCCGACAATCGTGTCCCAGCGCTTTCTAACAGATGCTTATCGTTACCTTTGTATCAACTTTGTCATCACCCCGTTTAATACAGTACATGATCGTTTACCCTTTGCCTTATGTATTAGCCCAGTGCATCACATACTGACGAACAATTTAGTAATACTTGTCCTACTGGGTCGGGGTGTTGTGTGGTGGGGGACCGGGGGGCACAGAAAGCAAAGTTGTAAAAGTATCATGTCATTTACGAAGTGAAGAGGAGTGTGCAGGGCTGTTATAATCAGTGGTAAACAGAGGTTTGGCGAGTGGAAAATACTAGGCCTTGTGGGCCGACCGTCATTACCCCCGAAATTGGATAGAGTCCTATGGCTCCCAGGAGACCCGCTGGACAAACGGGGAGCGGGTTGGGGTCCTATTGTTTCAGCCAGATCTATGAAACAAAGGAATTTGGATCTCACCGATATAAACACAAGTGGGGAAAGTTGTGGGCCTTGTTCACTCAGGTCAGACTGAGAGATGGAAGGTAAAGCATTGGGTACCAGTGGTGAGAACTGTGCTGTTTGCTCGGTGGAATCGCGTCACTTGTGGAGGACCGTGGCGGTAGCACACACACTATAGTGTCAGTCGAGCAAGGCGTTGGCTGAAGTCTCGTGGCTGTTCTAGGGGTTGGTGGGAGAAAAGGAATTACAAAATCGACGCAGTTGGTAACATTAAAACCCCCTTTAAAACCGTTTTCCTCCGCTCAAATCCCACGGCATATCAAACCCGCGTTCCCCGAATACCACTGGTTCTTTGGTTCATTTTTCCATTAATAAGACCTTTGTTCACTTTTCCTTTTATATAATCTCCTGTGTCGGTGTATAAATTTTCATACTGCAACTTAAGTTACTTAGAACACAACACAGTTTCCCCAAGTTTTTATCTTAACACAGGCACGGTCCTCAGTAAATGTGTTGAGAAGTTGTTGGAACAGCATCAGTGATAATATCACGTGTGTGGAGTTCGTCGGGGTTGTTGGGGGGGGGTGTGGGTAGGGTGGGGGGGGGTGTTCTGGGTACTGTCTCAGTCTGACAGTATAATACGGGCGCCATTGTTCAGATTTCACGAGTTTCCAATAAAGGGATCACATGATGAGACCATCCAATGGGGGCATGAGCCCCGGTGTGGGTCCTGCTTTACATCCTCTACCAGCAGGCAATAATGATTCCAGCTATACATATGTACATCGTACGGACGATGTACCTAACTAGTGACCCAACTGGGGGGTTTACTATAGTCCGATAGTAATGTAATGAAGACCCTGGAGGGTGCTGCGGAACTTGGTGGGGACACAGTACCGAGCACCAGGGATTGTTGAGTGGTGTATCGCTCGTGTGACCGGGCTATGTCCACTTGCGGCACATTACGCTGCTGGCTCCAGTGAGTCCACCCCACTCTCATGTGTCATTAGGGAAGTTATGTAGTGTGTATTGGATGTACGTAATCTCCACCCCCTAGGGTGCGTTACAGTTGTGTGTGTTCCCTGGCGGTCCCGCTCGCATGTCTATCTCGGGGGGCGGGCTCTA
Organism: Oreohelix idahoensis; assembly: GCA_024509875.1. Lineage (NCBI taxonomy): Eukaryota > Metazoa > Mollusca > Gastropoda > Stylommatophora > Oreohelicidae > Oreohelix > Oreohelix idahoensis. Next base: position 758,534 of record JAMPIV010001149.1, read on the forward strand.
TTCCATTCCCACCCGTCGGGTTTGCCAACAATACCTCAGGACGTATGAGCCCTTACGTATGTGATGAAATGCTAGCCTTGAATAAATTACGCCTTGAGGGTCTCCCCAAAACAAAACCGCAAACCCAATGCCCCTCAGATACGATCCAACAATAAGGCCACAAACCTCATCGCGCCTTTTGTAAGTCAACTACCCTCACGTCCACCATAGTTAATCCGCAAACTCTGTCACTACCCCATTTTCCTGTTATCCTCCTATACGGGTTCCAGCACAACTCCTAGATCTCACATAAAGTAACCCAATACATCACACTTGGCTCCCCGGAATAATCCCCTGATATCGCACTCGACATGAACGTAACACAAAAACACCTGGTCAAGAATAAGACCCCCACTATATCTCTGATACATTCCTGTAGCTCCGACAGTCCACCCACGCCATGCCTACACTACGACTAAAGTCACTCACCAGAACTAGGTAAAGATATTTGGTGCTAGTGGGGGGGTTGCTTGTCGCAAGGTTAAACGTGCCCACGCCAGAAGAATCGTCTTTCTTGAGTACAGGTGACCTTTTGTAAGTAGCCACGCTTATTATTTTTCCCTGTGACTTTCCTCCCCTCGCGGGGTTACTTCGCCCTCGGGTGGTGCGTTGAGTACTAGGTATTGGGAATTAATAACTGGGCACGAAAATTTTGTTTGCGCATCATGCCCCGAAGCACGCTGGGTGTTTAGGCTCGACGTCGTGAGACTGTTAACACGCTTCGGTAACCGGACGGGGCTTAGCTGACGAGATGAACAAAAACATCTGTAATCAGTCCCCTACTGCCTGGCGGCCGTATCGATTGCGTCCGGCAGAAACATGTGATGATCACATAATCAGCTGTGGATGGGAGGGGACACGTCGTTCACGGGCTGAATGGTATAATAAAAAATTCCCAGGGGGGTCGGGGTCCTTTGGAATTTGTCCGAGGACATTGTTACAGCGGAATAACGAAAAGGTTCGACCAAAAAGGTGATTGGGATGATCAAAGGCGGAAGAGCCCACTGGGGTGGGTGAGTGATCGTACTCTGTAGCGGTGGGTTGTCTGCCTCTGGGCCCTTTTAACTAACAAGAATTCCGGATCCTGTGGTCATAGTGGCGAGTAGAGGCTGGAGGATCGCGTGTAGAAGACATTAAAAACTCCGTGGGGAAGCACACTTAGAAAGGAAATGGGTTGCCGAGCTTCGGGTGGCGTGCTGCGGTGATTTCTCTGCTCTGTTGGTGCTGACGACTGAGTGGTAGAGGGGGTCAAATGTGATAGTACTTATTAGTGCCGCGACATGTAACAGTTCTCGTCAGCACGCTCCCCCCGAGAATTTTTAGCACACAACAAAGTATCATCCATGAGGCGTTCCGCCTAAAGCCTATCCTATTGAAATCACCAGTCCTCGATGTTCCACTCAACATAGAATGTGAACCTCACCAATGCCCTGGTCGAGGCCCTTACGTCACCCAGCTCCTCAAACTATTTTTCACCTATGTGCTATTCAACCCAGACAATTATTTCCAACTACTTTTGTCACATAGATCCTATTTCTATGTACATTACGTACCCACCTCGAACTCTGGTGCTTTTTATGTAAGAGAATTCTGGTTTAGGTGCAATTCCTTTGAAAAGTTTGTAAACACAATTGAATTAACGTTCTCTCTAACAGGATAACTTACCAAAATACTAAACCCTTAAGTGATTCTTTTTGTTATCGCCCAACGGCTCTTAAAAACATCCCACTGCTTTCCCGACGTTCCGTCCTTATTATGACTCGGAGATTCATCACATAACGAATACAAGTCCCGGTAGTCTAACTATTGTAACTGGAGAAATAAAATCCCTCGAACAAAGATAATCGCCGACTAACCTCCTACGCGTACGGCGTGTATCTCTATCCACCCACCGGGTCAGCTTCATCTAGATCAGCAGGTTCGACGGCCCGCATATCCGTGCTCTCTACCTCCATCCCAGGACCACATTAACCAAGTTGATATTATGATCCCTAACTGTTCACGTAGATCCAGATTTTCTTCTCGAGACCCACACTCAGATATATCTTGCCCCTCCCCGCCCCTCGCTTTTCATCTTACCTTTGTTTTGGTGGTCGGTTTTAGTGATGGATGAGGTTTGTTTCCTCCCCCACCTCCCAGCCACTACCAGGTCCGGCATTCGCTCATTTAATGACTCTTTCATCTCTACTGACGCGCACTAATCCGAGGAGCCTCCCATTCGCCAAGATCTTCATTGCACGAAACCGCTTTTTGAACTGTCTGAGCATGGTCCATTTTCTTCCAAGTGGAGTGGGTTCAAGATAATACCCGCTCCGGCCTAACATCTTAGTCCCTTCTACCACTCTAACGTATAAATCTTGGTTAATCGGGGAAACTGAGCGCTGGCGAGGTCCAAAATATCCAAACGATAAAGAGTTCGCGTGGGGCCTGAGTATAAGGGTCTACATTGTCAGTGGTCCATCCGCTGTGATTAGCCAAGAAGTAGTGTGTCCCGAAGTTATAAAAGGTTTTGTAATCAGTACCGAAAGTACAGTTCATGATATCCGGAAACCCAGCGTGCACCGATTGTGTCCAATAAGAGGATTTCCGTTCCTCATTTACTACTTGAATTAATAGATAAAAAGTTCGATTTATTCCCCTTGGCTTTCTGTGTGCGGGCGCGGTTGAAACCATTTTGAACAAGAGGGGCGAGTAATTTGCCGCATGGTGCGACACATGATTAACATAACAATATATACATGTACATATGCAACCTACCTTTTGTTTGCAAACCGTTCCACTCCCCAGCCTTCCAAGGTTGCCTAAAAAAAAAACCAACCCAAGAACACGCTTGCCCGTAATGAGTTTCCTATTGCATCAACTGTCCCCCAATAGAGACCGCCGTCTGCGGGAGTGTGTGGCCACTACTACTTGACATAGCGTAGAGTAAACGAGGTCGGTGCCTAGGTGTATAGAAAAACCACACCCGCCAGTATAAGTAGAACTGTTCAGTACCAACATTCTGTGTACATCTGAACCGCAGATCAGGATGACCGCAATTCTTAACACAACACTGACACGGGATCCGAATCCCTAATATAACAAAAGATAGAGTGCAGAACATGGATATGGTTTCCCTTTCTGGATTACTGGGAAAGACATCTTAGAGAGTTTCCGTGCGAGATAACCAACCTAGTGGGACAACTTTTGTATCCATTACACCTAATCACCGCTATTAGGGGTGGAGGGTCTATCCCGGAGCGTGAAAAAGTTTTAATTAATATCTAGGGGGTGAGGGAACTGGGGGCCGCGACTTCGTGGATGACGAACGCAATGTAACTTGGGGTAGGCTGAACACAGGGCGTTAGCCCCGTAACCGATAGGGTTGGTTGCAACTAAGGACCAAAACTCAAAGGTTATGTCGACGATAGAAGTTTGTCAGTGGAGTCTAACTGAGATGTTTTGGCTCACGTTAATTATGTTACCTACTCTATCGTCCTTTAGCTTAGCCTCGGTCCATATCCACTCGAATACTTCAAAGTGAGTATCCCTGACTCCAATTCCGCGTTGTACTGCCTCTTCCCAAACATTAACAAAAAAACCACATATATTTACTCTAATCAAAAAAAAAGCCCCTCATTTCAGCTCCAAATAGCTGATTGGCAGTTAAAGCATAATCAGTTACATAAAATAAAGACCCTGACGCCCCACGGAGTATCACATCATATCCGTTTCAGAATAGTAACCGAAGTTACCTTATGGTTATATCCCTTTAGTATGGTAAACCAGGTCATACCCACAACAAAGTTTTTGTTGTAAGATGGTGGATGTGAACAAAAAATACACCCATAAAAAACACACAACCTAACCACCAAACACAACCCCCACCCCATACACACCCCAATCATGGGACTATGTTTTCCCCCAGGTTCTGCACGTATTGTCTCCAAATTCAAGTGAACCTTGCGAATGTAAAAATTGGAAAAACAAAAAAATCACAAAACAAAAAAAAAGACACCCCACCTTACCAAAGATTTGAAACCCCACCACCACATTAGTGCCAACCACAAGTTCCACCCCCATATATCCCCACCCCCCCCCACCAGTATCCTGACCCCCCCACACTGGCTGTCCCAACCCCCAAACAAAAAGAACACCAACAAGCCACCACCTCCCACAACCCCTACACACCCCCAACGTGGTGACCCCCACCCCACATTTTAACCAGTTGATCCCCCCCCCACCACCACCCCCACCCCGTTTTTTTTTTTAGTATTTTTTTTTTTTCTTCTCCCACCAACTTTTTCTACCAAACCCCCCAACCCCCCCCACTCCACCCCCCCCACCCCCACGAATATACGCCGGATAATTAGACCACCAAAATTATTCCCAAAAAACCTCAACCTTTAACAGAATACAACCCCCCAACCCCCCCCATGCTCCACTCCCCCCATCGAGGAACCCCCCCCCAGTATAAAAATCCCCCCTGGTCCCCCCCCCCCCCCCATACATCTCCCCCCACAGGTACCCCCACACCCCCCCCCCCCCCCTCCCCCCCCCCATCCACACCCCCACCCCCCCCCCCCCCCCCCCCCCCCCCCCCCCCCCCCACCCCCCCCCCCCCCCCACACCACCCCCCCCCGCCCCCCCCCCCCCCCCCCCCTATTCCTACCCACCTATCTGTTCCCCCCCCCCCCTGTAGCCCCCCCCCCTGGCGCATCCGCCTCCCCCCCCCCCATGTTACCCCCCCCCCCCCCCACGCCCCCCCCCCCGCCCCTACCACCCCACCCCCCACCGCCCCCCACCCCACCAAACCAACACCCCACCCCCCTCCCCCCCCCCCTCCCACACCCCCCACACCCCCCCCCCCCCCCCCCCCCCCATACCCCCCCCCCCCCCCCAAAAGAGGGTACAACTAAAAAGAAGGAGGCTCAGTATTTATTTAATGAAAAGTGTCAGAAACATTTCACTACTCATGACCTACCCCAGCTTTCATTCAACCCCCCACCCCCCCCCCCCCCCCCCCCTACCATCCATGCCCCCCCCCACCGCTTACACCCCCCCCCCCCCCCCCCCTGGGGGGTTACTACCCCCCCCCCCCCCCCCCCCATCCCCCATTTCTACCCCATGTGGTCAAACCACCGCTGTTGTCGACCCCCCCCCCCCCCCCCCAGGCCGCGCCACCCACCCCCCCACCCCCCCCACAAACACCAAGAACACTGGCCCCGCACGGCCCAATACCCAATTAAGAATGATCCCCATATCGCCAGCAGGACAGCCATTCTTCCATACCCAATCCATACAAACCGATCAATCTCCGACCCCTATCCCAACCACATTCCCATAGGGATTTCCGAGTGGACCCGTCAAACCGATAAGCCAAAAAAGTGAATTTACGTCTATACGTAACACAAATCTAATTAGAATCAGTTTGTTGTCCTGCGTCCCTTGCAGTTGGTTGGTGTAACATGGATTGGGGCCAAGTTACCGCCGTAAGACCTGACCTCCTCATCCTTATTCCTGGTTGTGTGATGCGGCACAAAGACTATGGACCTACCCCAAGGTAAGGCTGAAAAATACCCGTCACAACGCACAAACCGCATTCCCTAGGCGAGCGACGCCACCGAACTTAAGAATTAGACCCTGGCATAACTAGCTATGGTCCCCCACACCCCATAGCCCCATCCCCCCCCAACCTCGCCCACCATGGTTCGACCGCGCAAAAAAGTGCTCTCGGGGGGCATCCAACCTGTCCCTATTGTTAGCTGCGATCCACCAAGAAAATATAACAATATTGTACCAAACAAAACCACACTCCAGAGACCCGGCGGACGTGAAATCCAGGCTATTTAAACTAAAATAAAGCCTCCCCTCCTCCAGGTCAAAAGGTTCTCCTGTTGCCCGTTTCAATGGTGGGGAGTTTTTTTTCTGTCGGTGTGTGGCAGTGGGTAAGGGTCCTGGGGGGTTGCCCTTCCAAAAGTATCTGGACCTCCAAACAATAAGTTTCCAGCCTGAAAAAAAATGGGAAATGCTGTGAATTCAATGGACCATCATTGGCAAAACGCTTTATGTTTCGACTTTGGCAATCGATTTCACATGAGTTAACAAGACTTGCAAAAAATTTCATAGTTATAATGCAAGTCGTGGCCCCCGCGTGTGTTTGTTGTACTGGATGCAAATGGCAGGCCACGCCAATCGGGGATTTTTCAAACATGCGTATTAATTGAGAGGGAAATGTCAAACATATTTCCGACGATATGGTGAAAAAGTTAGTGTGCAAGGGAACAGAGTGTCACCTCTCCCATATATGGGTAAGTAAAAGACCTGGCCCCGATAGGGTGGCCCAGTCCCCAGCAAACTCACCAACGACATCGGTAAACACAATGGGGGACGGCAATATAAGAGAGGTACATGATATGTAACGAACTAATTACACTGTGATCTACACCCGTTAATGTCCTTACGTAGGAAGTCGTACATGTGAAACGTAATAAAGACATTAAAAGTCCATACCATAATTGACTCCTAGAACCTATATACCTCAAAACACACTGTCACACGGCGGCAGTTTCACGGGGGGTGCAAAACCCGGTCTCCTAATTTTAACCACCTTATGCAACATGTCTCGACCCGTATTTGTTGGCCTTAAACGATCGCTTAGCAACAACTACGCTTGGTGCCGGACTTATTGTATAAACAGTCGCGGGCCAAGGTTTGTGATACACGATAATGTTACCAACATGACTGCCGTTCCAATATTGCATCACCTGTCTACTATCGGTGTCAGCATGGATTGGCAGGAGAACAGACAAGACAATTATAATACTGTGAAAGAGGAGAGAAAGAAATTGAGAAATGACAAAATAATCTGCCTGACAAGTCATGAAAAAAAGATGGTTGCTGACGACATGAGGGGGGGTTCCCGAAATGTCGCCTCAATAAAACATTAAACAACAAATTGCAGACATAAAACAGTGCCTAAATAAAGAGGAGAAAACTAGCAAGAGGGTCGCCAAAATCCATCCTTTAGTACAATAAACTGAAACATGTGCATACGTAAATAGCTGAACAGCAAACGACACTAAATAAAAAATAAAGGTCCGACTATCACTACATTGCTCCGATGGAGATCTCGCCCGTCGTATCTCCGAGGTCCGGACGCCTGCTCCCGCAACTGAATGGTTAGCAACCAATGCTATAGCTGTGGTGTCCCTCGCCCGGCATTTTGGGAACAAGGTGACGAGAGGGGAAAGGTGCAAGGACTATTGGACCAAAGGGTACACCAAAAAACGAAAACCACCTGGCAGTGGAAAAACCGCCTGTATCAAGTACCTAATATCTATTGTTTGGCTTAGCATCCAAGAAAAGGGCACAATCGAGGGACCAGTGACCATGTGGGAATGATTACTCAAACAGGATATTACAATTGGCTTTCCCGCGACTCGTGACCGAAGGTACCCAAAGGAGGTGGTTGCTAATACTTATGGTGAGAAGACGCCAAGACCAAGTAAGCGATGTAATCTGTGAAGCCTCGGAACGACCAGTCCCTGAAATTTTATTTCGTGTTTGCTATTACAATAAAGGAAAAGAGCATGGTTGCATTTTACAATATGTATTTAACCCCGATCGAACAATTATCCTGGTACCACATTGAATTATTTGACGGAGACCATACACCAGCCACTCGGAAAGAAGTGAGGATAGCCATGTGTAACAGATATATTAGGATGAGAGATTGCAGTGACTGATAGAATATAATACAGATCTCCAGCCTATTTCAACAGGGCAAGATGATAGGAACCCATTGATTTTACTCCATAAATTGATGTCCACGTACTTCCACATCGAGACCTAGTTTTTTTGCAACAAGGTGAAATGCTGTTATCACAAAATTGATCGACGATGTACATGACCTGGGCTGCCAGGTGGCCCGATCGACCGACGACAGGACCAATAAGCTGGTATAAATATGGGGTAGTATGTTTCCCCAGGGAAAGTGAGAAACCAAGCCCCTATGTAATTTCAAAAGTAGCCGACTGGGGAAGTTTATGTGCAGTTCATCGACGAGACATGTTTTGATGATGATACCATCAACACAGGAGGGAGGTGTCCGAAACAACATAATTCCCCCACCAATTATCTCTTCCTTCCACAACCACACTGCTTCTCTCCACCAGGGGAGCTTCCATTCCTTTTCCCTAGTCTGCGGTAACCCAACACATGCTTTGCAGTCACTAAATACCTACCCCGCACCCGAAACAGGGACTGAATAACCAGTGTCAAAAGCAATGAAGACTGAAGAAATCAGAGGCCCGAACCACCGTCCTCTACCTCCACGCCCCACGCAGAAGCAGACCGATACCAGTGAGCAGGCAATGGCTCCCACCCCAACCCCCCCCTCCCCCCCCCAACGCCACCCGGCCCCCCCGTTGGTCTCCTCATTCGCCTCCCTCCTCCCTTTCTCCCGTACCTACGCCCCCACTCAACCGTCACTTCGCCCCGGTTTGGGTGGTGGCGCTCCATATGGTCCCCACGTAGAAACTCGTCAAATCCCCATCCTCCCAGCACCCCCCCACACCCCCTAAGCCCTCCCCCCCACTCGTTATCCTCCACATCACACCGTTGCCCCCCCGCCCCCAGATCCCCAACATCCCGTACCCACTGGGCCTGTCTATCATACGCGCACGTCACTAAGGTCCTCTGAGACAACATGTAAAATTGTCCATTCATAGAGATGAAACAAATGATTCACTTACATACAAACAGGATTGCAACGCAGAAGAGCACACGCATCAACAGTTTACCCAAAGTACGACATACTCCTGATACACTTATTTGCGCAACTCTCTCCCCGGCCGTCCTCCCATCACCTCATTTGATCCGCCCATCATTCATAACATCCACCCGGCTTGCTAAATCCCCCACCTTTGGAGCCCCCCCCTGAGCAACATTCCGACCTAATCCCATCCTCATTCACCCTGCCTGCCGCCTACGCCGGTCCGTCTGCCCATTTCCCTCGCTCAATCCTTCACCATCACTCCTACTCATGCCCCCCCTCCCTTGTCCCCCTCATCAGGCCCGTCCCCGCCTCCATTCACCATGCCGAAATCCCACACCTAGGCGCATATACTTGCTCTAAATACGCGTGATCTCCACCAACTACCCCTCGCATCTTATTCCACATTAATCAAACACCACACTAAATGCCCGCCCAGCAAGCAGTAATCAGGTAAACACATGTGGATCCACATGATGACCGGATGCACACAAAAAAAGCCGAGAACAAAAGCTCGTCCGGGTCCAACCAAGAGAAGGTAAGCACAATCTGGTAGTTTGGGTGGACTTGAGTGAAACAACAAATACAATTGTCCCGAAAGAGTTACTGAGAAGTCGAAGCTTCAAGGAGAATAAGTGTGTGGGTGGATATGTGACAAATGTATCAACCACTACCTTACGAGAAAAAGAACTGCCTATATAACACAACAGGGGCAGAACAAATAAGGACGGAGCATGGAGTAGCCGTCCCAAGGGGGATGTCCGTGTTCTCCCGACGTACCTTCCTTGTCGAACATAAATGACACTGTTAGAGAAATAACTTGCCAAGAGGAATCGGCATCATACCGCGGTGGGGGTGGGACCTTAGGCAGGTCCGCACCAAGCCGATGTATTAAACTCGAAAAGACTACACTGCACCTGACTTCAGAGGCATTCTGATGCATCAAGACCGTGTAAACAACAAATGTGTTTGATTGGTTGCCTAAGCATGGGCTATTAAGAAAAATGAAGGGAAACAAACATACACAATAACTTATAGCCACCACTTTCAAATAAACAATAAAAGCTCCAAATTATGTGTTCTAACCGGGGAAAAAGAACGTACATGCTGATATAAAAACCTAAAACGAACCTAGGTCATTACCAATTTGATTGTCCCGATTGACTTGGGAAAAACCCATATGTGAAATGAAACAGAACAAAGAGCAGATTTGGCGTGGATAAGAATCGCAATCACGGAACAAAAATCTTTGCATGTGCATTTGGGCTTGTCATGAGCGGGGACTAAAGAGTTACTAGCGCGACGCTTTTGAGCAACGTGGGGGCGAGTGAGGAACCAAGGACCTGAGAATATGTACACTGCAAATATGGATCAAGCGGGAGCGAGCTCCGTAAAACTTGTGATAAAATAAACAGGCGACCCGAAAACCCGGCAGCGCAAAGAGGAATCATACCTAGAGTGTTGTGGGGTGGAAGAAGGACTAGGGGTGGGGGGGATGTGCAATGAAAGTCAATACCCATTGGTAAAGTTGGAAAAGTAATTCATAGAAATCCAGATCCAATGGAGGATAGAAGATATAGCAGAGCCCATCAACAAGCCGAGAAATTTAGGAGGCTAACAGACCACACAATGTGCCAGAGAATAAATGGATTTTGAAGGGGAAGACTGAAGCAAAGCAACTGTAAAAAACAGTCAAAACAAAGAACAGAGCATACGCCAGCAATGCAATAGCAACAGCTACATCCATCTACAATGCACGCAAGCTACCAGGGAACACTACCCAAGAGACACATGGATCCATACATACACAGATGGATCAGCAATAAATTCAACAGAAGATGGGGTTGGAGGAGTCTTTCTGAGCTTAAGCAATGACACACAAAAAAGCTGTCAGTCGCAACAGGAAAATTCTCTAGTAACTTCAGAGCAGAGGCAGAAGCCTTAAAAACTGCAGCAGTTGTCCTAATGACAGAAGGAATCTCAGAGAGACAAGTAGCTATCTTCTCAGATGCGCTGTCAGTGATTGCAACGCTGAAGAATCGAAATAATGCCGATCTGGATGACCTAAGAGTTACACTTCACAAACTGTGTCAGTAATTCAAAAGCGTTGTGATACAGTGGATCCTTTTCTCACGACAACTCCCTGGAGATGAAGAGGCTGACAGATTGGCAAAGGAATAGGGAAAGCTACCTCAACTTGACACAAGCATAATTCATGAAGATGACAACAGTTTTATCAAGCGCAGATACAGGTGCAAGTGGGAAATAGAACATCCAGGCCACAATAAAAATTATGCGTATTACCAGCTCAGCAGAAGTGAACAAGTGGTAATTGTGACGGACAACTCAGCTGTCCCTGAAAGTGTTGCTCATTAACAATGCACAATAGAAACGTGGGCTCATTAGCAATGCAGCATTTCCACGTGGATTGTCAACACGTTGGATCATTAATATGTAGACTGCTATCTTTCGTGCATTTTAGAGATCGCATGGCCTTTAATGGGAGGTTCAATCACGCCCACTCCTGTTTCTAGAGCGATTATAAGCAAGCATTGCGCTACACCTTTTCGTTCGTGCCTGCCTTAAAGGCGTTGCCAGGATCAAACGTACTAGCGGCATGAGATCTAAGGGATCTCAGAACGGACGATGAAGTTTCCTGCTGCTAGATAACACGGCAGCGTGAACCAGAGTGGACGAAGCAAGCTTCTTGCAGACATTTCACATCTCTGTGTCAATCAGAGAACGCTCGAAAGCCTGAGACGAACGGGGGAAACGCCGGGCGGCTGAATCTCGATTTTCTCCGGAGATCATAAAAAGTGTGAAAATCTCACACGACCCCTTTAAGTTCCATTCCAGTTAGATATATACAGACCTTTGAGAAATGCAATTTTATCACTCGTTTGCCAGACATTGACAGAAGCACTAGCATAGTGAAATCTTGTTTGATTCCCTCTGGATTTTCAACTTATTGCAGTGAATTCTATTCTGTGCTAAACGGTATAATATATTTGTTTTAAAGTGATCAGTGGGCTAGTTCATTCATCTTATTTCACTGGATTTTGTGATTAATTTAAAGCTATTAAGTTAAACTTATCTCAAATAGTTCCAGTTGAAAATTTAATGATATATCTATTATATTATTTCGCACTAAGTGGCGATGCTATTTACGGCGCCAACTCAGATTGGGCGAAGAGAGGCTCACACAACAAGCAGAGGAGGGGAGAAAACGTCGAAAGGTGCACCAGGAAAATAAGCAGCTGAGGGCTGTCACCTCAGGGGCGCATTCCCATAGTCAGTTATGACTGAAGGGGCTATTATTATTATTATTATTTCCAAAGATGATAGATACTTAAATGCTTAAAGTAACATTTAAAGACGCGAAGGATTTTATAACTAAATTTAATTGAGTTAAGTTCTATATATATATATGGGGGCCGCGCTAGCGTAGTGGTTACAACACCGCTCTGGCGACCGGGTGATACAGGATCAAACCCGGGCGACGGCATTTGAGGATTTTTCGTTGACCGGGATTTGGACTGGATTAACTCGAGACCTGGCGAGGACATTTGAAGGAGTGTCGTCGACCAGGGACTGGCGGCTCCTGAGCCGACCCAGCTCTAATGGGTACCTCCGAAATCGGAGAGTATTTGCCTGAATGGCGAGGGAAACCTGTCTCTGTACAAGAAACAAAGGGATACTCACGTAAAATCAATGTCAGGTTAAAATATTAATAATAACCTGAGATTTCGCCTCGAGTATTAGCGGGCGTACGAAAAAAAAAAAAATAAATAAATAAATAAATATATATATATATATATATATATATATATATATATATATATATATATATATATATATATATATATATATGTGTGTGTGTGTGTGTGTGTGTGTGTGTGTGTGTGTGTTAACTATTAAACTCGCGGGGAGTTCTTCTTGAATTTATATGATTAAAGACGCGAGTGTATAAATAGTTAACTAAATTTATCGCGCTTTAGAATGTTATTTGATTTTTCGGTATGATTACATGTTTTATCTTTCATATAGGGTGTATCACAACCTTTCCAATCCCAGCAAGAAAAACCTGGTATAGAGTCTCCCAGACTCAGTTCTTAAACCCCTCCAGAACTTGTTGAGACTGTTTAAATTTTAATCTTTGAGGCGATCCTATGTTGGAGATTCCGCTATCTAAATTATAAGACAGAAAGCACACCCAAAGACAAATTTAACACATCATCAAGCAAATTAAGTTGTAACTGGAAGAAGAACAATTGCCAGAGCTTTTTATTAGTTTACTGCTACTGAGAGGGAGTACATATTTACCTAGACTGTGACTGTGCCTAGTTTTTCCTCGCTGAATTTAAACCATACCGCACTGGTCAGTTGTTGTCATCTCGTTTAAGAAGTTTCACCACCAGCGGCGAAATCTAAGCAAACCACACCCCATTCTCACCTGTATCTAACTGTGACAGTGTCATCCCATAGACTCTTCTTACAGAATAAAACACAAGAACACTTAAGCTTCAAGTCCGGCTATAAGTGAGAATATTTGCTACCAGCCAACCTCGCTACATCTGGGGCTGGACATCGAAGTAACAGACACTTTCACATATCAAGTGTTAATTGATGGTTTTTGTATAATTCTATGGAGTGCCTGATTGCAAGATCGGTAAGTCTGTGTGAGAGTTTGTGTGTTGGCCAGCACGAGTGCGCATGACTGAGTGAGTTTTTATGTGCAACTATTTTAATTGCTGTACCTGGTAGACACTTTGTTATTTTATTCCTCGTATTGTTCACTTTATAAGTGGGATTTCTTAACTCCGTTATTTCCCCTTCCTAAACTGATTAGTAGAAGGAAAACCAGTTAAGGATAATAGGACTAGTTTCCTAATCCCTCTTTTCAGGATAGATTAATCCACTGTTGGGTTAACTTATTTATTTCCGTTAACTACCTGTCATTTGGACTGGGTTCATTTTCATTTGTCTGTACAAGAGGGAAGGGCATATGGGATATCAATCTTCATTCTCCTACCCCCCCCCCCCCCCCAATCTTGTCATTTGTATTTTATTTCTGTAAACTATGATTTTTGCCTGTCAAATGATTAATGTTGTGATTTGATTCTTAGTGATAAATAAACGTATAAATCGTCTAGTATTGTGTTGGAAGGCCCAAGCCCACAATTACCCCATATCTGTTATATTCGTAGTTTGTATTCACGTGCGTCTGTGTGTTTGAAGCACCAAATCGGTGCGAGCGCAGGGGTGTGTCTGGAAACTGGCAAATAATTGTTTGACCAGGAGAGTTTGAGGAGAAGATTGAGAGGAACGATTGTCGTAAAAGAGTCTGTCCTTACTCTCCCCAGCACTCTGTGAATCAACTATTTACTTTCTAACCCTTATCTATCACAGAGCCTTCACCATCACTCTACACTCTAAACGGGACCACTAGTTCATAGAATTCTCTCAAATAAATTTACGACAGTAATCTTCAGACTTCGTACAGGTCACAACAGATTGGGATACTGTCGTAAGTTTTATAGATAGGCCTTATTGTTATGGTCCCAATCGAGCAGAGGTGAGATGGTGAAATCTATGTGAGAGAAAGGTGTGAGAAATAGTCCTGTTTACGAGGATTACAGAGTGTAGGAAAAATTACAGTCTTGGATTGAGTAATTGCTCAATCCAACCTATCTAGTACGACACACTTAAATGGAGACGTATTTTTCCCACTAGATACTGATTCTAATACACTATCATCTCGTACGCACACACAAATAATTTTGTGACATCAATACGTACATACGTAGAAATGAACAGGTAACTATGGGCACATATAATGGGGGCAGGGGAGGTTTTGACCAAAACTAATAGAGTAAGGTTGATTAAGTTTATTTTAACTTAAGAAAAATATAGATCACAACATAAAATTCATCGTTATCATTACATCAGTGAATAATAGTTACATAAGAGAAAAAGACAAAATATACTCTCATCGACCCTCCCTCTGGAATATGGAAAACCTAGGAATGATCAAACCCTGGGTTTATTTACCCAAAAGATCAAAACTAGTGATTAACAAGGGGGGGGGGGGGAAGTGGGTTAGTCCGGATGGGTACAAGGTATGTCTGTAATTTAACTATCCCTTTGGGCCTTCAGACTTAGTGAGAGATAGATAACAGAGAAGGTGTTATATTAGTATTAACTGTAGAAATAAATTCTTTCGTTCAGTTTCCACGCTCTACATTCATACAGTGAGCGCTCACAACAGTCAAACTTACCCTCTGCCGACACTGCATACGTCCAAAGAATTTATCAAACACAAATGTATTAAAGACTATTATATGTCCTGTGAATTTTGTCCCGTTCAGCCCTAGAAATCTCCGAATAGGCACTGCTATTTTCTCTCGGAGTTTTCGCTGGATGGGTGCGTTGATTTATAATTTTTCTGGCGGGTCTTCTTCGTCGGATTTGCAGGTACAGTATTTAATTGGGAATAAGTTTGTTTTCCAGGATTCTGTCGTAATGACTGGGAAATATCTCAAACAGCAGAATGTTACTCCCAGGCTGTTCTTGGAAAGAAATAGCCGTAAAGGTTCTCTGTAGAAGTTGGTGGTAGGAATAATGTTTACTGTCATCTGGGTTTAATTAAATAAATGTCGTGCTGTCAGTTCTGCCTCATCAGGCCAGGGAACTTTATATGATTTAATATAATATATCTGGCACTGTCCCGTTCCAGTTAAATTTTTAACACAAATGAACAATTGACCGTTCTGGTTATTTAACCGCTTTCATGGGGTTTGACGATGGACTTAAAAGGGTCTCTTAACATCAGATTTGTTACTGTCAATGTTCATTTTATGTTGTTAGGAACATATAAATGGGGATGCCATAAGCCATCTGAACATGACTCTCTTTATATTAAAAAAAACCGTTGGATCGAACAAGGTATGACCACCTGTATAAAAAAGAATATATAAAATAGGTAATTCTACTATAATTATTCTAACACACGCTTTATTCGGTAAGACCTGTAAAATCACTCTTGTATTTAATTATTTATATTAAAGAAATTATACGAGTGACTAGCCAATGTATCGATTTAATTACCACTAGCTATGAACAGTTAATTACTCAAAATTGACACAAGATGAAATAGAAATAAAAGTTTAATAACCAATTTCGCTCGCCTAGCGTTTAAGATTATGTTGCACATCTATTGTCTCGGGAAATAACGGATAGTTATATTATTTAATTTACATCTGGAAAACTTTGTGATGGGTTTATTTAGTAGGTTTAAATTAACACATAAATCCAGTGAAATAAATGAAGAAACTAAACGACTAAATCACTCAAGACTAATATATTACCGTAGCACCAGAATGAATTCACTCCAATATATAAGAACTCCAAAGGAAATCTTGTAAGATTCTAGTATAAGCTAGTTACTTCTTCAACTATCTGGGCACGAATGATAACTGCATTTTTCAGCGATATCAATATATAGTTAATAGATGGAAGGTAATAGAGACATGCAAAGTTTAACGCCTTATTTGATTCAGGGAACTCCCTTCGTTTCGTGCCGCTGGTCTCAGCTCTAGATTTCCCCGTTTTTGTTCGGCCGCCAGCGATTCTAGCTCTCTTGACCGGTTCGATTAAACATGTGAACCGTAGGTGAGAAAAACTCTGCTTCGTTCTTCTAGGACTACACGTCTTTGATGGTAGCCGCTTTTGTCGTTTTCCTCTGGCAACGCCCTTCTAGACGGGATGACATAAAAAGGTAGGGAAATGCTTGATTTTCATGGCTCGAGAGATAGGTAGTAGGCGTGGCTAACTAAACCTAAGACAAAACGAAACTCCTGGATCCTCGCATGATAACTGTTTATATATTAATTAGACCGCGTGGGGGAAAATCCACGTTAGATAGTGCATACTAATTAGCACGCGTGGTAGAATTCCACGTGGGAAACACGTTGCGATTTAACTACACACAAATTCAGGGGCATCGATGCTATTCAAGGGTACTCCCATCACCAGTACCATTCCTTGAAAAGCTCTACGGAGATGTCATCAGTCTCAAACTGACGACTGTTTTCTTTGAACAAATTCAAGTTGACGTCTGAGGGAGAATGAAGAAGAAGAAGAAGATAATATCTTAATCTGGGGGTTTCAGAATAAGGACTGTCTTATAATGCTATCAGTTGAATTCCTCTGTGCATGTATATTCCTAAACCAGCGTCCATTCCCCACTTCCGGTTTCAGTTGTATTTATTTGGTTCAATCAGTTACCTTCACGCTGAAGGGGGTTGGAGTGGTTGAATAGTATGGCACCCTCCTTTAATTCTAAAGGTTTCCAGGTTTGCTCCCAGCATGTGGCAGAACGGGGCGGTCCCTATCGATCTTTGTTTCACTCCGGCAGTATCGGTACATTTGTGGTACTGATTTTATTGTGTGCTTTCATTTGTCGCACTCTGTCTTTCTTTTTTCTGCTATGTGTAGCAGATATTATATATTTTCCTTCTTACACTCTTCTCAGGGATAAGTAGACATGTCTGGTTGTTATCCATTTCTCCCTGCGTTGCAAGGAGTGGAAACTACCTAACCATGTTGGCTATCCTGGGCGCAGCTGATATCAGTATTACAGATTAACACGTCAATCGCCTCAGCGAAGTGCTTAATCACTGATAAGACACGGGTACGCTCATCACCAAAGCTTGGAATACGGGGAGACAACTGATGGACAGACACAGATGACGATGATGATGATGATGATGATATAATCCCTTTAGCTGTGAGCAGGTAGCTCTTGACAGCCCATTGCCTCTCTGACAAAGGTGCAAGTCTTCCTCAGTTGTTGTGATGATGTTAGAGTGTATTGTGGATGGTTGGGTGCGATGGGAGTAGCTGGTGTCGCAGGTCAGTTAGTCTTGGGCACTGTAACATCAGGTGTTCAACTGATTCCTCATGGTGGTGGCAGTGCCGACAGGTTGGTTCACGTAGTGGGTCTATTCTAGAAAACTGGAAAATTAGACTCTGATCTCTTCTTTTCAGTTGTTTAACTTGATCTTGAGGGTTTGGTTTAGCTTGCTGTTTGAAGAATGGACGCCCTGTCTGGGAGGTAGCCCACTGGTTTAGCCATTCTTGCCTATAATTGTTTCTCATGATCTGTTGGCAGATTTGCAGTGTGGTACTTGATGGGAACTGGTGCAGTGCTGCTCCTCTTTTGGATAGTTTATCGGCTTTTTCATTTCCTGGGACTCCGACATGCCCAGGGATCCATTGGAGCGTAACTTCGACGCAATAGGAAGTGAACAGTTGGTCAATTAATCTACAGATGTTATTAATATTAGGAGACATTTTGCTTTCTAGGGCTTGGAGTGCTGATTTTGAGTCTGAGAATATAACGATATCCTCAGGTGGAGTGATGGCACTTTCAAAGTCTGAGATTATCCGGCGCAGTGCTTTTTCTAGTGCTGTTATTTCTGCATCATAGCTGGAACAAATTTCTCCGCAAGGGCCAAAGATGGTCTTCTGGGTGCAGGTTGTGGTATTTTATCACTGCGTCATATCCAGCATTGGTGGTAGCTTTAAATGCAGATCCATCTGTGTAGACATGGATGATGTCTTGTGGATATGAGTCTATAGTTTCTAATGCGATGGTTTTCAGTAGTGGTACTAGAGTGTTCTTGTCTGCTGAGGAGTCAGAGAGTTCAGGTCTTACTAAGTAGTTGCCTGCCAATAAGGTGGTTCATTATTGATAGTTACCATTGGCTTTCTAACTGCTGGTAGGTGGTGTTTGATGCTAGCTTCTTTTGCATTTTAAAAAAAAAATGTCTTTTGTATTCTGTGTTTTTGGTGCCACTGCTCTATCATTTTCCTATTCTCCTCCTTTGTGTCCATTCTCAGATACCTTTCGTATGTTTCTACAGTTGAGCGTTCTCTTCTTAGGTTTAAGGGTTCAATATTGGTGTTGATTTCGCATGCATCTGTCGGCGTTGTCTTCATGGCACCACTTATAAACCGTAGAGCGTGATTTTGGACTTTGTCTAGCTTTTGTAGGAGGCTTTTGCTTGCAATAGTTTGGAGGGGAGCGAGTAGTCAATTACTGAGCGCACATATCCTGTATAGAGTTGGCGTAATGAGTGCTGGTCTGCTCCCCAACCACAGGAGGAAAGGTGCTTGATGAGCCTAAGTCTTGTGGATGCTTTCTCAATCAGCTTGTCTATGTGAGGTCTCATGGTAAGTCTACGGTCGAGCTCGACTCCAAGATATCTCGGGCATTCTTCGTATTCTAGTTTCTCTCTATTCATCCAGACCTCAATGTTGTTCTCATTAACTCTTGTTTAGACTGAACAGGCCGTACACAGTTTTCTCTACATTGATTTCAAGTTTCCAGAACTGGCAGTATGCAGAGATGGTTTTCAGGTTTTTGTTTATATTTTTGGTGATGGTTTGGAGGTATTTTCCTTTTGTCCAGATGACTAGGTCATCAGCAAATAGTGCTTTTTGGCAGGTAATGACACCCGGGAGGTCATTTATAAATATAAGAAACAGTGTACAACTTAGTGCTGATCCCTGGGGCAGTCCTTCCTCCAAGGTCCTTTGTTTTGATGTTGTTCCACTTAATGTTGTTCGGATTGTTATGTTGTGGAGGAAACCTTTTAGCCAGTTGTACATTCGCGCCTGATTTCTCGCTGCGTTGCGACCTAACCATGTTGGCTATCGTGGGCGCAGCTGATATCAGTATACAGATTAACACGTAAATCACCTCAGCGCTGTGCTTAATAATGATAAGACACGGGAACGCTCATCACCAAAGCTTGGAATACGGGGAGACAACCGATGGACAGACATAGATAAGAGATAACTTCCTGATAAAAGTAATGGTTGTTACATTGGGAACACGTTGTTATATGAGTTTACCGACATGTTCGTAAGTTGGTACACAGGGCAAGCGGATGTGTACAGCCCATTTTCAGAAAAGTAATGTTTGAAATTTTGCATTAGCTGAGTCATGCAACATATTCAATTCAGATTGGCTGATCCCGAGAGGCGTGCATAACAAACGCGTGGGAAGGCAGTGAATATAATCTGATCATTTTCTCAAGCTATTTCACTTGCGAAATCGCTCGCCAAGATACCAGACCTTGTTACAGTGAAGAATTAGAATTCAGAATTCCTTCTTAACATGCCGGGCACCTTTTATTGGAGTATTTATCAGAACTTACAATGTAGTCCAGGAAATCTCTAGCATTTTAAATAAGGAAACCGGGACTGAGGAAACTGAAGGATTACACACGAAGTCAGAGAAGGATCTTATTAAATTAACGACACCCCAGACGCGTGTAAGAGGGCGATTCAAGTCTCTTTTATTCATCTGAGCAAAATGTCTGTGAGCCAGGATTGGCGTAAGTTGTAATTTACATTTCATATTTTATTACTAACATTTGAACTAACATATATATATATATATATATATATATATATATATATATATATATATATATATATATATATGTATATATATATATATATATATATATATATATATATATATATATATATATATATATATACACTGAAGCACATTAAAAACGCACCACCTGTATAATCCAGGCACAGATTGTGAAATGTAAATATAAGTGTTTACAAGTTTACATATTTGGAATCTTTATTCATTTTCCTATGAATCCATGCTGGTCATTAATTTGTACATTTGATTGTTATGAAATTATTGCATTCTGTGCAGGCAAGGGAGAAAACCAAAAATGCAACCAATGAAAAAATTCATTCACACTAACCTCAGTATCTGGTATGTCCACCGTGTGCTTGAAAACAAGCTTGGCAGCGGCTCCGGATGGAACGCACAAGTCTCTGAAGGAAATTCCGGGGAATCAAGTCCCATTTACGTGTAAGAGCAGCTTCGAGCTGTTGCAGATTAGCTGGAGAACCTTGCCTGTAGACTCTGCTTCCAAGCTCGTCCCACAGATGTTCTATAGGGGACATGTCTGGTGATAGGGCAGGCCAATCAATCGTCACAATGTTCTGCTGCTGTAGATATTGCTGCGTAATGCATGCGGTGTGCGCACGTGCGTTATCCTGCTGGAGAAGCTGCAAGTCTGGATAATTTGTGAACGCAGGAGCAACCAATGCATCCAGAACCTCAACTCGATATGTCACAGCATTAACATTTCCACGGAAGACGTGAAGAGGCAAGTGATGGTGAAAACTGAATCCTCCCCAAATGTGAATACTGCCACCTCCAAATCGGCTGTGCTGACGAACACAGCAATCTGCAAAGCGCTCTCCACACCGTCGCCAAATCCGCATACGTCCATCAGCAAAGGATATGTTGAATCTGCTCTCGTCTGTGAATAGGACAGCATTCCACTGCAGTCTAGTCCATCTGACATGTTTCTCTGCCCATTGCAGGCGCTGCTGACGATGTCTGTGAGTCAAGTTTGGCCCAACATAAGGTCGTCTTGCAGTAAGGCCTGTATCTCTGAGTCGTCGTATGACTGTCATTCGAGAGACTTGCCCACGTCTACCCACTATTGCTCTTGCTGTTTGACTTGCCGGGAGAGAACGATTCCTTAGGTGACGATCTTGCGCAGGGGTAGTAACTCGTGGTTGGCCACTCAGATGTCTATCCCGGGCACTGCCAGTGTTTCCGTAACGTTCATTGAGACGTACAATAGTGCTGTGGTGGCAATTCATCCTTCTGGCAATGGCCCGCGAGCTCATTCCGGCCTCCAACATACCAATGGCTCGTTGGCGGTCGTTTTCAGATAGTCGTGGCATTTCAAGCACATGCACTGGGTGTTTTGTCTCAACTGCCTTTTTATACCGAGTATACTGCCACAACGCGTACACATTTTCAGGGTCATAGCTGTTGGGAATCGTGTTGCACGTTGTGATGAATTTACCGTGATACAACGTTAAAATATCTCCAATTATAAAGATAAAATGTAGGGATAAAAATAATGCGTAAGATACTAGGAGACATGCTCGCCCATGCCCGCATTTCCTACCGCCATTCAAACTAACTAGTTAGACGTGCAGACGAAACGGTTTACCCTTTGTAGACGGGAGGATAACGGAGATAGAAAAAGGAAAAATATGACTGAACACGTGTTTGAACCTAATGGGCAAAAAGACGCAAGTTGTAGTTTAAGAAATAAAAGAAGAAAAAATTCATGACACTAGTTAACACAAAGTAAGGAAATGGACAGAAAAGACCTTAGCTCTTATTCGAAACAGTCATTTCTTGGACGTTTTACGATACTTGGTCGTTTTATTTGAATTCAGCGGCAAACGCCGTGGAGAAGGTTCGCGAACAAATTTAAAAAAAACTAAACTTGAGAAAAAATATGTTTTTTCTTAATAATAGAGTTATGAATATAAAACCTAGCTAGTTTGATAGCCCATCTTAAGCAGAAAACCAATATACTTTAAATTATCCAGACGGATAGATAACAAGGAAGATATTGACAAAAGACTGTATTGTTCACATCAGACTAGCGACAGTATTGTTGTGCACACTTTCACTAAAGCCTCAAAATTGCGTCCTTGAGACACGGAAATGCTAAAATCTAGCTGTAATGAACGAGAGGGGGAAGGTGGAGAATTGTGGCTAAAAATAACTTAGGAGGCAGATTTGTGTAGGTTTTGTGTATAGTTGGTCCAAGAAACAAGTGTGTTTTTGTGAAAAACCAAGTAGAGACAGACGGACCAACAGACAATAATACATACTTGACTGAGATCTGACTGAAATTTGACTTTTGGTAGTAGATTTGAAAAAGTTAGGGGGGAAGTCTGTGATTGGACAAATGTATTCATATTAGCGGGGTAGAGACGCGCAATTTTGCCATTTGCTATAAGTCTGTCCAGTAGACACAGTAAATAATTACCAGTGGTGTTTTTCCCAGAAGATATTACATACATTTTAGTGGGACGCCATACTATAGCCAGCAGCTCAGCTGAGTTTTGCTAGTAATAACTGTGTTCTCAATTCTGAATTCTGGTAAGAATGAAAGCATTTATCTTGTATATTTTAATATTTCGAGTGATTGATACTGCCATATCATATAAATGATTACGACAAGTAAGTGCTCGCTCTAGGTCCCCAGCCCAAGTTCAGGGTCTAGAGACAAACAAAAAAATATATGGACGCCTAACTAAGACTATGGAAGGCGGATCTATTATTGAGATCAGTGGGAACATATCACCTATCTTATTGAATAAAAGGAAACTATTGAACATATCTCAGATGCAATGCAGTCTTGGGGAACTGGTACTATATGAAAACAACTGGGTAAGATGTGCTACGTTGGTCAGAGAGATCTGACCCATTCTGTGTAATGTTGATGTGTTGTGCTGTGTGTAAGAGTGGTGCAGTGGATAGAGTACTGACACATAGCACAAATTTTGTTTCAGAATTGTGAGTTTCTGTTGTGGCACTAAGGTAGTGCCACATACTTAATCAAGAATACACAAGCAGATGTGTGTGCCGCCTAACATGTGTGTCAGTGCAGCCTAGCATTGTATTCCAGC